>JAHRHZ010000283.1:55957892-55982081 GCA_024137785.1 Ginglymostoma cirratum
CAATGCCACAGTGATGCCACCCGAAGGCTGCAGGAACAGCAAATCATATTCAGCCTGGGAACCCTGCAGCCCAATGGCATCAATGTGGATTTCACAAGCTTCAAAATCTCCCCTCCCCCAACCGCATCCCAAAACCAGCCCAGCTCATCTCCACCTCCCTAACCGGTTTTTCCTCTCACCCCAAGCCACACCCCCATCTCCTATCTACTAACATCATCCCGCCCCCTTGACCTGTCCGTCCTCCCTGGACTGACCTATCTCCTCCCTACCCCCCTACCTACACTCACCTTTACTGGTTCCCTCCCCGCGTCTTCGAATTGTCTGCCTCCTCTCAACCTATCCTCTCCTCTATCCATCCTCTATCCGCCTCCCCCTCTCTCCCTATTTATTTCAGAACCCTCTTCCCCTCCCCCATTTCTGATGAAGGGTCTAGGCCCGAAACGTCAAGCTTTCCTGCTCCTATGATGCTTCTTGGCCTGGTGTGTTCATCCAGCCCCACACCGTGTTATCTCAGATTCTCCAGCATCTGCAGTACCTTTTATCTCAAATTTGAGCAAGTCTGCCTGACAACAAGCTATCATTGGACCACATTGAGTGTCATACTTCACTTCACTCTTCTTAGCCAATACCTATTTACAACTCCAGGATCGTAACGAAAAAGAAAAATAATTCCCAACTTATTTTCTCCATCACCAACCATCTCCTTAACCTCTTTCCCTTGCCATTTCCACCCTTCCCTCCAATAATAAACATGATTTGAGATTCGTACCATTCATCTTTCTTACCGGTGCTTACTCTATCTCCCATTTCCCACCAAAGCATCTCTGTAGCCATGTCCACTTCTTTCTACAGTTCACTCCTTACTCTCAGCAGTCTCTCTCTTTGAGATTCCTCTCTTATACCCTTTTGTCCCAATCCTGCTGAAGTCTGTATCACCCAACATCTCGACCTGCCTCTTATGCTGACTGATCTTCTAACTGGTTCCTTTACCTCACGTGTTAGCCCCTCACTTTCAAATCATCATCACTCTCCCTACAGAAAAAAACCCTTGATTTCTCTTCCCTTGCAACCTTCTTCCTCTCGAAAATCCCTAAACATATTTGACATACCATCCTCCTCCAATGGCTCTCCTCCGTCATTTATCTGAGTGGGATTGCCCTGACTTGGCTATGGAAAATTGAGAATAAGAGGCCAGAATGTGAAGTTTACAGCTTGACAATTTAGGAAACAATTTAAGAAATCAGGAAACAACTTTTCACATTAAGAGCAGTGAAGGTATAAAATTCTCATCTTGGAAAGGATGTGAATACTTCAAGTATTCAAAACTGAAATAAGGCAAAAGTTGCAGAGAGATAGGGATCAAATTTGGGTTAATGAAATTGAAGTATTAACGTCTACTTAAATGGAACAGTAGGCTTGTGGAGCTGAAAAGCCTGTTCCTAACAAATCCCAATCTTTTTTCATCAACTCCCTCATCCACAATACTTAATTCACCCCATGCACTTACCCTAAGTGTCCTATATCATACTTAAAACAATTAATAGTTCACACATCAACTGCATTAGGTATATTGACTGTGACAAAATTATAACAATAATAACCACTTATTCACATACGGCCCTAAGGTCAAAGACAATTAGTTCCAACTTCTTTAAGTGCATTGATTATTAAACAAACAAAGCACACAAAGCAATTGTTAAGTGTACATTGCAATTGTAATGCAGTGGTAGTGTCCTTGCTTGTGGAGTCTGGGTTCAAGTATTGCTTGTCCTGCAACGTTACTGTTAGTGTTACTGTTAATACAATGCTGTTAAAAATCCAGTACTGTAATCCAAGAGCGTTTCCATTAGAAACCGAATGGAGATTCGTTTTTAAGTTAATTGAATATATGTTTACATATTGTCAATATTGAACACAATTTAAGACATTTCTGAAGGGTCCCCACCCGAAATGTCAGCTTTCCACCTCCTCTGATGCTGCCTGGCCTGCTGTGTTCCTCCAGCTCCACACTGTGTTATCCTATTTAAGTCTTTTCAATTCGTATTTGTTGACGCATGGACAGTCTTGGGGGTACGAAAGTAGACATGAGTCAGACGGGATGCTCGTTACACGTATAGATTTTCGTTAACTTGCAGGGCTCAAGCTTGATTGCACTTTGAACGTGCCTGCCTGTTGGTACCGAGAGAACCACGAGATGGCACTAATTGCCTGTTAAAAGACTGACCGACAACGATTCCTATGATTAGCAGAATGTCTATTACTGCAAGGGAAGTTTTAAAGATGACGTGCAAGTTTTCTGCAGAGTAAATGTCCTTGTTGACAATGTTGAATATTCTGGAGTTTTCGATACTGTTGTAAGTGGGAAAGAGAAAATAACACGGGCAAGTGCAGTCCAGAACTCCGGTGAAAAGGTGTTCTAAATGACAAAGTTCTAACCACCCCATTTTAGAAAAAAATTCCACTAAAAACATCCTCGAACCTTACAGCAGAGGAGGAGGCCATTCGATCACACGCCTGTGCAAGCTTGTTGAGAGAACTCTAGACTGAGTCCCTTCACTCTGTTTCCTATATTCTTGCAAATTCTTTTTCTTCGCGGAAAAGATCTGCAAAAATATCAATTTCCAGATAATTTCAGCGCAATATCTTCATTAGTCAACCAGTGACCTTTTGCTTGTGAGCTTTAGGCTGCAGACTTACCGGGGTCAGCTATTCCCTCGGGCAATTCTAAGCATGATTAAGGTTAGCCCAGTCTGGCGTAGAGGATGGAGAACTTAATTACCCTGGTCACACACAAAATGTACCTAGTAAAATTCTTCTATTGCAAACCATAATGGGGCTGTCGCTTCAGATTTCGAAGTTGTGGCTGAAAAATATAATTGGTTTGGTGGGGGGGTTGGGGGTGATAAAAGCACCGGAAGGCCGTCTCGGAATAAATACATCACTGTACAAATGTGTTTAAAACTTCTTCACCCTTCACCTTGGACCACCTATACAGAGAAAGATAGGCTGTGAGATGCACCCGCCGTCTGAGTGTATTTTTCTCCACATGGCCCAGAAGAGAACACAATCCACCACCCCCAGCCCACGATGATGAGTGAGAGGGGCCTCCGCGCAGTGACCTTAAGACTGGGAGTCAACTGTTCGACCCTCAGAATTGAGCTGCCAATGCTTCCCGGGGCTTGCAGTGAAGTGCCATCAAAACCCCAGTCTCTAGGATTGGCGCCCGTTTGGGCCCAAATACTCTGTAGGATTTGTAAGAAAAGTCGATCATTAAATGATTACAAATGCCAGCATGAATTGACGCGGAGTGTAAACACTGAAGGGGAGGAGGAGCTAGGAACAACCTTTAATATTCTATGCCGTTTCCCTATTTTTTGAAAAGATCTAGACAATGTTCTACTATATGCGACGCGGAAACAATTCAATTACTGGCTCAGAATAAACATTGGAAACGACTATTTACACTTGTATTTGGGCGAAGCGGAGAGTGGGCCGATGTCGAGTGAATGTCACTTATATCGCCTTAAAACACGATTGCATTGAACATCGTCAATGTAACGATTTTTTGTACAAGATATTTGTTTAAATCTCAGAATACTTTTGATGAACCTTGTATTGTCTGTTTGAGTTTGTGCGTGTATTTGGACGACTCGATATTTTTCACTAAACGTCTTTCCAGTGTAAATCTTTCGGTTTTTCCAGTGTAAAATAGTGTCTCCTTAACATTGGGATTACGGTATGGTGCATGTTGTTGTTTAGGGGCGAACGGGTTAATGTTTGTGTTATCCTGCAGTGAACAACATCGTTCAGCTTAAGTCTGAGAATTCAAGCCGACGAAGTGGGATTCTCTCTATTGAAACCTCACTAATATTTAGCGATAACACTGTGGAACCGAGAGTAAATACTCGTTTCCCTTCGGTAGTAAGGTTGTAAAGATGCTGCGAAACAGACATCTGAAACGGAGATGACGAAAATGAAATAACTGCTCTAAAATGTATTTATGAAATTCAAAGGAATAAAAAAACAGCATTTTTGCACTTTAAAAGTTTTTTTGCACAAATGCATGAATTCGAGTTTCAGAAAGAATCTAATGTTAGGTCTTACCTGAAAAGGTAGAATAAGAGATTAAATGTGTATGTGCGGGACTATGCAAAACAGATTGAACAACGATGTTTAACCCCGCAAACATGATATTTCTCTGCAAAATGAACGCAGCATTCTGTTTCATCTCAAATAGAATTTCTACACTGAGGCTGAATCTTCTGAAGGAAAAGTATTGACTGCAAGATTCCGATGATTGGAACCCTGTTTAATGACTCCCGCATCGGCTGTAAAAGTCTAATCATGGGAATGTCGGTGTTACAAACAAATTTGAAATGACTGCTAGTGTCGTCATAAAACTCTCACCTTGGTTAGAACTCAATTTGCTTCAGAAATCACTGAGGCGTGTAATTTGCAACAGATTTGTTTCTGCTGTTTCACTTTACAGCAAAAAACTTATGAACTCTGTCTGTAACCGGGGTTAATTAATATTCCCAACACAATGAGATTTTTTTTAACGTTGTCCCTGAGTCATCCCGTGCACCCTGTTACTACTTCCCTGAAACAGAACACCCAGTAGACTTATTAGTGATTCTTTCATTGAATATCAAGATGTTACAATAGGTACAAGTCAGGTCAGATTTCACTGCAGTTTGATTCCGAAAAAAAAGGTCTTTGGCCCATTTAACCACGTATATTTTAATATTTGACGAATATATTCAATCCTTGAGTTACAATTAAATTCATATCCTTCCCAACTTTGAAAAATCTTCCACTTCTTTGAGTTGTAATTGAATCATTTTGCCTGATGTGCTTTGAACCTGGTTCATTGCAACGTAGCGGACTCAATATGTATTTTGAAACTGATGCAACTTGCCGATTAATATTCAGCCCCAGCAATTTTATTAATGATATTCGGTGTCCTGCAAATGTGTATCAGCACATTTGGCATAGGAACGTTCTTATTGTCAACATCTTGTAAATTGCTTCCCTATTTTAACTTAAAACGGAGGCAGAAAGCTGATATAGGCCATCTTTTACAGGTGCCATTTACTATTACATTATTAATGATCATTTAATTCTAGAATAGTTTATGCATTTTCCTGTGTGACTCATTTCTCCACATGCAAATGCATATTTAGACTTGGAAGCTTCCTTTTACTTGTAACAGAGATTTAATCAGCTCTGTACATTATATCGGCAAGTAGATATGGCAATGGTTTTTGTGGAAGCTCATTTTGACATTGCCTTATGTTCGGAAACCATGACATTGCTCGTGAAGTAAGTGGTGATTCATTATAATTGTGGCAGGATGTTGCAAATATGAATGTGTAGCAATAGAACATGATTATGATAACGACATAAAGTGAGGGATATTCTGTAACTGCGGAGCCAAGCAGCTCTTATTAGCTTAAAAAGCTGTTACGCTGTGGAAAAAAAATGGTTCGACGGGGTTCATTTGAACTCCTTGAGGATCACGTGGTAGGCGTTGTTGGACATGAAATACAGCAAACAGAATTCTGTGAGCAATGCGCATATTTGAAAAGGGATGTTATTTTTGGGAAGAAAAGTGCTTATTGTACACTTACGAAAATGTTGACCCATTTAAAGGGCTGCTTAGACAGACATTTCTAATAAATGTGGGAGCAAGCTGCCAGCTCTCTGCTCAATGTGACGGCTGTTTTGTCTCCACCATCTAGCTGCAAAATAATCCGGGTAGGTTCCTGTGAGCCTTTGTGTTTGCTCCGGGAGATGTTGGCTGAACGGATCGAGTTACAACTTTCATTTCCTGAAATGTTTGAGGGGACATCCAGAGTTTTATCCTCAAATCAGCCAGACCCACGAGCTCGTGTTTCAGAGCCTGTCAATCAGCTGTCACCGAACAAATGGTCCTTTTTTAAGAAACGGAGATGGAGATCTACCTGTTATTCATGACCTTTTAACAGGTGATCGCTCACGGTAAGAACAGGCAGTAATAATGATTTAGCTTGTCCCTTGTTTCCTCTTTTTAAAATGTTGGTAAGTGAACACTATCCCTTCTCTTCCCCCTTTTTTGAGTTCTTTAAGACAGATGCATACATCAAATGTAAGTCAATATCTGTCTTGTTCTTAAAAAGTTGGCCATTCATAAAAAAAACCCCAGGGATTACAAATAGCACCGATTTTTAAAAAATAAATCCTTTGTAAAAATAACATCGTAAGAACCATTGGCTTTGAAACTGCATACTTTTTGTCGCACTTAGTTAATCAGACAAGGATATAATTTCATTTTACATAGTGGAGACCTTAGCACAATTTTTGCATAAAATTAGTAGCCTTTTCATTTTTTAACTTCCTTAGTTTTGATGCAATGTTGTCCTTTTTGAGGCATTTCCTCCGGAATACTAGATACTTACCAAAATGCATCCTATCTTAATTCAGGTTTTTATTCCCTAGCACAAGATTGCTTCTTAGTTTTAAATTGTTGGTTTTTCATGCCGCCAGATAGGAATTGAAAATTTAACTTGCTGATTAAATCCAACTGGGCGATGTGGATGGGAAGAAAAATTCGTCCAAAACAGTTACATCAATCTTCTAAGTATGCTGTTCACAATGCATACTAGTATTTTGATTTGCTCTGTTTATTAATTGGTAGCCTCTGAAAAATTGTCAACAGTTGCTGACTGATTAAATACCTATTGCAAACAAAATTTATTCTCGGCGTTTAAAGTGAGTAAAAGTTCGGAATTGTGTGGCGACTGTCAGCATTGAAGATCTCTACTCTGCAACGTTGATTGAACTGTGAGTAATTTTGAACTCAATCACTGTAAAACAGTGAACCACAATAGATACAGATGTAAATCCCACACTCAAATACTTTCAGAAATGAATAACATAGGAACGGCATTGCACTGTGCTGGATATGAAGCTTGCAATCAATTTCTGGTGTTAAGGGTGTTGCCCTTAGTATGTCTCTAGAAATAGAAATTAAAACAGAAAGTGCTAGAGAATGTCAGGGAGTCCGGCAGAATATGTGGAGAGATTTATAGAGTTAACGTTTCGAGTCCAGTGATTCTTCCTCGGATATAGAGACAAATCATTGTGAATTGCAAAAATATTTAGGTTCTCACTGCTTGTAACGAGTTGCACCTTCATAACAATGCTCCTGTTCTCACTAAGTATTTTGATCAAATATATCCCCATTAACATCCTTTAAATCGATAACGAATGCACTCTACCAGAAGTTGGTGTGTGAAAATAAATTCTAATTTAAATGTAACTGTCACTTAACCAATTAAACCTTCCGCTTCACCTTTTGGACATGTCCGGGTATTTTTTAGATTGAGAGTGAACAGACAGGCTGTATGTTTCTGTCAAGTGTTCCCTGAAGCACTCCATCATAGGGCCAAAACGATATCCAAATACAGCCCTTTAAATGTCTAATCTACCTGTTTTCGGAAAGAGACCTGTCCCAACCCATTAGCAGAATGCTTATTATTTACTGCCTGGTGTAGTTAATGAAGTCTCCCGCCGACTGGAGATTTCTGTTTACCAGTTGAGTGTAAAAAGGGACACGTTTGCGGTAACGCCCTTTTAATCTCGTTCTCCGGTGTTACCGCCACAAATGAGGATTAACGAAAACGTAGTTTTACACTCATTCCGGCTACTTTGTCCCTGAAAACAGTTAAATGTCTTTGTTACTACATGACACTGTACTCCTGTGTCTCTCTGCGGTACCATCTCGCCTCAAATTACAGGTTGCTCACGGCTCATGCATTTTTCACAAAAAAAATCGATATTTCAAGTACGGAAAGTAAAAGATCGGGAAATTGCATACTCTTTGATTTCTCGGAAAACCAAGTAAAGAAGAAGGTCGAAAGGTAAATGCTGCCTTCTCCTTCTTGACCCTCTCCATTTTATTCCATGGATAAAGAGGCACCTGCGCTGTTTTGCAGATATTTTTGTACTGCCCGGGCACAGCCCAACTAAAACAATAGCAAGATCACCAAAGCAAATGATGGATATTTGATCTGAACTTATTCATGAAGACAGGTCTGGCAGGAGCACTGGTGTGTGCAGCCTTTAGTTTAGTGGTACATTTCATCAGAGCCGACCACCTTGGAGTCAGATCACAATCTGTGTGACTCCGGGGGAGTGGGGTGGAGGGGTGGGTGCTGCAAGGTGTATGTTCAGCCACATCGCACTGGAATCGAGCTGCCGTTGTCAGGGCTTCCTTTCTGATCTCATAATTGAAAATCACATTGTATAAACGTCTCCGCGTTGACCGCTGCCATAGTGATAATACCTTGAGGACAGATTTCAGGAAGAAATAACCAACTCAACCCACTTCCTGGCTGAATATTGAACCAGGATCTAGTTAAAGTGACCATGCCCCTGCTTCTGCGGGAAATGGTGCATGTCTGTGACTAAATGGCAAGATCATATAGGTTCGCCATCATTACACAATAGCCCTTCAGCACCAACACATACCCTGACCTGCCGCATGATTGCAGGGGCTGGGGGTGGGTCTTCTGCCCTAACCTTCAAGCGATCGCTGTGCTTGCCAGAACTCTGCAGTGATTCCCAATTAAATCGGTCGATTGCTTTGGGCGACATGTGGTGACACAGTATCTTCAACCGACTGGTGCCAAGGGTGGATAGAAATAACTGTTGTGGACGTGGCACTCATCCGTTACTGATACAGGAAGGAACATCGCTACTTTCGGAGCAGCTTGTTGTTTTATTATTGGGTTGTAACTGCAGCGGCGGAATTAGGGAAGTTCATTGTTGAGCCGCAGCGATTATTTGCCCATTTGACCGAGCATTTGTTCAAATAAAACGCCTCTATAAGCAGCCAAAATTGTTCGGGTATAACCAGGCAACTAAACAGTAATGCAGGTATCCCAACAGGCTGGGTGACCTTGGTGGTTTCTGTGGCTGTGATTTAGTGAATCTACTTATGAAACATAAATCAGAAATCACCCCTTCAACACCGTTGTTTTGACTGTCCCTTTTCCTGCCTTGGAATACTTTTTACCATCAGCAACAACAAAACATTTCATTCAATACAAACAACGTCTTGCTTTTTAAAATTCTTTTTATGAATGTTTCTGCTGTTACTTTTCCATCAGCTGAGGACGATGCCTCTCAAACTCTGTATGGGATGCGAACCGCTCGTATCTGAGGATCATCAAACATTCTGTTGCCCGCCTTTCATTTCAAGTAAGTACAGTTTCTGAGCATTGAGTATGCTATAGCATGGCCACCTCAACCCGTTAAAGGACCGTCCATTAATAATAAATTATGCAACGAAAAGCAAACGTTGACTTTGTAAGAAATGCCCGGTGTCCTGGTTTACGAGAACTCGTTGCCTTTCTCCTAGGTGTTTCAACACTGGCTGCTTGCTCAATCACGTGAACACTGCGTGTACCGTCAGCTCGCATTCATTAAAACTTATAATTAAATGTCTGGTTTAATGATACTGATGCATTTTTTTTTGTATTTGTAAAACCAAGATGAAGACAATGTGATTAATTGTTGAATAAAACTTTGTATTATTGTCAGTCCGAGTCATCTGTCCATTCTCTAAGTGTCAGTTTCATTCCTCACTGGTTAATTGTCTACGGTATTTTACCTAATTTGTCATTTCTGCGTTCTCATTCATTAATCGTATTGCACACAACTTTGGCGCCTTGAAGATTTAGTTCAAACACACATTTGCAGCAGAATAATGCTCAACCACGTGGCAGAAATATCTGAAATGTGGCGGTTCCCCGTTTCCCCGTTATCAAGCTGCAATGCAAGAAGCTCTCTAGGCATGGTCCAAACGCTACAAAATGACAAACCTGGCCAGAAATACTAAGGTGTTTTATATATATAGACAGAGAAGTAACAATCAGGACAGAAACCTTGTGACGGGACGGAGGAATTGACACAGTCAAAAGACACATTGAAAATGGCTGTAAGAGCTGACGAGGCCTTAAGGAGCTCTCAAACACTGCATCCGAACAGCCAAAAAACTTCACATAAAAAACATCAACTAGTTCAGTCTGATGTTAGCGACCAGGCCCAAAGCCTGCACTCAATTGATCTGAGTGTCCTCTGGAAAAACGAAGCCTCGGCGAGTCAAGTTTAAAATCTTGGTAGGAGAGTGTTGGAATTCAGTGAAGGTAATGCACACTGGCCATCCCAGTACCAAACCACGAATAGGCACGATTGCAGGAAATCAATTGGTAAAACAGCAAAATAAGACAAACAAGGTGACGATTGTTCCGAAACCGATGGTAGCTCCTGTTTTCCATGCTAGGCCAACCAGCAATGTGCTCTTTGTGACACAGCAGTGACTTGCATATTTATGTGCAATGGAGGATAGACTGCAGTGGCCTGACAATAATCCACATTTCATGTATCCATAAAGATGAGCATACCTGAAGGAATAACCTTCACTTTTGTTCATGTTTCCTTAAGTTTTGTAAAGCATTTGTATAAATGCTTCAAAACAGTTATGACTTCCAAATAGCATTCAACTCAAGAAAATTGTTTACCTCTCAACTATGTCGGAAGTTAACAGTTATTATTTCCGATGTCACCTTTACTGCATTTGCTAGTTGAACATATTCCCTCGCTGTTCTATGTCCTTCTTACTGACAGTGTAATTTTGTCACCATTTCACGCATTAGGTAATCCAAAACTGCTTTATACACTGGGCTGGAAGTTGGTTTGACGTCTATCAGATACGATTGTCTATTTCCCAGCGGACTTTCCCCGCAATTTTCAACCGGATCGTAAAAATTGCGGTTCGATGACAGCCATATTTTGACATGGGCTTTACAAAACGCATCTGCATTAATCAAACACGTTTCCTTCAAACATGTTTTCTACAGGCATACTTTATCATTCAGTGTTGGCACTATTTTGCATTTCAAACAGCCATTTTTGCATTTCTGATCATTCAAACCATAGCCATGTATGATGCAAGCCAATCGTCTAGCTGAGCGAAATAATTTATAAAAATTGTCAAATGTGAGTGATTGCGACCGAAGAATTAAGCCTGCCCCGTTACATTCAGGGATGGGCCACAGGATAGAAATTAGGTTTTTGAAAAACAAAATTCAATTAGCTGCAACATGCTAATTACTCCTGCGAAAGGACACGACTTTGGGGCTATACTATAAATATAAGCACTGCTTACGAATTTAAATAAAGAACCTCATTTTTGTGACCACGCTTAAAATGTAAAGAAAACAAATTTGAAATCAGCGCTGAGGTGCTTCTAAAAACACAAAAGACTGAATTGAATCCCTGTAATATTTGCCAAAATCTGCTCCACATTCAACAGGCGCAGTGCAGCCAGCGGCTGGTTCACATTAACTCCAGGAAATCCTCAGTTCTCTCCAAACTCGAGCTGTTCAAAACAATTACCCTCATCTCATAGAAGGCCTTTTTAGTTTCCAGCGAAGAGTGTCTGGAGGCCAGTCGTGTGTTTATTTTACATTTAGAAGAAAACTCGACCAAAACCGAATGTCTTTCGTGGCCATTGGGGTATGGGGCGCTTACTGTTTGAGCTGCTATTTCGGGATTACTGACAATAAAACGCCCCAAGTGTAACAAGATCAAAGTCACTGAGGAGCAAGCCATCGTGATGCTACAATTTCTTTACACTTGTAGTGAAAGATACTTAAGCACAACCTGTATGAAAAGTAAAGGTAAAGATCTCTAGCAGTTAGTCTCAGTATTGAAAGATCCATTTGATGTAGACGGTCTGTAATGGACTCCTGAATTAGCTTCATCACCTTCTTGGGCTGCTTTAACTAATTTGATCATACTATGATATTCATATTAAAACCCAACGCATATCTTTTAACTGGGCCAGTGAAAAAAAAGAAAGCTAATCTCTTCAAAAACATATTTTCATGTATTCTTAAAAGGGAAAGCCACGACATGGAAGCTAGGGACAAACAGAAATATGTCGGCACCGCTGGGAGTAGTAGCTATACTCTGCCTATTATGACGGTTTCTTCAAAGCTTGTTAAATAAAACAAGCTTGTAAATATTGAAAAACTGTTTAAAATCTTTGTAAAGATCTATTTTGTCGTTGCTTCAGTCATCTACTAACCCCCGCCCCTTACTAAAGTTATCATAAAGTTGCCATTCCGCCAATATCTTCGGGGAAGTGATGGTTGTTGATCACAGTAGCTCTTTATGCCGCCGTCTCTTTTAATTGCATCACCAACAATCGGAGAAGGCCAAAGAGAAATGACGCGTTGTAAATATGCTGGTCTCTTACGTGTAGCCAACCTAAGTTAACATTCTCTTTCGATCCTAAGTAACAATTAGGGCGACTTCACTAAAGTCACCCTTGCGAGACGAATGTATATTTTACACAAGAATTTTGCATAAACTGAGTTAATCCCGAGTGAGAGTCTGTCCTCCAGAGGGGGTGAGATCTCCATGGCCCGAAACATATAGAATAAACATTCTGCAATCTTCAGTAAACCAGAACCATATACTCTCATAGGATATTAGCAACACGACACTCGAATAAAGCAATGGGGAACCTTCTAACGAGTCCTTGTCATTGTTCTAAATATATAGATCATTTTATTTAAGTTTATCGATTTTCCTTGCATCTTATTGGAAGTTGGTGAAATATTTGTTTCTGTAGCATTTTACTCCACAACACTACATGTAAAGAGGGTGCAAGGAAACGTGGGAGCCGGAATAATAGAAGTGGGTGACAGAAATTTTAAAATGACCTACCGGTTGAACTGGTGATTATTTTAACATAAAACTGTTGCATAGCTATGAATGATTCCTCCTCGGTTACGAATATGATGGATTATATAATCGCTACACCTCTCCAAAACTCATGGCAGACCGAACTGACAGGCTAGGGCCCAACTTTAACTTTTGGGAGAAATATCCCGTTTGGGGCCGAGGCGGGAATTGAACAGAATGACAAGATTTCGGGGGTTCGGTTATGTTTTCACCTTTTCTATTATTTGTAAAGCAGACTGTCGGAGACAAAATATTCAGAAGTCTGAACACAATATATTTGGAAAGGGGTGGCGACTTGCATTTTCTGGCGAATAAGTTCAAAACAAAAACAAAAAGCCCTCTCAGAAAGCGGACTCGGAAAAAGCCGAATCTTTGTTCCTTATGCCCCAACGAAATGGATTCCCGACTTGATACAGGCTCAAGACTTGCTTATCTGGAATTGAAGAAGAAAAATTCAGAGTCATATAATTACTTTGCTCCCATAATGTAACGGTTACTCGCCGTGATATAACAGAGGGAAATTTGTGGATGTCAGGTGAGACAGTAGGGAGTAATTTCTGGGCGTTGTTTTGGTGCCCTTGACCTAAATATTGATAATATAAGAGCATATTGCCGAGTTTCACCTGAACTGGGCAGCTTCAGAAAGCCTCATCCAATAACAAATTCCATCGCCATTTTCTCAAATAAACCATCTGTTAAATAGATTTTTTTTCAAAATGTGAAAAGGAGACAACATAAGCACGTGCTTTTCACATGTTTGGATTTTATTATAAACTACTTCCATGTTACTCTCTATACACCACTGGTGATAATGTAAACTTCGAATCGCCTCTGTGCCTGCACTCTGCCTGATACTCTGTGGAGTTGTTCTTTCTCTCTGCAATTACCTCAGTTATAGACCGTTCGTCCTATTCGATGCCTCACTTCAGATTCGCGATCAGTAAATTTCAAGGAACGCAAACAGATGGAAAACGAGAGATAAATCCAGGTTGATTCTGACAGATTAACGAATCTGACAGAAAAAAAGTATCAGCCCGCCAATCGTTGCATTTGCATCGCATTTTGTGCAGTGGGGAGTGTATAAAGATTTGAAGAGCATTAAGTGAGAAATGAAGCCTCTCAGCAGTTCATGAAGGCGTTTTGTTTTCCTCTAACGAACGAGAGCGGTCTCGCTTTTTCTTTCATAGATTAAGTACCATCAGTTGAAATTCCAAAACATGGACAGGACTGTTCAATTATTTACAGGGCACAGCACCGGAGTATCTGATCAGTTCACCGTTCGGCTGTCCAGTGATGATCTGTTCTTTTACGATCCCAGGTCGACTAGGCTGGATGTGAGAGTGCCGAGCAGTGAGTCCTGGAGTCCATGCGGATGGACTGGGCCAGCGTGGCCGCCTGGTGACGAGCTCAGGCCGTGAAGAGAGAAGGTGGAATCCACGGATTGATTCACGCTCCCTGGCAACAGTAAGACAGGACTCCCGGAGCAATGATCTGGGCTCTGGGGCGGTGACAACTCCTCGTCGGAACTCGACATCAGGTTTTTACTACGGTTGATAGGGGACAACTGGTTTTGTTTATTGCCAGAGGTGTTTGTGTTTTCAGTGTTTTCCCTATTGGAACAGCAAACATAGTAAGAACGCAAAATAAATGATGGTTGTAAAACATATCCAAGCTAGAAACTTCACTTATTCTCGATACTTAATAAGTGCCTCCCTACTGATCATGAAATGGTTCCCCGCACTGTGATAATGTGAAATGAACGCTTATAGCGAGCGTTAGCTTACTCCAAGCAAACATTTCATTAATTCCGACTTAAATATTTATAATGTAGAACTAGGCTGAGACTGTACTCTCTAAGCGAACGGCCAGTCCATTTCACAGGTTGACGTGAACGAGAATCTGTGATAGGGACAAACGAGATGACCTGTGCAGTCAGTGACATACTTGCTTTGTATTTGTTACGGTGGGGTCTGTTCCTTCAGTACTGGAGGATTTGCTCGAAAAACAGTAACGGAAGAAGAAATAATTAATAATATCAATTTCAGTGACTTTTCATAAAATAGCAAGATAGACTTAAAACCGAAATCCCGTGACCAAGGAATGACGCGAATAAAACGCATCATTTTTTTTTGTTTTCAAACACAACATAACAATGGTTCAACTTCACTCGGCATTAGTTGGTAGTAGAAGTGAATAGATGGCTCAGGAGATGAGTATTACCTGATTTGTATCCGAGAATTGATTACATCTCCAGGTAAGACTAACACAAGGACAAGGGCAAAACGGTGTGCAGGCCGCTGCTGTGCCTTGTCTTTTGGTACATAACATTCCTGACATTAAGAATTAAAATCCTTCGATTGATTTCGACATTTTAATTTCCAATCTGATATTTTCTGTCCGGGACTGTTTATAAATTAAAACAACCATATGCATCAGACTTTTTTTTGGAAAAGTTTGCATTGCTACAGATGAAATACAGAACCCCGAATATAAAAAGAATTCGTGGCACAAGTTTATCGTTTAAATATCATGCCAATAATCTTTAAACTTTAATTATTCATTACAGTACCACAGTAACGAAATATAATGCAACTCTATGAAATATATGTTGGTGCTGCGTGGCCACAGTTAAGATGTGAAGTTAACGACATGGGGAAAGGCACTCCTGAATGAGATTCTGGGAAACTGAGTGAATAAACAATTCCCAGCCAGATAGGGAATTGGTTTTATTCCTAGTTACACCGAGAGGAAGCCTCCCCCGAGTCAATCCGCGCTTCGACACAGTTGTACCCGACTGTTCCCCACCCACCGCGGTTAAAGGGGTTAGAGACCCTTACCTCTCCTTGGCCTCGGCCGCTCGGTCTCTCTGCCTCCTGTTTTTAAACCAGTTGCTGACCTGAGTGGTAGTGAGTCCAGTGGCTTCAGCCAGCTCCCGCTTTTCTCTCGGAGACGGGTAAGGATTGTGAGCGTACCACTCCCTCAAGACACCCCGCGACTTCTCCTTAAAGCAGTAACTGGTTTCTTCCCCGTCCCAAATCGTGCGAGGCAGCGGGAATTTCCTGCGGACCCTGTACTTGCCCACAGCGCCGAGGGGCCTCCCGCGCAGCTTCTCGGCTTCAATATAATGGGCCTTTAACCAGAGCTGCTGCAGTTTGGAGTGGTTGTGAGGAGAGAACTGATGGCTCTCGAGAATCTTGTAGAGTTCACGGAAGTTGCCCCGGTGGAACGCCACCACCGCCTTGGCTTTGAGGACGCTCTCGTTCTTGTGGAGGTGGTCACACGCTGGGAGAGACCAGAGGAACCTGCCCAGCCTCTCTAAGTTGCCTCCTTGCTGGAGCACCTCGCAGACACACGCTACTTGTTCTTGAGTAAAACCGAAAGAAGGCAGCACTGACATGGCTCACTCGCAAGTCAGGGTATAGTATCCACTATCTGATCGCCAAAAGCAAAAAAAAACAAAGATCGCTGAAGCCAGGAGGGGTTAACAGATCCAGAGAGAAGTCGCCGATATCCAGCGGCTGATAGTCTGAGGCGCTCCTGATAGGGGCTGCCTGCAGTATACTGTTCCCATCCTGGTAAGTGCGCATTAATAGTGATGACCGGCTGCTGATTGGCTGCACTTCCCTCCTACCATTGCAAGAGACAAGAGCAAAGTGTTCCTAAATGAAGGACTCTGGAAAACACGTCAGGATCTGAAACCCGAGAGCTTCTCAAATGTCACCTGCGGGATTGGTCGCCTTCACATTACAAATCAATTACCTTTCGGCTTGGTTTGAAGAGCTCAATATATTCCTCTCAGGAATCAACCTCCTATTTACATTTTTTGGAGGAGTCGCTCAATATGCAAACTTCATCGTCCCAACTTAGGCCACAGTTTACAACCAGCAATTATAATTTGTAATTGATCGTCCTTTTTTTTTAAAAAAAATGCTCATTATTTTACAACAGCTTATTGTCATGGGGAATATGATTGAAGCGTTACACTTGCATTGTCATTTCCCAAAATATCTATTATTTCCTTTTAGAAAAATAGTCTGCAAAGGTAACGGCAGCTGATGTGTGGCAGCACATCTGCTTTCTGGTGTTTTGCTTTAGGTAGTGAATAGTACTGAGTTGAGCTTGAAAACCGTATAAACACGACCTTTGACTGAAGCTTTAACATACACCAACCCGAGGAATACAGCCTCTGAAATTAAACCAGCTTGTATACTCGGTTACAAATGGTAGCCATTCCTAACAGTTATTCTGCACAGGGGATAACGTCACTGAATAAAACAAAAATACCAATTTAAATTGCTTTTCATAAAATAATTAAAACGCTCTTTTTAATCAGTTGGACGTGCGCTTTTTAAAATAACGACCATTTTCATTTCAAAACACGGATGATTTTTTTTTTAAAAACTGATGCCTCGTAATCTGATTTGCCGTTCAGGAACGAGAAGAAATAGGACATTTAGAGAAACGTGGACCTGGCCCCTCTCATTGCCCCTTCTGCAGAGGTTTACAACCCTCGACACTTTGGTTTCTGCATTGCACAAACCAATCAATCTTGTCCTTCGGATACTTTTATCGCAGTTTGAAACTGTGATGGTGAAATACTAAAGAACCTCTATGGCCTGTGTCTGATGTATAGGGCAAGGGAGGGCGGTGCGTGTTTTACATTAATATATCCACTAATTTTGGTGGGTCTATGCACTCTGTATCTACCACCATGAAATGGAGTTGGTGCCTCGCTGTTTGTACCGATTGAGTTCTGCACTATCGGACACGGGGCAGGATCTCAGAGCAAACGTGACCCAGACCTCAGGTAGGCTTTTTACCGAAACAGTGAGATTAAAGCGGGCCAGATCGCAGTAACTGTGGGGTGATGCCATTTTCCTTGTTTCAGTCTCCTTGTTAGCCATAGTTAAAGTTCATGACGTGATGAAGGCTTGGTTTAGTCATTGCCAAAGTAATGAACATGAACATGTCATCAATCAAAAACAAGTTTTTTTAATATTTATTTCCTCTCTCAGAAATGTGATTTCTATATATTTGTTCTTGGTTTACGATACCCAATCCAAGCACTCAATTTGTGCTGATTATTTACAGAATTAAAAACCTCAGAAGCAGAAATATTACAGCAGAAACTTATTTCAGGCCTAACTTAAGAGGGCTGGGGGAAAAGGGTGCCGATATCTCAGAGGTAAAGCCATCCACTTTTTAGCCAGAACTAATACTGTACATTTGTTATCAGATTAACTGGTTAGTTTTTGTGAAATGACAATGGAAACAGCTGGCAGTGTTAATTACCTAAAGCTATTTTTAAACGCCAGTCTTTAACAATTAATTGGAACAACACCGAAGCGGTTACACTTCGTTATCTGCGATGATAATCAAAACTATTCGGGAGCTTCGAATGGTAGGGGAGAGCTTGACTGATAAAGGGATTAAGCAGTGAACTGTCAGATACGTGTCTTTATTTAGAATTGTTGATTTCATCAGATACAAAATTAGAAGGGAAAAGCCATTGCCCTGCTATGTGGCTCAGTGGCTGCTTTTCTTTCCTTATTTTAGAGCCTAGGAGGTGGGAGATAGGGTTAGGGAGCAGGGCTGGGTCCTGACAGCAGGGATGTCTCCACTTGTGGCAGATCCTTATTGACAAGGCAGCTGTTTGGGGACCGGAACCGATCCTTAACCCTCTCTCCAAGTCAGGATCTACCGTAAATCACAGAAATCGTTCGCCCGTACAAACTGCGGTGCAGTTAGTTTCCAAATGCACTTCACTGACATGAGTGGTTGAGACGTGTGTGATATGATTAGGTGTGCCTGACCATCTAAATTCCATGAACTCTAAGAGTGAACACACGTCAAGGTATCCCATTGGCTATGAAGTGCTGCGAGACAACCTGAGGTCGGGAAAGACCCTACATCAATGCAAGTTCTTTCTGTCTACTCCAAAACTGCTACCATCCCAGTTTAGAACAAAAGCACGGGGATACTCCAACTACGATTTAAATGTACTGCTTTCCTAGAATCTAAAAACTAAAGCCAATCCAATTGCAGAGAAATGATGGCATTAGCTTTTGGGAGGGATGTGGTGCAAGTCGTTATTCTAAACCGGTCTGTTCTATCTGCTTCTAAATCGAGAGGACTTACTCCAGAATTTCTTTCCTGTTGTTGAAAGTTCGATATTGAAAAGCGTCCCAGTATGGGTCCGGTTCATGGTGTCCACTTTAAATTTTTAGATACTGGAAATTAAATAATACTGCAAACAGCAACAAGAGTATTCTATTAATTGTCTTTTCGGGTTCAACAAAAAAAACCCTCCTGCGCCTTGGTTTACACTCGATAGGTAGCATTTTAAAAAGTCTTAAGCTACTTCGAGGAGTTCGATTATTTCTAGTACAGAATCCAATAGATAAACATCACTTCTTCAGTCGTTAATGCCGAATAATTTATCCCTTAAAAAGAGCCTGGTGTTAAATAATCAGCTTAATTTGGTCAATAGCAAACGAAATGTTAAGGTCTCGCATAAGACGTATCTAATAAAACGCACACCTCTGCCCGCTAAACCGGTGCCCTCTAGACATATTTAATCACGCTTTGTTTTTATTTTAGTAAAGTCATTGTCTATCTTCCAGCATCGTCTCCCCCATCAGAGACCAATGTCTACAATCAATATGTAAATTTCAAACGGTGTTTTCAGGCTTAATACTACGCATTTGTTCCAATGAAATACTCGAGTTTAAAAAAAGGCTTCCCCCCCTCAAGTTATCAAGCTATCAAGTTAATAGCAAATAAATTTTGCACTCCTCAAAACAGAGCAGTTGAGCTATAAAAACAAAACAGGAAATGGATGGCTTAAATATTTGGCATTTACCCCCTGAGCAAAGGATCTGCGCTTAAATCCAATCGGTCGGAGTTTTTTTTTATTGCATGACCCACCTGTGTAGATTTATTTATAAAACTCATTGATGAAACTCCTTCCAAACATTCTAGCTCCTTTGTAGTTTGAACAATCATGTCACGTTTCCTTCACTTCAATTAAGTCTAATGCCACCTCCTTTCTCTTTGAAAGATTCGGATTTCTTGCAGAGGCCCCAGATTTTTCTTTCAAAAAACTATTTCTTTAAAAATACGGCTCCAAGCTTAAACATTTAACAAATTCAGTTCATTCTGTTTGTTGAAGTTATCTAAATCCTCACCAAATCCATTAGCTTGGAATAGAATAAACCTTTAATCACTTCTAGTGATTCTTCTGAACACCTGTAAAAACAATGTTTGCGAGCGTCCTGGGAGATCTCGGACGGGGATCATCCTTCTAAGCCAGTGCTAGTTTGTCTGTCTAGAAGGAAGATATAACCTACTTTTATTTTTGTCCTCGACTTATAATGCAATCAGCAACGAAAACAATCACAGGTAGTTACTGAGCGCAAACTACTTAGCAGCGCCTCACGATTTAGTCTACAGTGGACAAACTGTCTGCAATGACCGTTTAACAGACTCTCAGCTTGTACATGTATATGAGAATTGAATCCACAAACTGCTGCTCAAGGAATACAGGGAGAGTTCCATCAGGGAAATAGACCTGGTCTGTTTGGATTTGTTCTTTCAGCAAAGGTCAGCTACAATGATAAACATCTTCCCAGAAACATGAATAAGCCAGATACTTAAAAATGCTGGCCTCGAGAGTCTTTAAACCACTGGTACAGTAAGAATACTCATCGGTCAAAATGTAACGGCCAATCCTGTAAGCATTAAGTTAAATTAAATTTAAGTATGAAACCAACTTGACCTTAACGCAACCTATTATCGCGATGCTATCTTATATCTGTTGCAAACAATAAACATACATGTTTAATTCAAACCTTTCCATCTGGAAAAGCAATTAACATAAACTTTCTAACTGTTTTGCGTTGGATGAGTCCATGAAAATTCCGAAACCAGTTAAGTGATAAACTATTGTCCAATGACTTCAGTTACAGTTCTCTTTTATCAAAACTACTTCCCAATGAAATTAAATAAAGAATTCAGGTATTTGCAGCTTTCGACAAAAAAAAATCATTGGCCACATGTTCCCAGCCTCAACTATGATGGTGAGTTTCATAAAACATCCTTTGTAACGGCGAGAGAATTCTGCTCAGTAAGACGAAAGTGTGAATGATACTAATGTTCTGTGACATTAAATAAACAGTGGGGCTTGTCTGGAAAGATGGAGTTAATTAGCTTCTGCTTTCTGTTTAAATGAGGGCTGAGGAAGGTTGATTTGTTGTGGCGCAGTTTAATGGGATGTAGAGGGAGGTCTCACCGAACGCACTCCCTTGGTTTCCTTTTGGGGGGAACGTGAGCAGAGGGGTTCAGCGCAAAATTGCACATTTCTTTCAATCTGCAACTGATTGGAAATAGAAGAGAAATGTATTAGATGGACAATAGAAACTGGTTAACATTGTACAACATACAGCTCAATTAAAATCGATTCTATTTACTCTGTCCTCGGTGGGAATAAGGTTGGAAAAAAACGATTAACCTACAATTATTGCGTGTGCTTATCAAATAATAGATTTATGACTACGTAAACTTCATCCATGAGCATTTACCAAACTCATTTCAGTGTGAAATCTATATGGTACAGCAGTTGTGAGAAAGGTCGTGTAACTCATTCTTGAGAAATCGCCTAAAATGATTTTTCGGACTGAAATGGAATTAGTCTTTATAACATTTCAATTATGACGCGCGTAAGCACCAACTTCATTAATAAACCCACTTTGAGGTTTTGGACCGTTGGAAGGCGCAGGAGAATTATCAAACAAAGCATTCTATGAATAATGTATTCAAATTCCTAACTGCCAAAAGAAAATAGTTGAGACAGAAATGAATACATTTTAAGCCATTCGTTACAGTCATAAATGTAGAAGGGAGATAAAGGTTTTGGAGTCAGTAGGCACGGCCCCTGTGCTCTGGACTGTACGGTATCGTTTGTCTCTAATCAATCCAAATGCAATGGGGCGATTTGAGTGCATGATGAATGGATCTCAGGTTTCTTGTAATGGCTCTACCACATTTTACAGGCCCGCCTCTTTTAACCCGAGAAGCTGGAGGGACGACCTCATTTAAAGCTGCTGCTTGTTTCAAGATGTTGGGAAAGCCTGTGGGCTAATATTGCCTTGCATTTGCTACCGCTGCTAAATGGAATGATCAGCTGGCAAAAAGCAGTAAAACATTCCATCAACAACTCACATATCTCTCGCTGGCATCAATTTTCCCTATTAAATAGGATCGCTGGATAGTTTTCCTTTTCACTGAAACATTTTCTTAAACGTTATTTCTTCATTCGTCTGGGAGAACAGCCTATCGTCAGGAAGTTAGTATGCATTTTGAGAAGCTATAAAATCAACTTCCCCCCAAGTCACCATAATTTTTTAATACGATTGATACTTTTCTTTGCCAATATTATACATCTCACAGTAATATTATGCGTTATAGTTTTAAAACCAGACTGTTTCTTCTTTATATTAGGTCTGCTATGGTAAAAACTGCAATGGTTATTGGAATTTTTTTGTCTTTTTATGCATGCGTTAATGTTGCGACTACGTAAAGAAGATTAAATATCTGCAAGTATTTTACTGTACTATTCACTGTAAAATACAAGTCACAATAAAGCATTCAAAAAAAATGAAGAATTTAGATTAAAATTTTACAAGGTACTTCAGTAAGACTTCTGACAGTGTTACATTGGAAACTGGTCAAGGAGGCATGAGCCTGTGGACTCCAGGCCCATTTGGCAAATTGAATCCAAAATTGGCTTAGTATCAGGAGGCAGAGGGTAATAGTCAAAGGTTGTATTCATGACTAAAAGCCTGTGTCCAATGGCATTCTGCAGGATTCAATGCTAAGTCCCTTGTTTTTTTCTTGCCTAAATTAATGGCTAGGGGATGGTTAGTTCAGTTGGCTGGATGGCTGGTGTGGTGTAGAGTTGAGACCGATAATCACAGGTTCAACTACCAAACTGGCTGAGGTTACTGTGAAGGTGTCTTCTAAGCCTTGCCCCTTGCCTGAGGTCTGCTGACTCTGAGTTTAAACCATTACCAATTGTGAGTGTCTCTCTATAACGTGAGAGCAGCCTTGTGGTCCTCTGGAACTTTGGATACTTTACTGGTCTTTACATGAATGTGGTAGATTTGATCAGTAAATTCACACATGACATAGAAGTATGATAAGTCATCAAGCAGTGCAGCAGTTACTGCTGTATTAGAAGGTTTGAACAAAAGTTTGGAGTTAATTTAACAACATAAGACTTCCGTTTACACAGAACCTCTCACAGTCACCACACCTCCTTCTTTAACAAATGAAGTACTTTTAGAAATGTACAATGTTTTACATGCCCAAGCAAGCATCGTAATGTAGGAAATACAGTAACTCATTTTCATACAGCAAGTTCCACAACAGCAAGGTGGTAGTGACTAGATTAGCTGGATTTGTTACGTTGATTGAGAGGAAAAAATGGCCAGAGCATTGTGCATAACTCATAACTCTTCAAAATAAAACTAATTCTATGCCCACCTGGGAGGGAAGGTAGGATTGTGGTTCAATCTTTCATTCAACTCCTTTGCAATGCAAACCTCGGTTTGTGTTTAAGCTGTGGAGTGGAAATTGAACATATAACTTTCTTAACAGCATTGTGGGTGTATCTACACCACATGGACTACAGTGATTCACATCACTACATCACCATCCCTGCATATGCCCTGTCCCACTGACAGGATAGATCCACTGGACGTGGTGACACAGTGGTATGCAGGAGGTGGGCTCGGGGTCCTAAACATTCTCTAACATGAGAGCAGCCCTGCTGTCTTCTGGAACTATGGCTAATTTAATGTTCTAGACACGAATAAGGGAGATTTGAGTTGTAAGTTCATAGATGACACGTAAATGTAATTATGACAATTCATAGCATGAAGTCTCTGGTCAAATATGGGCAAGGAAACCTCCTTATCAACTATCATATGCCCCTTAGTTTAATTAATTCACCTTCATGTTCAACACCATTTGGAAGAAGCGGTGAGAGTGATACAGAATGTATTCATTATGGGAGAACGTTATTCTAAGTAACCAAGAGTGGCTCATAAGCATCACCACTGACTAAGTAAGCTGAGTCCTAAAGGGCATAGCTGCTAGACTGGATCTGTAGCAGGTGGTGAAGGAACCAATAAGAAAGAAAAACCTACTTGACCTCTTCTTCACAAATCTACCTATCAGAAATGTAGCTGGTCATTGTAGTGTTGGTAGGAGTGAACAGTCCTTGTTAAAAGAGATAGTAAGAACTGCAGATGCTGGAGAATCTGAGACAACAAGGTGTAGAGCTGGATGAACACAGCAGGCCAAGCAGCATCAGGGGAGCAGGAAAGCTGA
>JAHRHZ010000283.1:55982481-56036718 GCA_024137785.1 Ginglymostoma cirratum
TCAGCTTTCCTGCTCCCCTGATGCTGCTTGGCCTGCTGTGTTCATCCAGCTCTACACCTTGTTATCTCAGTCCTTGTTAAAAGACCTGTCTTCATTTGAGGATCATGTTGTCGGGACGCATCATTGTGCTAAGTCGAATAGATTTCAATAGATCTCGCAACTAAAGACTAGAAATCCAAGAGGCACTGTGGGCCAACAACAACAATGGAAGTGTATTCAACCACAACCTATAACCTCATGCCTTGTGAGGCCATTTTACAATTATTAGTAAGACAGAGGATCACCTCAAGTTCAATGAGGAATGTAGCAGGGTATGTCAGAAACAGCATCAGGTGTGTCTAAAAATTAGGTGTCAACCTGGTGAAGCCCACAGAACACAATTACTTCCATGTGCCACAACTAAACTGGAAAGAGTGTGTCATGACAGACATAGACTTCAACATTTTGAAAACCCAGTAATAATCCTCAAGTCTCCATTCCAGTTGTTCTGCTTTTGGTTTAATCCCTTTGAATATGTCCCACTGGCTTCTGTATTTCCAATTCATCACTTTGCAATTAAACTGTACCTATCCCAAATCACTAGCATTGATTGCCATTTTAAAAGTGTTTGCAAAGTCAGGGGCGGCCAACACTCATTTATTAGGATGGCCTTTAGTTTCTCAAAGGCTACTGGGTACTTTGCTGACCATACCAGCTTGGTCTGTATAGCTACAACTATTTTGCTGAAGTTAGAGAGATATTTCAAATAAACCTACATACATAAATCTTGTGATTTTAGGAGAGGCGATGGCCTAGTGGGATTATCGCTGGACTGTTAATCCAAAGACCCAGATAGTTTTCTGAATCCTGAGTTAGCAATCCTACCAAACTGGTGGAATTTGAATGCAATAAAAATCTGTTAATAAGAGTCAAACAATGACCATGAATTCATTGTCGATTGTCAGAAAAAGCCATCTGGTTCATTAATGTCCTTTAAGGAAGGAAACCTTTACCTGGTCTGAACAACGTGCAACTCCAGACTCACAGCAATGTGGCTGACTCTTAACTGCCCTCTGGGATGGGCAAAAGTGCTGGCTTAGCCAGCGATGCCCTCATCCCATAGATAATTTCCCAACTAGTTTGAGGACATCTTCTGGAATACTATGTCCTGTTCTGATTGCCCAGTTATAGGAAGGATATTATTAAGCTGGAGAGGGTTCAGAAGAGATTTACCAGGACGTTGCCAGGTATGGATGGTTTGAGTGACAAAGAAAGGCTGGATAGGCTGGACTTTTATCCCTGGAGCATAGATAATTGAGAGGTGACCCAATAGAAGTTTGTAAAATAATGAGAGGTATAGATAGTGTTAATGGCAGTTGTCTTTTCTTGACGATGGGGAATTTCAAGACTGGGGGATACATTTTTAAGGTGAGAGGAGAGAGATTTTAAAAAGACATGAGGGTGTTTTGTGTGTGGAATGAGCTTCCTGAGTAAGTGGTGGGTGTGGATACAATTACAACGTTTAAAAGACATTTGGATAAGTACATGAAAAGGAAAGTTTTGGAGGATATGGGCCAGGAGCAGGTAGGTATGACTAGTTTAGTTTGGGATTATGTTCAGCATGTACTTGTTGGACCAAAGTATCTGTTTCCATGCTGTATGACTCAATGACTCTACGACTCTACAACAGGGAATTCAAATAGAGCCTTCGCTTTTGCCATTCTTGACAACTCTTGCCCTTGCCCTATCATGTGTCCTGGGTAGTTACCCTTGCTTTTGGAAATTCACTGCTGGTGAAGTGTATTACTAAGCCAGCTAACTGTAATTGCTTAAACAGATCTTCTAATTCTTACGTATTCTTTCCAGGTGTTACTGTATGTTACAACATTGTCTATATAAAATACACAGATAGACACTTCAGCTATTACTTGATTCATAAATCTTTGGGATGTAGCTGTATTTTTGAGCCAAATGACTCAACACTGATATAGCCCAATTAGTGAAACAAAGCTGATATCTCTTTAGGTAGACATACAGGAGGCTGAAAGAACACAGCAAGCCAGGCAGCATCTGGAGGAAAGGAGCAGTCAATGTTTTGGCTATTACCCTTCTTCAAGGTTATCTCTTTAGCGTTTGATGTTACTGGTACTCGATAATACCCATTCAATAAGTCAATCTTACAAAGAAATGATATTGGCCATTGGCATTTGCAACCCTATCAATTCAACCTGCTAACTGAGGAATTGGGTGTAAATCTATTTCTGTTACGGTGTTTTCATTTTTGTAATGTATTCAGATTCTAGTTGATCCATCCAGTGTAGGAACGAACATCATTGATAAACTGCAACTGCTTTGGCTAGGGTTAATCACATGATTTTCTAGCATGTGTTCTCTGTTGCCACCTGAACTTGTTTCCCTGTGCTTAACTGATAAGAATGTGTTATATCAGTACTGATCCCCTATATCTACATCATGTCTGGCTGACATAGTACATCCTGTTGTATCTCTATAGACATCCTTGACTTTTCTAAATAACATTATTAAATCTTTCCAATGTCCATTCTCTAAATTCTGAAACCCTGTTGTCTTACTGTCCCAGTAAATCAGTGTTGGTGAGTCAAATAGTATGAGGTTTACTTTATGAATTATTTACCTCACTTTCTCTTCCACCTCACTTTCTGTCCGTTATCCTCCACTACTTTTATTACTTGACAAATTTGGTCTTTATTATCTTCTTCCCTACAATGATATTGCTTTTACATGTTTATGTGACATAGCAGATTTGTCTTCTTGCCATCAAGCATCTCTCCCAGATAAGTCATTTTACTAACCCTGCCAGCTACCTCGTATGAACCATTGAATCGCACTTCCTGAGGTTGATCTTATAAATAAATAACATTTATTTACAAAAATAAAACTTTACTCCTTTTGAAAATACCCTAGGTGTAGCATGTTTGCCAGATTAGTCTTTCATATTTGCCTGTGAAGTTTTCAAATGCCCCTGTGTTACTTTACATGCTCCTGTGAGTCTCTCTAGAAAGTTGGACGCCGAATCCAACATTGAGGATTCCTCTTTTGGCTTTAAAAAGTTTCTCCTTAGTCAATTTTAATGGACCACTTATCTCATGACCATAAATCAATTTGAACTGACTAAATTTAGAAATTCATTTGGGGATTCTTTGGTTGCAAAGAGTAAGATCATTATACTTTGTCACGATCCTAAGGGTATTCATTAATCAGGTTTATTCATTATTTTGAGAGTCTGATGGTGTCTCTCCAAAGCTCTCTGTGTTTGTGCATGGGAAATGATGGACTTGGAATCTTCTTTAACTACATTGCTTGTTACATCCTGAAAATTTTAGGTGAAGATAGAGATTTGGTCTGATTATATTTCAATTGTTAGTCCATAACAAGCAAAAAATCTGAGTTAAGTTTTCCACTATATCATAACTATAATTGCCATTAAATGAGTAGCTTTTTGAAATCACGTTGAGATATTCAGACCTATAAGCAACTATTGATGATTCACTCTCATTTTCAGTAATGATCCTACACAATCCACTAATACTCAACTGAATAGTTCTTCAAGAACTGGTGGTGGTTTGATTACCGTTGAGATTTTCCCACTACCTGACACACATGGCATGTTTCACAGAGCTGCACCATGTCCCTTTAAGATATTGGCCAGGTAAAATGCCTGTTTATCGATGCTTGAATTTTCTGTATGACCACATGTCTTGCCATAGGAACTTCAAATGCTACTTGTGATGTTTCCTTGTGATATTTGGGTGATATCACTGTCTGATCAATAAACATAGATTCCTCATCTACACATCATTGATAGTGTCTCCACTTCCTCGTCAGAACTTCATTTTTACAATAACACTCTGCAATTCCTTCCATGTCATCTTCAGTGTGAGCCCCTGTAATAACTTACTTACCTGCAGTTTTGCTTTCTGAGTCATAATTAGCCAAGACAGCTATACTAACATCTGCTTATGCTATCATTTTGACCTCTAGTGACAGACTTTGTTTAGCCGATGCTCTGGTCACCACACACAATGGAAAACTACCCGGAATCTGTTCTTGTAACTGATCCCTCTCTTTAAACTAATTCAAACTTCGGGTGAGTATAGTCAAAGTTATAAATTTCTAAATCATTTTCCAGGAGTAAGTCAACTCCATCCACAGCTAATTTCCTATCAATTCCTACCACCACAGTTCCGGAGAACAAGTCACACTCCAATTGCACTTTGTACTATGGAACTGGGATATACTCTCCACTTACTCCATTTACAAAGACTTTGCCTTACATTGCATTTTCTGTACAGAAAACAATGTCATTCTTCACCAGGAGAGCTTGAGTAGCCCTTGTCTCTCTTAATATAGTTAGGGGCTTGGCTGAATAATTTGAATTAAAAGGGGGTATCTTTCTTTTTAATGAAAAGTCCTTATATCTCCCATCTACCTCATTCACCTCCCTTGCACTCACAGCAGTGTTTGCCTTTAGTTTTGTGGTTATAATTAAAGCTACAATTCGATCCATAGTATTTTCCTTTCTGGGTTCCTTTTCCAAATTCACTCTTACAAACTCCAAAAAGTCCTGTGGGCTTTTCTTACTTCAAGCATTCTGAATGAAGGTGTCCCACTTTATTGCAATGAAAATACTTTGGCATTCAATTTTCACCTCCACACACGGCACCATCTCCTGATTTAAGGAGGGGATCTGGGGCATTCCCAGCTGTCCTTTCTTTACACTGGCTATTTGCCTCCCTTTCACTCTCACACCCTTTACTTTTTTCAGGTTCATGGGACGACTGAGAAAAGGTTTGATTTTATGAATCAGCTTATAATTGTTAGTCATTTCTGCTGCCTGACCAACAATTGCAAACTTCGGGCCTTCAACATGGATTCTAATTATAAAAAGTAGTGAACTTTTAAATATTTCCCAGAAAATGGTTTCTCTGAGTTTCATATGTGGCACTTACTCCAAATGTCCATATCCACTTGTCAAAAGTAGTTTGCTTTATTTGTTCAAATTCCATTTAGGTTTGCCCAGTCTACTCACTTATATTTCTAAACTGTTGCCTTTATGCTTCAGGAAAGAGCTCATACACACCCAGAATAGCCTTTCTGACAACACCGTAATCTTTAGAAATTTGCCTGACAGTGATAGATAAATTTCACATGCTCTACTTGTCAACTTGCTTTGCATGGTAATGTCCTGTTTTCCTTCAACCATTTCATTCGTTTTGCTAGTTTTTCAAATTACAAAGAATGCCTCCAAATTATTTTCATCAAATTTTGGTTAGGCCTGTACAAGTGCAAACATTTCCTGACTGGATTATAGATTATGACCAGGAGTTTCCTCATCAGTGTGTCCTCATGAGTTCATTTTTTAACTGCATCATTTTGAACCTGTATTCTCCAACTCAGACCTCTTTTTCCAATTCCTTCTCCTTTTCTCTCTCCTAAATTGCTCATTCTTTCTTTTCTCTTTGAAATCAAGATTTTTCATCTCCATCTCCTGCTTTTTAATTTCCCTTTCCATTCTCATTGATTCCAAAGCTGTTTCCATTTCTGTTCTGAGAGGTTTTATCTCTTTCTTGTGTTCAAGATGCTTTCATTTTATTCATGGTCAAACTTCTTTGACTGTATTCAAATCCTTGCTAACTCAAGTGACACTTGACTCTGTGTACCTAGTCCTGCCTATACTTCCAATAGTTCTAGATGGCTTTACCAATATTTAACTACCAGTGCATTCTTAGATCTGACGGGCAATTCCACTCTAATTTACCTGCCAATTCCATCAGTCTAACTTCTGCAATACCTATTCTAAGTGTAGACTGGGTTTTGCCGTTTCTAATGTCAATTTACTGCAAGAAACTTGGTATCCATCTTTTTAAGCTTTACCACTTACACTAACTCCACATGCAATCTTGTATTATTCTTGGTCAATGGATACAGAACTCTGAACCCAAAGCATTTGCCATGACTTAACTGGGAAGAGTGCACCAACGACAATGGCGCCCTGTTCCAGAAGCCATCACAAAATATATAAAATCTCATTAGACCACCAGGATGACCAAAATGTTTGACTGAGACAAAAGCAATTCACAATTGCAGAGTTCTGAGGAAGGGTCACTTGACCCCAAATGTTAACTTTGATTTGTCTCCACAGATGCTGCCAGACCTGCTGAGCTTCTCCAGCAATCTCTATTTACATTTATTATAGCATACTTAACTTTAACAAATAGCAGAGAAAATAAATGATTCCTAATCTACTATAATGTGGCTTAAACTATACCACTTAAATCCCAAAATACACGTGCACTCACACATAAATTCATCCAAAATTGAGACAGAAAGAACAGCTGGCTTGACACATATTATGGGTAGATAAAAACAATAAACACAGAAAATAAAATTCCTGATTTCAAAGATGGTTAATTATCTCTCAATTCCTTTCAATTTCAGCAATGACAATAAACTGCTGTCATAGAGTTATACAGCATGGAAACAGACCCTTCCAATGTGTCCATGCTGACCAGACCTTCTAGATTAATCTAGTCCCATTTGCCAACATTTGACCTATATTTCACTAAACACTTCTTATTCATATGCCCATCCAGATGCCTTTTAACTATTGTAATTGTACCAGCCTCCACCACCTCCTCTGACAGTTCATTCCATACACACTGCACCACCAGCATGAGAAAGTTACCCCTTAGATCCTTTCTAAATCTTTCTCCTCTCACCTTAAACCTACACTTTCTAGTTTTGGACAGCCCTACCCTGGGGAAAAAAACCTTGGCTATTCATCCTATCCATGCCCCTCATGATTTTATAAACATCTATGAGGTCACCTCTCAGTCTCTGACACTCCAGTGAAAATAGCGCCTAGCCTATTTAACCTCACCCTATAGCTCAAAGCTACAACTCCAGCTATGTCCTTCTAAATCTTTTCTGCACCCTTTCAAGTTTAAAAACCTTTTTTTCCTGTAGCAGGGAGACCAGAATTGAATGCAGTATTTCAGAAGTGGCCTAACCAATGTCCTGTACAGCCACAGCATGACATCCCAACTCCTGTACTCAATACTTTGACAAATAAAGGCAGAAATATCAAACATCTTCTTCCCAACCCTGTCTATCTGCAACTCCACCTTCAAGGAACTCTGAACCTGCACCCCAAGGTCTCTTTTGTTCAATATCATTCCCCAGAACCTTACCATTAAATGTATGAGTCCTGTCCTGATTTGCCTTACCAAAATGCACTGCCTCACATTTATATAAATTAAACTCTATCTTCCACTCCTCGGCCCATCAGCCCATCAGCCCATCTGATCAAGGTCCCGTTGCACTCTGAGATAACCTTCTTCACCGTCCAGTACACAATATTGGTGCCATCTGCAAACTTACTAACCATTCATTCTTTATTCACATTCAATTCATTTATGTAAATGACAAAAAACATTGGACCCAGCACCATCATTGCAGCACACTTCTGGTCACAGGCCTCCAGTCCGAAAAACAACCCTCCACCACCACCGTCTGTCTCCTACCATCAAGCCAATTTTGTATCCAATTGGCAAGATCTCCCTGGATTCCACGTGATCTAACCTTACTAACTAGTCTACCATGCAGAACCTTATTGAACGCCTTACTGAAGTCCATATAGGCACGATCTGCCTTCATCAATCCTCTTTGTCACTTCTTCAAAAAAATTCAATCAAGTTAGTGAAATACAGTTTCCCACACACAAAGCCATGTTGACTATCCCTAATCAGCCCTTACCTTTCCAAACACATGTAAATCCTGTCCCTCAGAATCTCCTCCAACAACTTACCTACCACTGACATCAGACTCACCAGCCTACAGTTTTCTGGCTTTTTCTTATCACCTTTCTTAAGTAATGGCACCACATTAACCACCTTCCAGTCTTTTAGTACCTCACCTATCATTGACATAAAATCTCAGCAAGGGACCCAGCAATCACTTTGCTAGCTTCCTGCAAAGTTCTAGGATACACCTGATCAGGTCCTGGGATTTATCCACCTTTATGCATTTTAAGACGTCCAGCACTTTCTCCTCTGTAAGATGGACACTTGTCAAGGTATCACGATTTATTTCTTCAAGTTTCCTAGCTTCGATACCCTTCTCCACAGTAAATACTGACGTGAAATATTCATTTATTATCTCACCCATCTCCTGCGGCACCACACATAGACAGCTTTGTTTATCTTTTAAGGGGCCCTATTCCCTCCCCAGTTACTCTTTTGTCCTTAATATACTTATAGAATCTGGATAAGGAGAATTTGGATTCTCCTTAACACTATTTGCCAAAACTATCTCAAGTTCTTTGTTGCCCTTGTGATTTCCCTCTTAAATATATTCCGACTGCTCTGTACTCCTTGAGTGATTCACTTAATCCCAGCTGCCTTTACCTGCCATATGCTTCCTATTTTTTCTTGACCAGAGCCTCAATTTCTCTAGTCATTCAGCATTTCCTACACTTACCAGCTTTGCCCTTCACACCACAGGAACATGCTGCCTCTGAACTCTCATTATCTCATTTCTGAAGGCCTTCTATTTTCCATCCATCCCTTTACCTGCAAATAGCCTCTCCCAATCAAGTTTTGAAAGTTCTTGCCTAATAGTGTCAAAATTGGTCTTACACCAATTTAGATCTTTAACTTCTTTCTTTTTTCATAACTATTTTAAAACTAATAGAATTATGATCACTGGCCCCTAAGTGCTCCCCCACTGACACCTCAGTCATTTGCCCTGCCTTATTTCCCAAGAGATGATCAAGTTTTGCTCCTTCTCTAGTACGTACATCCACAACTGAATAAGAAAAATTTCTTATACATACTTGACAAATTCCTCTCCATCCAAGCCCTTAACACCATGGTAGTACCAGTCTATGTTTGAAAAGTTAAAATCCCCTATATTCTTACTGTTTTCTGGGACCCCCTTACAAATTTGCTTCTCAATTTCCTAATGAATATTGGGGGGCCTATAGTATAATCCCAAGAAGGTGATCATCCTTTTTATTTCTCAGTTCCACCCAAATAACGACATTGGACATGCTCCCAGGAATATCCTCCCTAAGTACAGCAGTAATGTTATCCCTAACAAAAAATGTTACTCCCACTCCTCTCTTGCCCCCTCCCCTTTATATTCTTCCTGTAGCATTTATACACTGGAACAGCACCTGTTAGTCCTGCCCTTCGCTGAGTTACATTTCTGTAATAGCTGTGACATCCCAGCCCCGTGTTCCCAACCATGTCCTGAGTTTGTCTGCCTTATCTGTCAGGCCTTTTACATTAAGCAATGGACAATTTCACTTTGATCACTAATCCAGCAGAATTTGATCTTTCCTTGCTTGAATTCCTTGTTTTAAATTTTCTTGGTTTTCTGTTATTTTACTCACAGGGAGGGAGAGAGAAATGTTTTCAGCTGACAGACGATGTCTCTTTCACTTACAGCTTTGTAACAGATTTCAGTTCAACCGATCAAAGAGCTGTTGTTAGGCAGAATTTCCTTAACGCAAAGATTCTCAGTGCCACTCCGTCTCAAAGTATTCCTCTCACTGCTTCAAAAAGTCTTTTACAAATAAAAACTTTTCCACGTTTCAAAACTCTCCTGGTATTTCAGCTATATAGCAATCTAATTTCCATTTCAGTTTATAATCCCAGAAAAAAAAGTATATGGACCTTTACACATAGCAAGGTGCATAAGCAGTCTGTGACACAGAGAGCTAACTACCCCATCTGATCAGTCAGCAGCAGTCTAAGGTGTTGCTTCTTTCTAACAATGGGGTGGGCGTCTCACCTGAAAGCAATTAATATTGTTCCCAGTGTTAAATTGTTACAGGGCCAAGCATTGTAATTGTGAGTGGACTCCCAACTGAAATTTTACCTACCATGTGGGAACTGCAGACGCCATGAAATCCGTCCATAGATCTGTGCACAGTAGTCCAAATGGAGATATTTAACATCACTTCTCTGCTTTTCAATTCTATCTCTCTGGAAGCAAATTCCTGTGCTCAGTTTGATTTTTATTTATATTTAATTTACAGTTACTAACTGGAAGAAAAATATGCATTTCTTAAATAGATGCTTTTTTGTACTTCAGACTTAGCATATTACTTATCATTGTCTGAATTTGTCTCTTATAAAAAAAATTATAACAGGTCATTCACAAATATTGAAATTAAAAGATCTTGAACAGCTTCTAACATGTTGTTTTTCGTGCAGACCTGGCATTCACATTACAGACACCAAACAGGATGTTATCACAGGTGGGCCCACAGCAGCCTTGGAACCAATTTTGGCTCCAAATGAAACATTCATTCATTTCAGGAATCAAACAGGTTATGTTTAAATTAGTTCTTATTGAGAATGTCATAAACCTTGGAGCTAAATTCCTTTTGATTTGGAGTTTGTAATTAAACAAGATCACAGCAACCTCTTTAAAAGTTTTCATTCTTGTGCGGCTAATAAGCAGTACAAAAAAATGGAATTATGAACAATTGAGACAAACTCCCACCTTTAGGAAAAGCAATAGTCATAAAGAATAATTATGATTATCTTTAAGCAGTTGTATATTCATCAAAATTTTACTTTGTTGGTTCTGTTCATGATCCACCATACTATCATCTAACAATTTAAATCTACCAAACGCTGCTACTGAAGGGACTTTTCATAGTGGTCACTCAGAAACTATTGTAATCCTTGGTTCAAATTTCCTACAAGTTCAGAATGGGCAAGAAACAATAAAGTATTCAGCAGTTTGCTTCTCCACCTACGTTGCAACTATTGACATATCAGCTTGTTTCCCACACACACCCACACTATTCCCTCCTTTAATCTCTTACAAATGAGCTGATTAAAGAAAAATGTTTGGTCATTTACACAGTAAGAAATTGATGTCCAGGCTAAGAAATTCCACTTTTTTGAATCAGCAAGTAAGTGAAGTGTGGAAAAATGTACAGCATGGTACAATTTAATTTCTAAAAGACATCAAAATTCTGAACAGAAGGCTATTATTTAAGCTTAATGTGATGGTGAGAGTAATTCAGCTCAGGGACTATAGTGTGAGGTTACACAAAAGTAGATGAAACAATGGCAGACAAAATTTAATATGCACAATTGTAATGTGGAATGAGGAAAACAAATTGGACAGCAGGAGTACTCCATTTGATTGTCAGAATAGTTAATTGTAAAGTTGATAGAAATTTAGCAATTTCAGTAGACGAGTCGGCCTTGCTATCGACTGTCAGTCTTGTTTGGAATGCTACCAGTCTTGTCTCAGTGCCAGCACTCATGCTTTTGGGACAGGAAGTTTTGTGTTCAAATGCCACACCAAAGACCTGAGCTTGTAATTTAATGTGGTACAGAGGGAGTGATATCTTTTGAATGATATTTTAAAAATCCCATCCCACTATTTGAAGAACAAAGTAGAGTTCAGCCTTGTGCCCTGATCAAAATTTATTCCTCAACCAAAATTACTCAATCTTTTTATTTAGTCATTACCTTACTGCTGCCCATATCCTAAATTTATACATTGTAACAGTGACTAAAAAAGTATTTGACTGTAAATTACTTTGGAATACCTTCAGCTTCTGTAACATACATAAATTGTTTTCTGTCTTATTTAATAATTATTTGTAGACCAGAACTTACTGAAATAGATAGAATATTAGACTCCATAATTTAAACAATTGTGTATAAATCAGGGCAAATCAGGCTGCAACAATATAATGTCTGTTTGGACTGCATCTTGATACTTTGTGCAATTCTGATCAGAAATGCAAGTAAGAAATCCGAGCCCTTGAACTGATATTGAGAAGAGCTATCCCAGTGTCATAGATTGAGTTTTGAAGAAAGCTGATTGAAATGCAAAGCAAAGGAATTGATTGAGAGGTCACTTTATAGAGGTATATAATGTAAGAAGTGTTTCCACATGTTAGAGGAGAACATCATCAGCATCTGCTTGCTTCTTTGCAACTTAGTCATGCTGGTAGTAAATCCTGCAAATACAGATAATGCTTTCCAGCAGCTGTTATCCCAAGTATCTAAGTTTCTTCGTAACAATACAACAAACACTTCTCTGCAGCATGGTGGAATTAATTATGCACTACAGTTTGTATCATGTCAGCTACCACAACTATTAAATTTCCTGATCTAATGCCAAGAGGCATTAATTTGACTCTTCATGTAAGGCTGACTTCCCCTGTAGGGTTCACAGAGACAAATCAATATATGCTAGACCCTCCCAACCTTTCTTAAGATGTCTTAAATTTACCTCAGAGCCTTGAAACTAGATCATACACATGGGCAGGCAGAAGCCCTCGTGTACCATGCCTGTAAGATTTCAATGATGCAGAGGTGTTGATGTTGGACAGGGGTGGACAAAGTCACAAGTCACACGACACCAAGTTACAGTCCAACAGGTTTATTTGAAATCACAAGCTTTCAGAGCGCTGCTGTTTCATCAGGTGAAATCTGGTGTCGTGTGACTTCTGACTTTATACAATTTCAGGTAAAGGAGAAAATTATATGGCTACATGCCAGATGCCACAAACTCAATCGGCATTGGAATTGACAAAAATATCCGGTGAAAAGAAAGAAAATGTGTACAGTGAGGAAACTGAAATTTACCAACAGCCAGCAAGAACATATTGCATCCAAACTGGTTTAAAAAGCAGGAAGCGAAGGAAGAAAGCTCATAAATAACTCATTCAGCTTGATTCCATGCTGAAAAATAAACAAATCTACCTGTCATCACATAGGAACTTGGTACTGGATGAGAGAGATAATGGCTGCTGTGCACTGGCTTTGGTTGTTTTATTTTGATTGAGAGGAGGTAACAGTACAATGACCTCATTTAGATTTGCACTAATTAAAAGGGATTTTCTGTACCATCAAATGCCAAAGATAAAGCTGAGTATTTAGCCTCCAGTGGAAACTATTTTGCCGTATAGCCATCAAGTGCTTTCTGGTAACATGCCAGCAACAGATCACACATTTCATCTCACCTGTCAGCATGGTGTACCTGATCTCAGGAGCCGGCAATCTGACACCCAATGCTTCCTGATACAACTGATGTGCATTGTCTATGGGCCCCCTAACAGTAGCTATTCCTTAGGACAGAGAATAAATCAGAAAATAATGAGGGCATGTAAAAAGGCTGTATTTGAATCATGAGTGACTTTAATCTGCATGTTGAGTAGGAAAGCAAAATAGATAAAGGTAGCTATGAAAAAGAATTTATAGGGTATATTCAGGACATTTTCCAAGAACAATATGTTGTGGATCCAACCAGGGATCTGGTAATGTGTAATAAGGCAAGTTTAATCAATGATATCAGAATAAAGATCCCCTAGGAAATAGTGAAAGCAACATGGTAGAATTTAGTATTCAGTTTTGGATTGAGAAACTTGGATTGGAAATAATGCTGCTCAATTTAAAGACAGGTAATTACAAATGAATGAAGACTGCAGTGGACTGAAAAAGGAAATCAATATTGGTAAAGAAATGGTGTTGGGGAAATTAATGGGATTATGGGCCGATAAAACCCCAGGGCCAGATAATCCACATCCCAGGGTTCTTATGGAAGTGACCCTCGAAATAGTGGATGCCTTGATGACCATCTTTCAAGATTCTATAGACTCTGGAACAGTTCCTATGGATAGAGGGTAGCCAATGTAACTCCACTGTTTAAAACAGTAGGTAGAGAGAAAACAGGGAATTATATTAAGGTTAGCCTGAAATCAGTAGTAGGGAAAATGTTGGAGCCTGTTATAAAACATTTAATAGCAGAGCACTTGGAAAACAATGATAGGATTGGACAGAGTCAGAATGGATTTATTATGCTTGACAGATTTACTGGATTTTTTCATGGTTGTAACTAATAGAATTGATAACGGAGAGCCAATGGATGCAGTTTACTTGAACTTTCAGATGGTTTATGATAAGGTCACACATAAGAGATTAGCATGTAAAATTACAGTGATTGGGGTGTAGTCTACTGATATGGATGGAGCTCTGGTTGGCAACAGAAAACAAAAATGGGAAATAAACGGGTATTTTTCCAAGCAACAGGCAGTGACTAGTGGGGTACCACAGGGATTAGAACTTCAACCTCAGCTATTCACAATATATATTGATGATTTAGATGAGAGGTCCAAATGTAATATCTCCAAGTTTTCAGATAGCACAAAGCTGGATGGGAGGCCGTACTGTGAGGAGGATGCAGAGATGTTTCAGTGTGATTTGACAAGTTGAGTAAGTTGGCAAATGTATGGCAGATGAAGTATAACACCTTGGTATCAAAAACTGGAAGGCAGTTATTATCTGAATGACAATAGATTGAGAAAGCGTAAGATGCAATGAGACTTGTACACAAGTTGCTGAAAGTAAGCATTCAGGTGCAGTGAGTGGTGGAAAAGGAAAATGATATGATGGCCTTCACAGTGAGGAGATATGAGTACCAGAACAGGGGTGGCTTGCCACAACTGAATAGAGCTTTGGTGAAATGACACCTGAAGCATTGTATGCAGTTTTGGTCCCCTTACCTGTGGAAGGATGTTCTGTCTATGAAGCGAGTGCACCAAACTGATTTCTGCAATGGCGGGACTGACCAATGAAGAGAGACTGATCAGTTAAGATTATATTCACTGGAGTTTATAAGAATAAGGGGCATCTCATAGGAATGTATAAAATTCAAACAGGACTAGACAAGGTAATTGCAGTAAGGTTATTGCGAATGATCATGGAGTCCAGAATCAGGGGTAACAGTGTAAGGATACAGGGTTGGCTATTTAGGACTGAGATTAGGAGAAATTTCTTCACAGTTTCCCATGTCCTCCTTTACACTATTGTCTCCCTATCTTATACGTTGATTTTCTCCATTCCACAATCTTTGTCCCTTCCCATGTTGTTATTTGTCGTACCCAGCATTGAATTCCCCCACTTTACTATCACAGCAGAGTTTCCTGATACCCAGTTGAATTTCATTTTGCTTACCCCCAGGACTGACCGTGTCCCACCCAAATGACTTGGATGGACAGCCCCAACTGATGACTGACCCAATTCCCTGACTGATCTCTGTGCAGCTCCATAACTAATGTTCTGTAAAGTCCCTGACTGTAAGATTGACCATGGCCAAATCCACAGACTGTAGTGCAACAGAGCCCTGACCCTGACCGCCACAAGCAGATGACTGACCATACTCAAGCCCCTGGACTTTGAATACAAATGCTCTTGACCAACTGTACTGGAAATCCCTCGACTGATGGCTGTCCCCTTTACTTGACTGAAGACTACACCCCTCTGACTTTCAGACACAGCCATTTGATTGAAAAACATACAGTGTTTTTGCTAAGTTGGCTGTTGACAGATGCCGTGGGTGTGAGATTTACTGAACATGGTGCCACACAACAACATATTCATTCCTTCATCCAATCCCTGCTGACAACCATAACCAGTCAAAATAAAAACCAAAATAACTGCGGATGCTGTAAGTCAGGAACAACAACAAAGTTGCCGGAAAAGCTCAGCAGGTCTGGCAGCACCTGTGGAGGAGAAAACAGAGTTAACATTTCGGGTCCGGTGACCCTTCCTCAGAACTCATAACAAGTTGTCTGGTGTTGTGTCTGTGCTAGGTAGCATGGCAAGACCAAAGTTCTATGAGTCCCTAAGGCGCAGCTACGGGAGCAAAGTGCTGCAAGGCAAGGGAAGGTCGCAATGTTCTGAGCATTGCAGTCAACACTAACTGAGTGAGCGTTAAGAGTGAGGAGCCATGAGGTACAGCTTGGTTGAATCCATAAGATGAGGTGTCTGTCTCTGCTTGTAAATCTTGTTCTGCAATGAAAGGTGATGGTGCCTTCCAAAGTGCAACATTGCAGACGGACCTGTAGAGTAGGTATTTTCAATATGTTCCATGATGATGTGGTGAGGCTGTTTCATGTCAGATGCTGATGCCGATAGAAATCGGGTGTATGTGGCTGCTGCCTATGGAGTGGGAACTGAGATGTTGGAGCTGGGTGTCGAAGATAGAAGTCTGGAAAAGCAAGTGGTGAATTGGAGTTGCCAGCTCGCTGCTCTGACTTACATGTCAGAGATTCTCAGCATCTAATTTCTATCAGACAGAGGGGATAATGGAAAACTGGAAATTAATGAGGTGAGACTAAGTCATAATGAAATGTTAATTCATTTTAATATACATAAATAGGCCTCCTGCCACTCACAAGCAAAAATCTTGTCTTGCTGTTCAACAATTATTTGGAAAATGGGTGTGCTCTCAATGTCAAGAAGTTCCTTATTGGACATCTCACCTGATCTTCCCAACTTTCTCACCATGATCCATGTCATTCAGGCACAAGGAAGATTCTGCCCTATTGGTAAGCAGTTAGAGAGACTCTGCTTAGAAATCAGAGACACCTTTCGGATTTTGGCCTACAAAATTGTTTTTCTATTTATCTGGAGCAAAGCAGACACCTAAGCAATGTAGTGGGCATACTCATTTCTACCAGAAAAATGCCATCTGGCATATTGGTAAAGGCTGGGAAAGCACTGGGAAGGCCATGTCTAAAATAGTCATTCAGCTTTTTAACTTTGTAAATAGGGGACATAATGCCCATTTGAGGCAAAATTGGGTCCAATGGATGGCCAGAAGCTGGTACAAATCATCTCTTAGCTTTCTGTCTTCTTGCTAAAATATATTTTGTGACTGCAGAGATAGGTAATCTACAAAATCTTAATTCTGGATGTAATTTTTTTTAACACTTTAATGAAATAAACAATCATGTCAAAATTTATCATCCAAATTGTCAAGGCCAGCAACGTCACACTGCAATTCAATGGCCCCATTAGTGTCTCTGTTGCGGTGATTCAGTTTTGCTACTTTCAACTCCTCAGCCTATGTTGGAAAGAAATTTCAATCCCTTACCTTCTACTTCCATACTCTCCATGTTTCAGGAAGAACTGCTTTTTAACTGCAATTTTCTTAAAAATCATGGGTTAAGATAACTATGTGTGAGTAACCCAATTACGGTAGGCAGCATGCCGGAGCCTGTCTGCTCACCTAAAGGATTGTTGCAATGCTGTTCATTAGCTGTATGGGCAAACAGGGACCCAAAATCAAGAATGTACAGGGTAATTAGCTTACACTTGTGTGCAAAATTTCAAATTTTATTTACATATTTCATTTGGAATGATTATCATTGTGGTGGTGATGATGTGATAATTAGTGATAAGGATCATAATACCATAGGAAATTGGGATATCTCATTTGAAACAGTTCTTCACATACGACCCAGGAAATAGGGGCTATCTAGGTTCACACCTCTCTTCCTTCATTGCTACTTTCTCTTTTTTCTGTTCCTTTTTATCTTGCTCATCCTCCTTCATCTTTTGGAAGCGTGTTCTGTTCTGCATGGCCAATGATTTTATAGATGAGGATGACATATTACAATCATGTAATATGCAATCATGTCCAGTAGTCACTAGTGTGTTGAGAGGTCTTGGAGGCGGGAAGTCAGCTTTTGCTACACTATTCCTGTAGATTTTTACAGTTTAAAACAAGTAAAGAAAGAAGTGACTATTTGTGGAATTGTAGTTACAGCTAGAAGAAATCAACCAGCATCTAACCTGCAAGAATCACGACTCCTTTGAAGTGCACTAGTGAAGAGCTCCTTCTTGCTGCTTATTGTGTGTAGAGATTTGTAAAGATAAGAATGGGTATTGGCTGGAGCATTGAGCTCCAAAATATCTCACTGACTGATAGACTATTCCACCTGACCTGCACATTTTTGGAGGATGGCAACTTGTTGCAAGCTAACACTTCACCGCTGTGGTATCCAGTCCGGTGCATAGTGAATGTTTGCACATGTGCACCAGAGAATTCTGTCTCCAGGTCACCTATAGTGTCCAAAGAATGATTTTAGAACACCCCCACAAATTACTTCTTCTGACGAGGAATAACATTGAGAATGGTGTAACCTTCCAAGAGCAGGCCTCTGTATGCCATTCTCTATAAGGAGGATGAAGAGAAGGAGGAATAATATGAAGTTGAACAAAGAGCAAAAGAACAAAGAAAATTACAGCACAGAAACAGGCCCTTTGGCCCTCCAAGCCTGCACCGACATGTTGCCCGTCACAATTAAAACCCCCTACCCTTCCGGGGACCATATCCCTCTATTCCCATCCTATTCATGTATTTTTCACGAAGCCCTTTAAAAGTCACTATCGTATCTGCGTCCACTACCTCCCCCGGCACCCACCCAGGCACCCACTACCCCCGAGTAAAAAACTTGCCTCGTACATCACCTTTAAACTTTGCCCTTCGCACCTTAAACCCTTGGCCCCTGGTAACTGACTCTTTCACCCTGGGAAAAAGCTTCTGACTATCTAGTCTGTCCATGACCTTCCTAATCTTGTAGACCTCTATCAGGTCACTCCTCAACCTCCGTTGTTCCAGTGAGAACAACCCAAGTTTCTCCAAACTCTCCTCATAACTAATGCCCTTCATACCAGGCAACATCCTGGTAAATCTTTTCTGTAACCTCTCCAAAGCCACCACATCCTTCTGGTAGTGTGGCGACCAGAATTGAACACAATATTTCAAATGCGGCCTAACTAAGGTTCTTTCAAGCCTTAACATTACCTGCAAATTTTTAAACTCAATGCCCCAGCCAATGAAGGCAAGCATGCCGTATGCCTTGTTGACTACCTTTTCCACCTGTGTTGCCACTTTCAGTGACCTGTATACCTGTACACCCAGATCCCTCTGCCTATCAGTACTCTTAAGGGTTCTGCCATTTACTGTATATTTGACATCTTTATTAGACCTTCCAAAATGCATTACCTCACATTTTTCTGGATTAAACTCCATCTGCCATTTCTCTGCCCAAGTCACCAACTGATCTATATCCTGCTGTATCCTTTAACGGTCCTCAGTTGAGATAAATGAAGAATAGCAGAAGATGCCAGCTACCAGATGCAACCTTGTAGAGCAATGTATGGAGGCAACATACATCTTTGAAGACTTACAGGAAGATCTCCGTGCCCAAAAGGTGCAATTGTCCAAGTTTGCAACTGTCAATCCATATTACTTTCCCTGCAAAGGTCTTCAGTCATGTCCCACAATCTGACTGGTGAGACGCGATAATGTCTGCTGTTCTCTGGGAGTAGCTGGCCTATAACTGCTCAAGGTTCTGACAAGAAGCACCACAGATGAGGGTGGGAGGTACCCTTGACAGGACAAAATGCAAAAGGATTCATGAAACATAATATAGCAGCTCCTTGTTGGCCCCCATGTGTATTAATGATGGTTACAGTTTTTACAGAGACTGCACTACTTCTACACTTACACTTCCTGCAGTGTAAGCTACTCACAATGTTTCTAGAATGGAATTGTTCTAGCATTTACATAGTTTCATTTTCAAGTAACTTACACAGGAAACACACAATTCCCTATACTAGTGAATGACCACAACAATTGTACAACAACAGAACAATTAATATGCACAAAATTCAATAACAACTTACATTGTAAAATGTTTTTAATATAATAAAATGTGCTAAGACTCCTTCGACAGAACCTTCCAAGACCCACAACCTGTACTAGCTAGAAGGACAGGAACAGCAGATACATGGGAGCCCAGAACCTGTAAGTTCTCCTCCCAGACACATGCCTTCCTGACTTGGATGTATATCCCTGTTCCTTCAGTGTTGCTCAGTCAAAATCTTGAAACTTCCTTCTGAACAGCACAGCAGGTGCTCTGACATCCCAGAGACTTCAGTGATTGAAGAAGGTAACTCTCTCTCCAGAAACAGTCAGCATCATCTTAACTTGGAGTCAGAAAAACAAATGAGTGACTCAGGGTGGGTGGCTATGCGTAGTGGTCAAATCTTGAGGCCTACGCCATTTACAAAGTAGTTGGAGAGGAATCATTCAGCTGTTGGGAACCATCCCATACTGAATTCAAAAGGTGAGCAAAAAGAAATGATGAGATCACAGAAAATCTGTAAAGTCATTTTTGGTGAGAAACTGCTATCAAGGACTGTCTTTAAATTGTTGTAATTTTTTAAAAAAATGTATTTGTTTAGAGAAGTAGCAATATCTGGAATTAACTGAGAAACATCAGGAATAAGAGAAAGTCAGGGCCATCCTTGTAAAGTAATATGAGCGATTCAAAGTAAAGATTAGACAAAGGGAAATAATTTTAAAATAGGCAGCTCAGTTTGGTCGAGTGGAATGTGTGACCCTACCAGAGTACCAGCTGACCACATGTGGACAAAGTGCTGCCAGCTACAGAAACATAAGCTCTGGGTTTCCAAGCTGGAGTAACCATGGTGCATCTGTGTGATGGAAAATTACATGGATAACATGTACAGAGAGGTGTTCACACAGCAGCTTGAGGACCTGGAGGCTGAAAGGGAATGAATGACTGCTATGCAAATGAGACAAACATTCAGGAAATGCAGGATTCCCCTGGGGTCCGACTCACAAATTAGTTTACAGTTTTGAAAACTGGGAGAGGATTGGGATTGTAGTATGAGCCTAGTTTGTGGCACCATGAATGGCTCAGGTGTACAAGAGTGGAGGAGGAGGAAAGAAGGAGCAATAGCAACAGGGCATTCATTAGTTAGGTGAAGAGACAGGCATTTCAGTGACTGTAGATGTGATTCCATGATGGTATGTTGCCCTCCTGATGCCAGGATCAAGGATGTCATAGAGAGATTACAGGATATTCTTTTGCGGGAGGATGCAAAACTAGAAATCATGGCCCACATTGGTACAAATGACTTGGTTACAAAGGAAGATGTGATCCCGCAATCAGAACTTAGAGACTTTAGGAGAAAATTCACAAGCAGAACCTTAAATGTAGTAATCACTGGATTAATCACAGTGCCACATGCAAGTGAATACAGAAATAGGGCAGATGAATGCCAGGCTGAAAAGATGGTGTAGATGGGTTTTAGATATCTTGGACATTGGAACTGGCTCTGGGGAAGATGACACTTGTATAAGTCAAGGGGTTGAACCTAAATATGAATGGGACTGAGTTCTTTGTTGGCATCTTGGTAGCATTGCTGGGCGTTTTAAACTAACTCAGCATGTTTGTGGGAAGCAAGAGAGAATATTAGAGAGGATTACCAGAGTGCAAAAAATACTTGGAGAGACAGATAACACTTGTACAGAGAATAGAAATTCAATATGTGATTTGGAATAAGGCAAAAGTAATGAAAGCTAAAACAGAGTTGTTGTGCAAATATGTGAATGCACAGAGTATAGTAAACAAAATTAGAGTTTCAGATACAAATTACCATGAGGAAATATGATGTGGTACCTGGCTCCAGGAGGAGAAGGACAAAGCGACAAATACTCCAAGCACAAGATATTCAGAAAAGATAGGAAAAGTTGGAAGTAAATAGGGGTGATGCTATTGGTTAAGGAGAGTACTGCACTGCTAGAGACAGAGAGGCAATATCTCAAAGCTTTAAGGACAGAATCATTATGACCATAGCTAAACAATAAAAAATATATTATTATATTGCTCACTGTAGTCTATAGACTGCCAACCAGGGGAAAGGATGTAGAGGAATAAATCTGTCAGAAATTTAAAGAGAGAAACTAATGTTTCTTATTTTCGGTTCTACTCTTCCATTCAGGGAGCTCTGGATTTGTTTTCCCTCCCTTTCCCTTTTGACTACCTTGACTAAGGTAGCCCATTACTCAGTTACAGTTTGTCACATTAACCTTCATTCCAGTCTAACAATTCTGTGAATTACAGGTATACAATAAATACTGGCCTCAATCTAAAGCCACATCCTATGAATAAATGGAAAAAGGGATTCATAGGAGCATCATGCAACAAAACATGGCATCTATACAGAATAAGATATTCTACCAAATGTCCATTGGCTTGGTCAAAGAGATAACCAGTCTTCACCCAAAAACTTGCCTAAAAATTGCTCACATTTTGACAGCTATGACAAATTGCACCACATCAATTGAGATATTCCCCAAAATTCCAAAAACAATCAAGGGAAGAACTGAGGAGATGGACAGGTTTGGAAACAAGATGGGATTTTTAAAATCAAGACATCATTCGATCAGGAACCAAAGTAAGTCACTGAACACACTGGTAAACACACTGGACGATAGCACTTGTTGCAAATTATGGAAGTTAAATTTACAGAGCATAGAATGTGGGAGATCAACCAAAAGTAAATTGGAGTAGTCAAGCCAAGAGGAAATGAAGGTCTGAATTTGCATTTTAGCTGTAGAAGAGCTAAAACAGGGGTAATGCCTTGAAAGAGTTGAAACAAGAGAGAAGATGCTAGGAGGTGGGGATGGATGATCTTAGTGATGGTGTAAGCTTGAGATCAGAAGCTCAAAGTCAAATGAGATACCACGGGTGAAAATGGAGTTAATTTCATATTGTTGCAAGGAAGAGGATGGAAAATGAAATGAGGAAACAGAGCTTAGAGTGGGGACTAGAAGTAATTGTTTGGTCTTCCCAGTAAGAGCGCGAGTTGGAAGATATTTCTGCTCATTGTAAGAAACCACTGTACAATAAACTGATAAAATCTTAAGACGTCTATTGATTATTAAAGACATTTGCCGAAGAAAGCTTCCATTGCAGTTTGCTATCTGTAAAATATAGAACAGGCCATTAATTCTCCCAGGAACTAACCATTCCTGATAAAGTTGGATCTCATGACCCACATATAAACCAACAATCTGAGAAAAAGTCAAAGACAGACTCTCATAAGGGGTATTTCAGAGTACCATGTCCTGCTAATCTTCTTCAGATGGAGGAAGACTGAGAGGAAAACATCCTAGCACAGAAATTAGCTTCATCCGCACTCTGGGACCAGTAAAGTGACTTCACTGTGTGAAGTCTGTTTTTCCTTGTCTGTTTAGCTTATGCATCAGATTTAAACTGTCATCTATTAATAAACTAATTAGCAATCTATTCCAAAATAATTTGTGACCTTAACATGCTTCTAGGTAATCTGTGGCTCCTATACATAACCCTTACATCATGTAATACTGGATGCCAGATAAACAGTATAATAATTTAGCAAGAGTGAAGGAGTTGAGAGAAGTGGCAGCTAGGTATCTTCAGTATACATGTGAAAATTGACACTTTACTTTCAATCAAGAGCAATCATTATTTTTGCACAAGCATTCAGAAGGGAGTTATAGTAAGTGGATTAACTGGGACTAGAAACTTCAATTATCTTAATTTTCTGAACCCTGATTGAATGTTTTCAGTGGTTAAAGAATAATTTCCTTCAAGTCTTTTTCTTTCCTAAACTGGCTTAATTTTTTTTAACTTCTCAATTTTTATGCATCTTTCAAGCATTTTTGCAAATGGATGTGGGATGGAGTGCATTTCATTGACCATGTAGTTTGTACAGAGTCAGGATGTAACAAGCTTGATTGACTTGTTCTTTTTGTATGTGTGCTGAGATATAAACAAATAATAAACAAGTGGAGAGCACACGCCGTGGAGCACATACACACACCATGCTGTGTTAACTCAATGTTCTTGTGTTTTTGCAGCTGTTCCTGGAGTCTTTTCCCTGCTTAGATGATGCTTTGTAGCTCCAAAGTTAAAGGGAAAATATTTTTATTAAAAGCTTCCATCAAATTGAGGCAGCTTCAGTCCCGTCTATATCAAACAATCTGCTCTGAAAGCTATGCTCAGATTTTCACAACTGTGACAAAATTGCACCACAGTAGTTGACATAATCACCAACATTGTAAAACCAAAATCTAAAACAGTTTAAATAAGCAACCCACAACATTCTAAAAAATGTTAATTAATCTTTTTAAAAAAACTCTAGGATCCAAATTTGATTCTGCATCTATGCGAACGTTTTTGTAGTATATTGGTATGGACAAATGAAGGAACAGACAAATGAGCAATAACTGAATGTACTAATTGAAGTAATTTAATGTATGAAAAATGCAATATGTTAACTGCTGCAGATAATAGTGTCGAATGATCTTATGCTATTTTGTGCAGAACGGGAGGTCGTGGGATTGACACTCAATCTGTCCTGTGTTAGTTAGCTTCATCTGGGGCAACTTTAGTGCACTACAATCGGCCTTAATGTCCTTGGGCTATAATGGAAAAATTCAGGCTTCCTGCTCCCGATCACTATCCAGTGACCCTTGCTGCAAAGTGCACATGTGTGGACATTGAGTGAGGACAGACTTGGATTGAGTTGTGCTACCCTCCACAGTTGTGCAGTCCGGAAACTCATATTACACAAATGAAGAATGAAGGCTGTCAGTAGCCAAAGATCCCAATCTGAGCAAGTCCTATCTCCTTAGTTTTAGGCTGAGAGAAAAGTGGTGGAAATACAGCAAATGTGAAGTAATTTAGTAGCTATACTGCTTCTGGTAGGATGTCCTTTAGTTATTTCATAGCTTGTCAAACTGTCAAAAAGTAATAACATAAAAAATACAAAAGTCAAGTAACTGTTCTGATTTGAAACGGTTTTATTGTAAAACAATGTGCCACTTGAAATTTGGCAATTTCTATTAGAAACAAATCTGACAATTTAAACTTTAACAAGAAGTTATTGAAAGTGTTATCTACCTATGGGTTGATTAAACATATACTAACAGTTTGATAATCACTAAAATATGAGTGTTTGGACAGCAGATGACCGACAATATGCATAATGAATGGCCTATTACTTACTTTCATTCATTCTCATTTTATTCAAGAAGATCTGAATGATTTGGAGATGATTTAAAATCAGTCAGAATTTCACCATTAGACACTATTGAACTGGAATAGGCAACACTTTTCATTGTCTGTCTCTTTGAATGAAATTAGTTTCTTATGCTTTATCCATGCCTTGTTTAGTAACAAGAGCAAGTTTGATGCCAAATGCAGGAAAACAGTGGTGCTTCAGTGATTCTTTTTCCCTCTCTTTAGATCTTGACGTTGATGGCAAGTAACATTTTATCAAAGTTACTGGAAGCTCAACAATGCAATAAACACTTAAATTATTTTTTGAAGTAAAGTGTTGCATCCATCAGTAGCAATTGAATCGCAACTGAATGAGAGATCTAAGTAAGATACGTTGGAAACATTAGAAATGAATACAAATCTTTAGTTCTCTTTTTCAGAACTCAAGTTCACTTGATAAAGAAACCTTTTCTCTTTTTATTTATTGTTTTATTTATGTCGTGATATTTTGAAAAAAATCTGCTTTAACATTTATTCGTTAAGTTCCATTATTTATTATTTTGCTTGCATTCCTTGTCCAACTTAATTGGATATGGTTCTTCTTCCGGTCTTCACTTCTCCAGTTACACTTTCTTTCATCAGAACCTTAGATCCCACAGATGCCGACAAGGGCATGCAGTCATGCAATCTCAGACTGTCTGTTTTGCCTTTGCGCCCACAAAAAAAGGATCTGCATGACTCAACAAGTTACAAAATCAACAAATATTTTAGTAATTTGTCCTTGTTCTCTTTGGGTTATGTCTTTGATCAGCTGTTTCAAAGGTTCCACTTTCCATATCCTTGTGATTTGTTTGATTGTGAGTATTAACTTAATGCCATGTGTCTGGAACTCCCTTATTAAATTCTTTCACCTTGCAACTTTCCTCACTACCATCCCCACACCCCTGAAAAAAATTCACCTCACAACTCTCTTTTAGGCTGTGCCTTCAACTGGTTCCCGTAAACACTTCATCTATCTTGTTCCATTGGACATCTTACTACAGTAAAGCAACTTTATAAATGCATAGTTGTTGTTTATACCCAGGAATGAATGTATTGGGATTCTCCAAAGCATTTTAGATAGCTGGTAGTGAAAAAAAATGATTATATTCCGCTAGATTTAAACTTAAGACTCCAAGGGTATATCCCATTGCACCATCTGTTCTCATTACCTTGAAAATTCTGTGATGCATTTGATCAAGTGGGTAAATTGTGAATGCTTTTGATGTGGCAATAATAAATATGTAGTTTAGTCATCTGAAATTATATATTAGTAACGCTTTCCTGGTCTCTCTGGTATAAAGGTACTTTCCACACACAGCTTGGAGTGATAATTCTTAGTAACCAAGAGAAAAATGCACAATTTAACTCACTGCACAAAGTATGATTACAATCTTGTCAGATCATAATTAAATGTTGCCCGATACTTTAAACAGGAAAATAAGAGAACAAATGGAGCAAACAAGCGAAATAATTTGCCTACAGGTTTCCCATTAGACATGTGAACCATAAATATGGAATTATTTTCCATATGCGTGTCAGTGTTATCTAATATTGCATCTCCATTACTATTGTTCACTCAACGATAGACATTATGCTGTATGGATGCCCATTACATATCAAAGCCTGAATACGCTAGAACTCTTGCCATTGACAAAATTTAAGCCAAGCCGCTGGTCCTTGTTCAGAAAGCTCACACATTTGGTACTCATTCCGCCTCTAGCCCTGGCTCAACACTCAGCATTATGTTTGATGCAAGTCCAGCTTTAAATCTTGCATCCATTTCCAGAATTGTCAGCTTCCATAGTTAGAAAATTGTCTGCCAACGTCTGTACTCCATACATCGGAACCCTCATCAAAAGTTATGTCAAGTTATGACGTAGCCTCTCCAGGTATTTACTTACCACTTTCCCAGTTTCTACCTTACATAAATTCCAATTCACCCAGAGATTTTCACTTATATCCATCTCTACTATGTACTGCAGTCCAGCACCTCATTTCATGGACTTTTGAGAATATAAGAATATAAGAACTACAAGCACAAGTGGGCAATTCAGCCCCTCAAGCCATTTGATTATTGTTTTTCCACCTCACACATCAGTTTTGAAATCTTCAGCCTGGTTTCTCTTTATGCGTTTACTTGAGAATCAGTTAGCCTAGATGAAACATAGAAGTTAGGAAATAGTGTAGGGTGTAATGTTGGTGCTTTCTTTGGAACCAAGAATTATGTTCACCAGGAAGACAAATGGTAAATCTGAACAGAAGCACTTCATTTACCACTGTCACACCTCCACAGCCTGTTCTAGACTGGACCCAAACTCTTCCTCTCTGGTCACCCGACCAGCTCTCTTAAAGGGGCAGCACTCCCAACTACGATCATAACACCGCCCCCTTTATTTTGAAACTCCAGTTAATAAACATATGTACAACAATTGTAACTATCATGCAATCTTTGTAGCTAACATTGTCAGGAACGTATACAAAAAAATTAGAAAATGACCCTTCCGTAGCTTAAATCGATATGATCGGTGTCTCTGGGGGGATGGCAATACTTTGAAGACTGTCTCCTCATCTCAGGTACCTTTTCCAGTGTAGCCTCCCGGGATTCCGGAACCTCCTGTTGTTCTGCAGGTATGTCCCTTTCTGATTGGCTGTTGGTGCTCTGTAATGCTGCTGTTGTCTCCTCCCGGGGTATGGCCAACCCTGGCTTAGAGACACAACTTGGTCAACACCAACTGGACAGGCTCAGTGTTCTGAAGGACATCCCCGCATCGGTGAGGTGCAGTGACCAGCTGGTCTATGTGTCTTCTACAGACCAGTTCATCCCTAATCTGTACAAATATATGACAACGGCCCTGTTTGAGCCACCACCACAGCTGGGATCTGTTTATCCTCTGTTATATAATTCCAGGCCAGTATGGTTTCTCCTCTTTGGAATACCCTCAACCTTGACGTATCCAGCCTTCTGACCATCTATCCATCTTGATATCACTCTACCACCTCTCAGGTTGACAACACTGGGTCGTTGTTTGTGGCATGTTCTTGTACATGCTGAGAAACATGTTGAGTCATCACCTTAGTGACCCCTTGTGAAGGCTTTAAGGCCTGTTTCAGGTTTGAACAAATCTCTCCGCCTGACCACTTGTCACAGGGTAGAATGGAGCCGATCTCAAATGTCTAACTCCATGGTTTTCCAGGAACTCCTTAAACTCCTGTGCCACAAACTGTGGACTGTTGTCACTCATGACTTCCCGAACCTGGCGAATATTTCATCCAGTCAGTCTATCATTACTTCTGCTGAGACCAACTTCATGACTGCCACCTCAGGCCACTTGGAGTTGGCATCCACGACCACTGGTAACATCTGTGCCTCTACTGGTCCTGCAAAATTGACCCAAATTTGCTGTCACATTGAATGAGGCTATTCCCATGGGCAAAGGGATGATAACTGCAGTGCCTTTCTTACTAATGTGCCTTTGGTAGACTTGTTCCAGCACCTTTTCTCTTAATGGGGGAGGGATAACAACTCTCATTCCCCACATTAAACACCCGAATGATACAGACAACTCCCACCTCCTGGACAGGGCTAATTCTGGGCAGTTTCCATGACTGGTCCTCCTTTTTAGGACCAAGTTTACCGCCTGATTTAAAACTGGGTTGATCTGAGTAGTGTTCCACACCAGGTTCCCTAACACAGGCACCTTGTCATCCTGGGAAAAGTACATAATTTTCAGGATCCAGTCAGGAACATGTTTATTCCCCAGTCGTAGCAGTGGCAGCCTTGATAAGGCATCTGCATTGCTGTGCTTTTCCACCTGTTGGTATTTGATTTCATATGAGTAGGCTAACAGATCCAGTGCCCATTTCTGCAGGCCAGAAATGGAGGTTAGAGATCTGTGGTTTGTTAGTAGCATGAAGAGCCAGCCATAAGGGAAGTGGGTGAACTTCTTAACATCAAATACAATGCTCAATCCTTCTTTTACAATTGTCTTCTGACTTTGTTAGTGACCTCCATGCGAACTCAATGGGCCTTTTTTCTCCATGTGGTGAGATGTGTGACTGTACAGCATCAACCCCACAAGCCAAGATATTGCAAACTAACTGTGGTGACAACCTCAGGTTGAAATGAATTAACAACTTCCGATCTGTTTAATGCATGCTTCATGTCCTGGGAAGCTTCTTTGCATTCCTGGGTCCATTTCCATGGCTACCCTTTTCCCAGCAACTGATACAGGGGTTTTAGCACGGTTGCCAGATCAGACACGAACTTGCCACAGTAAGTTACAAGTCCCAAAAATGATCTCAGTTGAGACACTTTCGGTGGTCCGGGGGCCTCCATGATAGCTCCATCTTCTTGGATGCCTTATGTAGCCCTTCACTTTTGATTACATGACCCAGGTAAACTATGGAGTTTTATAAAAAAACTCATTTCTCACTTTTTACTTGTAGGTCGTGCTCCTGCAATCTTTTTTGGGTTCCTTATAAATTTTTCAAATGCTCCTGTTCGGAGAATCCAGTAATCAAATTACTGTCCAGATAACACTGGGCTCCTGGCAACCAACTTAATGTTATAATTTGATCCATGGTCTCCTAGAACAGAGACAGTGCTGATGTAATGCCAAAAGGAATTTTCTTGTCACAGAAAAGTCCCCTGTGTCTCACTATCATCAGTAGAAGCTGATATTCCTTTGTGACGCCCATTTACAAATAGGCCTGAGATGGATCCATTATCGAGAATTTCTTTCCCCCAGCCAGTCCACTGAACAGGTCCTCAATGTGTGGAAGTGGGCATTGAGCCACACTCAGGAAGTCTCCACAAATCCTCACTGCACCATCTGTTTTTAAGACCACAACAATTGGAGTGGTCCATTCACTGGTGGTCACTGATTTCAACACTCTCAGGTTCACCAGCTTTTCCAGGTGTTTTTAAATTCATTAATGGGATGAGGGCATCACTGGCTAGGCAGCATTTATTGCCCATCCCTAATTGCCCAGAGGGCAGTTCAGAGTCAACCACATTGCTGTGGGTCTGGGGTCACATGTAGGCGACGAGATAAGGATGGCAGTTTCCTTTCCTAAAGGACATTAGTGAACCAGATGGGTTTTTCCGATAATTGACAATCGATTCATGGTCATCATTAGATTCTTAATTCCAGATATTTTGTTGAATTCAAATTCCACCAACTGCCGTGGCAGGACTCAAACACAGGTCCCCAGAACGTTATCTGGGTCTCTGGATTAACAGTCCAACGATAATATCACCAGGCCATCACCTCCCCCTTCCACCTCTACTTTAGGCCGAATGGTGTACAGAACCACACACACCTTCAGACCCCTAGATTGAGCCTCTGGCTTCAGCTGTAATTTAGTTTCAACTCCTTTCATTTCCCATCCCAACCCCAGGTACCTTTGAAGACATCTGTGTACTTGTCCAGGATCTCTTGCAAACTCATGTCTGAGTTCGCCAGACCATTCACCATGCCCCAATTCAAGCTTATTTTCTGTTAGCGAGGAATGTCTAAGTAATGCAGGCTATTTGTCTTTTGCCAAATCATGTAGCAATTCTGCCCACTGATTCCTTAACTGTACTTCACCACTTGTTCTGTGTGTGCCCGTAGTGTAATCTTGGGAGGCTTCAATGGTAGGGCCCTTAACTTCTCCCTATAGACTGATTTGGGAATCAGGGACACCATTGCACCCATATCCACCTCTATCTTTACTGTCTCCACTCTACTTTGGAAAGAACACAGAAATGATCAGCTTCACCCCATCCCGACAGGATGTTTAACCGAAATTCTGCTGACTCTGTGTTTTCTGCTTCTCCAGCAGACTCTGTTGATTCCCATTCTATTTTCTGGCTGGCGACATGTACCTTATTGTCCACAGGATAATTTCCTTTTGACTCCCCATCTCTTGTTTGGGTTGTACCTGGCAGTTTTGGGCTTACACCTGTGGCACTGGGTTCTCGAGTGCAACATGTTTACTTCCCTCTAGCCCCTTTTGCCATTCTGTGGCATTCTGTGGTTAGTATCGCACTCTGCCGAGTTTTTACTCTTTGATGCATCTGGGCATCATCAGTCAACTAGGTTGCATCACTGATGACCAACGCGATCGAGATAGCAATTTCAAAAGGTGCCTTGAAATGCAGGTCTCTTCTTGTGAGTCGCTGCTATTGAATGAAATGTGTTGGAAGCCACAAATCAAACAGTCTCACAAGGCATCCTGGAGGAACCCTCTGAATTCACAATGTTCCATTGATCTCTTCAAGGTGGCTATAAATTGGGCGGTGGACTCTCCTGTGCTGTACCCGTTGGTAAAAGCAGAAATGTTTTGTGATCACCGGTGGCTTGGGTTCAAAATAATTTTCCAACACCTTGCATAGCTCTTGGAATGTCTTCTCCATGGGTTCCTCTGGTTGTACCGGACTCCACAGAATCGTAAAGGCCTTGCACCAGATTGTACATAAAAAACCAGTGCAGTGATGTCCTCAGTCACTCTGTTCGCCATTAAGAACAAATTAAAGTGTTCTGTGTATAAAGTTCAATTTTCTGACTTTTCTTCAAATGGTCCAATCCCTCCAAAATGGCCAGCCATTTTATTTTCCCGCCACGTAATTCGTGTCGCCTTTTATAGCCGTGTCCCCTCAGGGACCGCTCCCACTTCAGCCACTCTGTCACCGGCTGTGCTAGCATACTTCTCCTCCCTAGTGGTTTCTGCAGCCCAAGTCCCCTCACAACTTGCTGTCTGCGATGACTCCAATAGCTCCTGGGTGCATACTTTCTTTCTCAGCCATAAGCCTGGCAGCTGCTCTTGGCCTGCTCCCATGTACCTTCTTTCTTGGCATTGACTGCAGCCCGAGTCCCTTCACGAATGCTTCCCTCAACATTACCTCCTTATGCCATTTGCAAAGTCCAGGCAATGTCTCTAAACAGTAAAGAATGGCATTTGCTCACATTTCATGGGCTAGATCCCACTCTCGTCGCCAGTTGTTATGTTGGTGCTTTCTTTGGAACCAGGAATTATATACCAGGTGGAAAATTGTCACTCTGAACAGGAATGCCTTATTTTAAATGTTCGCACAGTCAGTTCTAGACTGGATCCAAGCTCTGCCTCTCTGGGCCACCTGACCAACTCACTTAAAGGGGCAGCACCCCAACTACAAACATGACACTGGCCATTTTGCCCTTCAGGGCACCTCTGCGATTCAACATGATTTGGGTTGATCCTCTAACACAAAATCATATTCCCACTTTGTCTCCATATCCATATCTAAAAATGTACCAGTCCCTTTTATGATGACTACAATGTGATGTAGAATGATGCCAACAGTACCAGTACTGCCTGTGATAATTTGTGGAGGTTTGTCTCTTTGTCTTGTCCCAGCCATGATCTGGAGCTCATTAGCTACATAACCAGCATGGGGCTGGATGAACCAATTTGTCTCTCTTTAATTGAGAAAGATGCTGTTTTGTGAACTTTGTTGTTACTTTAACTGACATCTACAATTTGCTTTAGTCTTTCATTTTAATATATACCGCCTACTTGTTTGAGTCTGGCTGATCTACCCTTTCCCAACCCTATTCTATTGCTTACTGCACTGATTTCAGCCATTGTGCCCATTGATATTCTTTATTCCACCTCTATTTCTACACTCCTTCCTTAAAACCTCGTTCTTCAAATGAGCTTTCAGTTGCTTCCTGCAATTTCCTTGCTTCTACATGCGTACTGCCTGACCAAAGTCTTGATTGGTTTGTTTTATGAAAAGAATAATGTGTTTTTTATTTTTGAATCTAAGTCAGGATAAGACAAAAACTATAACATATAGTAATATTAAAGTGGCTTTAATTAATTAATCAAGTACAGGAACATTTGTCCAAATATAAACTGTAAATAATTGACCATAAAACTCTTGAGGATAACAGAATATTCTTGTTTCAAAATAAATTGGAATGTGTTGACAACAGCAGTCTTCATTATTTAGACTCAAAACAGGGTGATTGTCCATGTTGTGGGATCTAAGAAGAGCTCAGTACACAATAAGTTGAGGTAGATGCTTTGCCTTGTACTACCGAGGGCTATGACATCTTTGAGGGAACCAGCAGCAGTGTAAACCTGTTCACAAAACTCAACAGCATGATCGGTCTATGGCGTCTAAATCATTAGGTTACATGTTTCCACTGGTTGTGTGTCTTGTGATGTGTATGAATATTAGCCTTTGTCTTAGACTCACGCAGCCACACAGAACTCAACATGGTAACTTCATTACTGGCGATTTACGAGTAATTCATACAATTAAATTTTTAATTGTGCATCGTGTTCAAGTGCATCTACAATGACTGTTTCAGAAAACAGGCAGCTACTAATTGATTGTATTTACCTAGAACAGAGCACAGTTAAAGTATGCGCATAGCTGGCTGAAAATTTCCAAGATGCCTGTTGTTAAAGTGTCCATTATAAGGAACTTTATAATGTTATATTATTTACATATAACCACAAAGTACCACAAGTTTACAACATCATGTATCAGATTCAATGGCAGGCTCTGATATGGAGTTACTGTTGTCTTCATTTTTCAGACTTAGCAAATGTACAATTGTCTTCTTTGATCATGTCATCTTTCCTTCATGGCCTTTGGTTTTCCTGCGCTGTGTTGTTTCATTCAGTTATTTGGGAGTTTCATTTCATCAAGTATCTTCATATACTTTATTCCTTTGCAACAACAACCTGTATTTATGTAGTATCTTTAACTTTGCAAAACTTTGACACCATGTTCTCTGTTGCTCTGCACCGTGACATTTGTGACTGTATTTCTCATTGGCTGGATGTAGGTGCTTTGCCAAATAATACAATACATAACATTCACTTCCACTGAAATGTGGCCACAACAGCAAAGATTTTCTTATCAATTCTGTTAAAATTATACAATTTGTTCACACTATTTGGCCTATTGCCACTGTAGAACCAAACATGGAGAAGTAATCAGCTTCACAATAAACTTCTGTACATATTTACTTCCTTGTATTGAACATTTAAAAGCCAGTGTAAACAGACAGAGTATGAAGCAAGATGAAGAAGTTTAGTTTTAATTTAATTTAATTAAAGTTAAATTTAAATATGTAAATATATGCTGTTTAACATATATCAGTTGATGTTGTAAACTCAATGGTTTTTGCTGCAGATTAGTGGGAGACCATTTATAGTAAGATAAATTACTGTTTTAAATTTCTAATTAATTGTAAACAAATAACTGCTTTTGCACTGTTGAATTTCCCTTGGCTGGAAGATATGAGAACCTCACTCGAGGCTGCCAGAAAAATAGATCAGTTGAGCCAAGTTAATAACTAAAATAACTTGTTTTCCCCTTCACTTTTCAGTAGTGCTACAGATTACAGGTAAGCCTTTTCATTACTTGCTTAGTGATTCCAGGAATAAATGACTCATGTAAAGTGCAAAGATAATGGCATGGGAAAACCAACTCAGGCCACTGAAGTTAGCAGAGGAACCGGTTCGGTTAGTGTTTCCTGCATTTTGGAGCTCCATTGTGGGCTGACACAAGGAGTCTGGCTGGCTGTGTTTGAGCACAAGTTGAGCACCCCTGGCCTTATTGCACCTGTCCTTGCTGACATGCTACTATGGAAACTGAGATCAGGTAGCATGAAAGTAGGAACACGCAGCTGCAGCTGCTAGGTCTGACTCAGTGTGAGGTGGTGGGGTTGTACAGAAACAAGCATTGATGTGTATTTCTTTTATAAATACACAGCTTTTAGAATTTCATTGTCAGTTGATTTTAGAAATTATGTGGATTCAGTCATATGTTTTTGTCATAATGGCCACAATAGAACGAGCTCTTTCACATTAAGACACGGACCATGTAAAACTAAGACTATGAGATGCACAGAATTTAGCTTTGGAGAATTGCAACATCATCCTCAATGCACAAGATTCTCGTACTTATTTTCAGCACGTTAATTAATCCCACAAATATTCAGGAGTCTTTTTTACATTTGGAACAATAGTTATTCAAACTTAATTTGTATAAATCTGTATTACACTGTAGTATTCCACAACCTTTGGGTTTAGTATTAAAGTGCTAATGAAATAATGCATGAACGCTGATGGGCTCATACATTCTAAACTGTAATAGAAGTAATTATTCACAATCTAACAGAGAATTGTGGAATATAATCAAACAGCTGTTGATATTTTCACTGTGTATCTGTGAGATCATCTCTATTTGTGACAAACACAAAACTTACAATCAGATTAACATGGCCAAATTCACCAGTATCTGAAGTGACAAATGGATTACAGGAAAAGTCTGGATACAAGTAACTCAATACCACATCTGAAGATATCATGATAAATGCTGGTATAGCTGTGCTTGTTACTTTTAGGTTGGATTACAACTTACTTTTGTTTTGTCCATCTCATGATACGTTGCATATAGAAGGATTGCAGTGTTATTACCAAGAAATCACCAGAATTAGGTCACTGTATGCCTGTAAGTATTTTGATTGCTGTCAGCTCAGAAGCATTTAAAGAGACTTATGCTAGATATTAGATATTATCTCAAAGGCTCTGACTCTCAGCACATAGCTACAACTCAGTTAGAAAGAATTATAATGGACTATCATTTATTTGCTGTCTGTTCCTGTTAATTTTTATTCCATCTTGTGAATGTTAATCACATTTTACGGAAGCAGGTAAACAGGACAACCAATTTAGGGACACAATTTCTGGGAGAGAAACGCGCACAGTTGCAAATGAATTAGTCCCTCGGTTATTGACTTCCTGGATTTGTTTGCTACACATTTTATTTGTCAATTTTTTCCACCTGCCTTGAAGTATTGGCCTAGACATTGGATTATACTCTGCCCATTTTGCATGTCCATATAGACAGTAAGGGTCCAGAGTGGCAGATGGCATGCTGATTTCAAGCCAGGAGCCTGCCATATTGGTTAAGCATCTTTCATAGGTGTCTAGGGGTTGAGCTTGAAACTGACTGTATTTACAAGTCAGGTGCCTAATATCTGCTCCAGACCCCTTTTGTGAAATTGGTATTATGAAAGATTCAGCACACATCATGCATATAGCAGTCCAGTCCTTCAGATACTTAGCAGCTAAACACGTGAATACTGTTGTGCCTTAGGAGAAAGTGCATGCATGGACTGAACATTGAGTTTACCGAATGGACCAACGTTATGATTTTTGCAACGTTAGCCTACCAGAGCAAAGCCCTAAGCTAGAAAGTTAAAGTTGTAATTATAAGTTTTGGATGTTTGCTTTTGGCATTTTTGGATGATAGATTTTGGTGTTCTGAAGACCCTGTAATGTAAATTGTTGAGATTCTATTTTGGACCAGAGACCTCAGCATTTTGAACCTGCTTTTTACTTGGAGGTAGATCTTGAAATTTGGTTGGAGATAGTCTTCTAATGTCATGCTCTTCTACGAATTGCAAATGTATTTTGCTTTATTGTGGCCGTGATTACACCGCAAGACTGTAAAATCATGAAAATTAAATGAATTAATTGAATCAAATACCTGAAAACAAAATGGACAGCTTCCATTTTTATTTCCAGGAACTCTCTGTGAGATTCACCATGAGTTGCATTGCTGACATTCCTAAAGAGGCAGTCCACACGCTTCTAATGCCCAAATGTGGCATCTTGTGTTAACCTATCCTTCATTCCACCATTAGAAACAGGTATGCCTTTAATCATTTCAGCCGCATGGTTTGGAATTCCTTCTACTTTCCCTTCTTCTTCTTTAAAATCCTCTTATGTTCACCTCTCTGACCATGCTTTTAGTCACCATTCTGGGATCAAACCAATTTCTTACCCATCTCTCCTCTGCAAAGTCTATTCCTGCATGGATCTCTTACTACCCACCAACTCTGCCAAAAGGCTGCTATCTTACATAAATGCGACTCGTATTTATGTAGCACCTACAATATAGTAAAACATCCCCAAATTTTCAAATTAAGGTGTTACTTAACTGGGCGTCATTATAGATTAATGAGCGCAGGAGTGATGGGTGAACAGGATTTGGTGCATGTGAGGAACTGGGCTAACAGTCATGGATATTTTCAAGTTTCTAGTAGACTGAGCAGCAGAGCTTTGGAATTGTGAAGTCAGCAATGTTCTGAAAATAGAGATGGAAGTTCTTAGTGGCATGAATATATGCTTGAAAGCTCAACTGAAAGTCAAGTGTGTCACCAAGGTTGTGAACAGTTTGTTCAGTCTGAAGCAGTGGATAGCTAGGAATTTGAATTTCAAGCAATAACTGAAGATATTGACTTCGGTCGTCTGAGAAAATTTCTGCTTATTTTAGGAATGGATCTTAAAAGAGCAGTCTGACAATTTAGCAACAGCGGTACGGTTTAGAGAGTTGGTGCAGTTTAGAGAGTTGGTGGCATTTTGTATTAAAAATATTTTTTTTTAGAATTTTGCTTTTAGGTGGTGACTTCTTTCCCGTTGCAAAGACTGCCTGTCCTGCCTGATTGTACATTCCACAATATTCTGATCCATGCCTTGGCTCGTATTGTCAAGTTGTATGTTATCTTGTACTGCCTCTTTATAGTTCATCACCTTCTACTCTTGATCACCTTATCCTTTGCTCCTTCTTCTCTTTCCCCTTCAAAGTCTATTACAAGTCCTCTGAATGGGGGACTCCACAGTGATTTCAATATTGACCTAAATTCGCCTAGTTCCAGATGAACAATAATTGATTTCAATTCACATCAGTAAGACCAAAGTCACTCCAATGAAATATATAGCCTTTATCTTCATTGTTTTCTTGTTGACAGGGTGCTCAGACTGACAGTGCATGATTTTGTGATTGACCATTAGCTGAACTCCAAAACTTCACATTTTATTTACCATCAAGATCTATTTCTAAAGCTGTTACCTCATCTGTCTGCATCCTTAACTCATCCCTTATGGACCCTGAAATACTTAATAACCTTTTGTCACCTTAGATTATTCCATTCATCTGTTTATTGGCGTTCCAAGTTATACACATAAATTTCATCTTAAGGTTTTGCTTTCTGTATCTAATTCACACTAATTTATTCTCTTCTGTTAGCCCTTGTCTTTCCAACATTTCATTGATGATTTATTCCCTCTGACTTCAAGTTCAGACTGTCTGTTATCCCTTTCATAACCTCATCCCACACTACCTCCACCATTTTATTCAATACTAGGTTCCTCCACTCATTCTTCACATACCTGTATCACTTCTCTCCTTTGCATTTTCAGCTGTTCTTCCTGACATTTAGGATTGCCTTCCACCTCAATAATATCTCTCCAAAACCTGCCTTTTTCAGCACACCCTTAGTCATCTTCTTCCATGTCTCATAAAAGATGGATGAATTCTAACCTTTCAGTCATGTTTCAGAAATTGTAACCTTAATTTAGTCAAAACCATCCACAAGCCTAATGGTATTGACTTGAAATTACTGAGGACTTCAAAGTAGATGTTACCCATTTCTTTATTTTAAGTTTTGATTTTGCCAGTTTAATCTTATTTCGTAAGTTAGGTAACTTTTTAGTCATAGTATAGTTTTATTTCTAGCCAATTGTGTCAATTTCCTTCTAATGTCATGTCTATAACTTACAACAAAAAGGAGTTGCAGGGAGGCAAGTTTTGCCAATTGTAATATTATCAAGTTATCTCCAGACTACCTACTGTAATTGGTTAACCAGGTTGTCAATCAATTCCAATGATCCAATGGAAGATTGCTGTCATTCTGACTCCCTCAGGTTTTCTTCCTGTAATTTTTTTGAATGAATTAGAATAGGTGAGTTCCTCCACTTGAGGGCAGCAGGCAAATTTAAGAGATTTAAATTTGGGCAGTAAGAGCTTTGAAAATATTGATACCTCTGTCTTAGAAGACACTTATTTTTCTTTGGATTACTGCACCTTATTTCTCTTTATTATTCATTTTAATGGCCAGGATTTTATGGAGCACAAACGCATGGCAGAAGAGGCAGGGTGTCATAAAATTACTTGGAATGATGTTGGGTTGAACTCCTGACATCATCACTTCTAGAAGAGATTGAATGGCTGTTATCATTGCTGCACTTGGTAGCTGCGCAAAAACAAAGTTACTGGAAAAGCTCAGAGGTCTGGCAGCATCTGTGAAGGAAAAAAACAGAGTTAATGTTTCAAATCCCTTGAATTCTGAGGAAGGGTCACCGGACCCGAAACGTTAAGTCTGTTTTCTCCTTCACGGATGCTGCCCGACCTCTGAGCTTTTCAAGCAACTTTGTTTTTGTTCCTGATTTACAACATCCATAGTTCTTTTGGTTTTTCTGGTAGCTGTGCATTTAGGCTTTTCACTTCTTTTATCAGAAAGGAATAGTTCAGCCATTGATGTGGTGTCAAGGTTGAGGTTGTGGTCCTGTCAGAGGGTGCACTGGAGAGAGGTCAGCAAGGGGCCAGGGGCTGGGCAGCATTGCTGCCCCTAGCGGAAGGATGTCACCAGTGAATGCACCAGTGCCCAGCTGGTGCAAGCATTTTTGATTCTGGTAATGAGAAGGAAGTCCTGAGAGGGAGAGAGGATTGTACACATCACCTTGCCACCTTCAGCTGATGGTGAAGTGGCAGAAGACCACACTGGGGACTATAAGCACACAGCAGCATGGAGATGCAGGTATGCTGCGGCCAGAGTCTACAGGCAAAGCATGACCTGCCTGCAGGTGTCAGAGTGACGGCTTCACTGAAAACTGTGCACCATGATGGTAGGAAGGTGAGCGCTGCTTTATAGGTGGTCATCCAATGCCAGCAGCTGTTAAAGTCAAGATGGTCCAGAGTTTGGGGGCTAAAAGGAGATATGTGCTCAGCCTCCCAATCAGCCATACATCACTGGATCAACATAATGACAGGCTAAACAAAAAAAATCAAAGAACTGCAGATGCTGGAAATCCTAAACAAAAACACAAATGGCTGGAGAAATTCAGTAGGTCTGGCAGCAGCTGTGGAGAGAAAGCAGAGTTAATGTTTCAGGTCCAGTGACCCCTCTTCAGAACACAGGACCCAAAATGTTAATTCTGCTTTCTCTCTACAGTTGTTGCCAGACCTGCTGAGTTTCTCCAGCAGTTTTTGTTTTGTTAATGACGACAGACTACCTCTGCTGGAAAGCCAATCAGTTCATCAGTTTCTAAACTGATGCAGACTGTCAGGCTGATGGAGCCAGACATCTCAGTAGCATGGCTGGATTTCTCAAACACCGGCTTTCAAGAGCACATCCGTGCTGGTTACTCTGGAACAGTCACAGTGCATACATTCTTCGACGCTCGCAGGGGCACCATTGTGCACCTGCAAAGAGAGATGCTGGCTGACAATGGTTACTGACTGAAGAGATGGCTCTGAACAGCAAAGAGGAACCCAAAGATTAACACAGAGGAACAATCTAAGGTGGGGCATGTGACCCACCATTTAGCAGACCATCAGTCTCTTCAAAATGAGATGCTTTACACACAATGAACTGCTTGCAGGCCGCACAGTTGTCGAGGTCAAAAGGCTCATACTGAAATATTTCTTGTGACCCATCCAGACAAAGTATACTCCACACTCCAAGCACACTGCAGACAGTCTCCTCTGCTGGAAGTCCAGGCTTCCTAGCCTGCCAGCACCTGTTGCTCCTGCAATGTACAAATGATGAGTGCACACACCATCGTTCCTGCCAAGCAGCCCCTTGGGTCAACACATCAATCTTTCACTGCAGACGGCGACTAACACTGGATGGCAAGTTTCATAAACCAAATCAGAGGTTTATTACATTAACTGGAACACACAAGCAGAGAATCAGTCACTGTCTCTGCACCCATGAGGCCTGAGTCATCTTGTGTGTTTCCTTCCTCTTTTTTAATGTGCAATTCGATGTGGTATTCCCACTTCACTGCGAGCTACACTGCACAAAAGTTACTGACCTTGCACTTCTGTGGCTTGGGTTGACCTTAGCCTTATGGCTCCTGGCAGTCTCCTTCACTGTGGAATCTTGAGTTGCTGCTATCATTGGGCAGATGGATGGAGGAGCTGATATCTACGCTGGACTCCTCCATGCAGAAAGAAGCTGCTTCTCCCCTCTTGTAAAACAGAGTAGCACTTCACTACTTTACAGTTGAAAAGGTTGAGGACTTGATGGAGATGCCAGTCCTTTAAGTTTATGGACAAGGTGGTGACCTGTCTGCTGGATGTAGTTCTCCATGAGAACCATCAATATCTCGATAGAGAAGGTGATGTGCACAAACTGAGATAGAGAACACAGCTCTCAAGACCAGGACGAACTCTTCTACTTTCCAGGTCAGGGTGCATATACCCTCTGGAATCTCTACCTGATCTCACACTATGCTTCCAGCATTTGCAGCCTCAAAGGCGTGTTACCAACCTAAAGTTTTGCTTCGGCCTGGACCCCACGTTTCCTCTGAGGGTCAGCGGCCTCAGCTGTCACAGTCACACCAGCTGGGAAGGTGCACATCTGGGCTTGCACCAGTTTGTGACTCTGAAACTAATCGTGAGTACATAGCCACTGTGGCATAGTATCTGATGCGCTGCTGCACACTCTGAGGTCCCCTCCTTCTCCTCCACAGAGATAGATGTATCCCTCAGAAACCAGAGCTCTCTGTTCTTGGATTGACCTGCAAGAAGGAAAAGTGGTTGTCGTCTTTCCAGACAGGAGCCCAGAATAGACTGTAGTTCACATCAATTTCTGTAGATGGGAGGGCACAACCTTCCCTTATATCTATATGATGTCTCCCCCAAGCCCACTGATGACCCACCCTCCCAGCACTGAGCTCTGTCCTCATTATCCATGATGGAGTGCGCACTCTGATATCCTACCATTGCCATGGGAATCAGGCTGTTGAGAATTCTAGACCTGGACCTCTCCCAACTGTTCTCCACCCATTTTCTTTTTATAAGAGTTGACAATCCCAAGCTTGTGCCTCTGTCAGAGCTTCAGCCATTTTTGTTTTCCCAAGTGGCCTTTATCTATTGGATCAATACATTGGACTTTCCCTCCCTAGCATCCTCAACATCACTCTTATCGATCTGCTGTCCTCCCCTAGACATCTGAGCTTTGACATTCACCCTGGCAGAACCAAGATGGCTCTGCTTACAGCAACGTTGGCTGTACAGCCTTCTCCTGGATCTTCAACCAGGTTTGCTTGGTTAGGGAGGGAGGGAAGCTTCCTCCTTTTGCCCTTGGGGAAGAGGGCTTTCCGCCTTGTCCAAATCGACGGGAAGAGAACAGGCAGGGAGTTGTCACTGATCCTTTGGGTCCCCTGGGCCATGTGTGGTTTTTCCATTGCAAGGAGCCTATGTGATTTCTAGCTCCTGGATGGTGAGGTGCTGGCAGTTCACAGGCCATAGAGGATGGTTGCAGACTGTCTACTGCTGGAGTCACTGGCTGTAGGGGAGTGAGGGGGATGCCACAGTTGGCTGGCTCTGGCGGTGGGATAGGGAGCGGAGTTGGTTAGTTTCTTGAGACGTCTATTTAATTCAGGGCTTGGGTGCTGGAGGACATTTAAATGTAATCAGCATTCCACCGCCTGAAGGCACACCTCCAGATGCATAATGGCTGGCAGCCCTGCCTGTCAACAGTTAATTGGTTGGCTGGCCCTAAATCGCACCTCAGATGATGGTTGGGAAGAGAGGGCCTTCACCACTTGGATTCTGATCTGCCTTCCCTTCTCCACTGGATCATAAGACCATAAGATATAGGAGCAGATTCAGACTATTTGGCCCATCGAGTCTGCTCCATCATTCAATAATAGTAGATATATTTCTCAAATCCATTCTCCTGCCTTCACCCATCACCTTTGATTCCCGTACTAATCAAGAATCTATCTATCTCTGTCTTAAATATATTAAATGACTTCGCCTCCGCAGCTATCTGCAGCAATGACTTCTATAGGTTCACCACCCTCTGGCTGAAGAAATTCCTCCTCCTTTCAGGTCTAAAGGGTCGTTCTGAGGCTGTGCACTTGTCTTTCCTACTAGTGGAGTCATCTCCATGTCCACACTGTCCAGGCTTCTCAGTATTCTGTAAGTTTCAATGAGATCCCTCCTCATTCTGTTAAGCTCCATGAAGTACAGAACCAGAGTCCTTGACCGCTCCTCAAATGACAAGCCCTTCAATTCCAGGTTCTTGTAAAAGTCCTCTGGAACACCTCCAATGCCAGCAAGTCCTTCTTCAGGTATAGGGCACAGAACTGTCCACAATATTTCAAATGCAGTCTAACCAGAGCTTTATAGAGTCTCAGTACTACATCACTGCTGTTGTGTTCTAGCCATCTTCAAATGAACGCTAACATTGTATTTGCCTTCCTTACTGTGAACTGACCCTGCATGTTAACCTTAAGAAAACCTGAACTAGGACTCAGAAGACCCTTTGTATTTCAGATTTCCAAAGCCTTTTCCCATTTAGAAAATAGTCTACATCTCTATTCTTCCTACCTCACACTTTCCCACAGTGTATTCCATCTGCTGCTTCTTTGCCCATCTCCTAGCCTGTCCAAGTCCTCCTTCAGCCTCCCCACTCCCCAACACTGCCTGTCCCTCCACCTATCTTTGTGTCATCTGCAAACTTAGCAATAATGCCATCGAATCCCTCATCCAGATCATTAATGTATAATGTGAATAGTTATGGTCCTAGCACTGACCCCTTGTCACCAGCTGTCAGACTCCTCTATCCCCACTCTCTGCTTCCTGCCAGTCAGCCAATCCTCTAAGCATGCAAGTACTTTACCCCATGAGCTCTTATTGTATTTAGCAGCCTCCTATGTGCTGCCTTGTCAAGGGCTTTCTCAAAATCCAAACAGATCACGCCCACTGGCTCTCCTTTGTGTAATTTCCTCATTACCTCCTCAAAGAATTCTAACAGATTGGTCAGGCATGGCCTCCCCTTGATGAAGCCATGCTAATTCAATCTTATCTTACCATGCACCTCAAGTACTCCCCAAAATCCTGACCTACGTAGTCTAGGAAATCTGGTCAGCATGGATAAGTTGGGCTGAATGGCCCGTTTCCGTGCTACAACTGTATATTTTGTATGGTCTCAGTCCATTTTATTTTCTTTGTGATGCAATTGTTTCTATTTTTCCTCTGTATTTCTGTCATGTGCTCATTTATTTTCAACTACCTATAGATTATGATTAAATCAGAGGTGTTCTGTATGGGAGGTGTATGGAGGGCAGCAGAGGACTTCCTCTCTGTGTCTTTTACCAAAATTTACTGACAGTGCAAATATTCTTATGGTTCCCACATCCTTAGGTCAGCCCTTCACATTTATCCATAATCAAGCTGACGGGTTCCCACCAATTCCTATGCTGGTGCCAGCACTGGAGTGTATTTGAAGTACACAAATAAATGGAGGCTGTCATTGTTTAAGAAAGAGAAGCTGCATGCGCATTGGTGTCTTCCACAAACAACTTGATAATTATTTTCCAGCATGAATAGTTCCAAATGATGATTATCAATAGAAGCAGAAAAAATGTCCCAGTTGTTTTGCTCCTAGTCTTCCCAGCCAGGGACTCTTCCCTGATACTTGTTTCCAGTATATTCTACAGACGTTAACCACTTTATCACATGTTTGTGTTTTGAAAAATAGACACAAAAAGCAAATGCTTCTCAAAAAGGTAACTTTCACTGCTGTTGTTTTTTTTTTAATGTCTACATGGCACTGCTGTCTCAGTCAATCACCAGCACTGAGTTTAGTGCCAGCAGGCCAAGAAACACCACCCATTCCCATAGAGAGATGGCATAGCTGCCATTTAATGTATTTCCATTCATTGTGGGTTAGTTGGGGGTTGTGATAGGGTTAGGGTTCAGACTGTAATACCCAAGGCAACTCCATAAACCAATTAAACCAATGCTAATGGTATTTCTAGGTTACTGATTTGTAATGGTAGTGTGAAGGACTGAATTGAGGAGGAAACTTCTTCACCCAAAGGGTTGTGAATCTGTGGAATTCCCTGCCCAGTGAAATAGTTGAAGCTTCCTCATTGAATGTTTTTAAAGCTAAGACAGATAACTTTTTGAACAGTAAAGGAATTAAGGGTTATGGTGAGAGGGTGGGTAAGTGGAGGTGAGGCCACGAAAAGATCAGCCATGGTCTTATTGAATGGCGGAGTGGGCTCGAAGGGTCACATGGCCTACTGCTACTCCTGGTTCTTATGCTCTTATGTTTTAATGCAGAATTCTGGTTTATCCTTTTAAAAAAATCAGTCAAGTTGCTACACTGACAATGATAAGGAATTTTTTATGTGCTTTATTGAAACCACAGAATGCAGGTCTTCTGTAGATGTGTGGAATTAAATAAACTCCATGACAGGATAACAATACAAAACAGCATCATCCATCTCGGCCTGCATGAACCGTACATTGTAAACAAGTAACGTTGATGGTGACCATGGTGAATTGGTCTGCATCTAAGATCACCTCACCTTATTGCTACAGGAAGAAGGTGCAGCGCTGTCCCCAAGGAGATTCAAAGACAAGCTAAAGAACATTTTAATATCAAAATGTGTTGTTGAAAATGATTTAATTATAATTTCTCATGTGTTGCAAATCAATTTATACAAAATAAAGGAAAAGTTAACATTTTTACATATGTAACTTACTATTTTACTAAAACTAATGATAATCCTTAATGTCATAGAATCCCTACAGTGTGGAAGTAGGCCATTCAGCCCATTGAGTCCACACTGATCCTCCGAAGAGCATCCCATCCATACCCACCCCCTACATTTCCCATCCTAGACACTATGGGCAATTTAACATAGCCAATCCACGTAACCTGCATATCTTTATACAGTGGGAGGAAACCCACGCAGAAACGGGGAGAATGTGCAAACTCCACACAGACAGTCATCCAAGGCTGGAATCGAACCTGGGTCCATAGCACTATGAGCTACCATGCTGCCCAAATATGTGTTATTACGTGGAGAGAAAATGACCAGGTCTGATTTTGAATTGATTTAGTCATGAGATTTAACAGAATTTTTTCTACTATCACTCTGGCAGTATGTTAGAATGTGCAGCTAAATGCAAGCATATCACTAATTATTCACTTATAATTGTAAAAATTGCAACTGTAGAGCATTGGATGGAATGTCAAACTGAATAGATTTTTTTTTGCATCTTCTTTAATAGATGTAAATTTTCTAAAATACTGTTTAAGGATGATAGAGAAGTTTTATTTCATAATGTACACCTGTAAACATTTGTTCTATTTATAATTTTTTGCAGGAAAACTTTGTATGATCTTGTATTAATTGACTTAAAGAAAGATAATAACTACTGTACCATTAAATTGTGCACACATTTCTAGCAACATATGCACTTTTGCAAGCCGTGGATTTCTGAAGCTGGAGTTAACACCTTGACAGCATAACATAGTGGAAGCTTTTCACTTGACCTCTGATATTATGAACCTGGGGGTATTAGAAGCAATTACTGGTTTGGTAAGATCAGGAGCAAATGTACATTCTATTACTACCTTTTTACATTTGTATACATCAACATGTCTGCATTTAAAAAAAAACACAGAATATTCAATTATGATTGTGGACAAATTGTTTCATATACTTTTCTAAAAAAGTTACCTTATTGTATATTTTTAAATTCCGGTAGAAGAGGAATACAATCGAGAGTCAGGTTCACAATATATTAAATACTTCTTACCAATTAACTAGTTGTACTTATTGATGGTCAGCCTGCAGGTTCATGGATTCAAACTTCCTCAGAAGAGTATGGACTGTATAATAAGTGCATTCAAAGTATCTGTTCTAGCCAGTTACAATTTGTAATTTAACCACAGCTGAGCATAGTTGAAAACTTTAACCAGCTTTGAACAGCAAACATGTTGAGGGCCTTAATTTAAATTATTGTTTTAGAACATAGTAGCAGGAGGAGCTTCAGCTTTCTCATCCCTGCTCTACCATTCTAGATCATTATTAATCATTTATGTCAATGCCACTTTTCTGTGCTATCTCTATATCACTCGATGTCATTAGTTTCTAGAACTCTATTGAACATTGTCTAGAATGTACTCAATGTTTGAACTTGCACAGTCCTTTGACATGAAGACTTCCACAGATTATACCTTGCTGGTCCCATTTTCATTAGGCTAAAGATACATGTCAGATGGTTTTAGCGGAATTTTAAAAACTTTTTTTTGCACCTTTACTGACAACTTAAATATCAGGTTATTTTAATTGCCCTGGCTGCTTTTATATGTCATGTGCAAAATGGAGTTGTACGTAGCTACATGTAGCATTGCAACTTATGGATGAAGGCATCAAATGTCACCAAATTAACACCTGATTCCTTAAGCCCAAGCATTCAACTCTCCTGGACTGGGTCACACATCTGGCTGCATAGAATGGTGACAATGACTGGTGCTCTATTGATTCCTGGTATATTGGTTATATAATAAGTGGCTACATTTATTGCCAGCACAACTGCAAGGAATGCACTCACCACTCATGCAGTTGCAGTGTTTTGCTTGCTGAGTCACCCCCAACACTTGGCCATCCTGCTCAATACCTCCCTTGGTATCCTGCTCCCAACCTCTCCCTTCCTCTGACTCACCGTCCTTCTTCCCCAGGCAAGAGAGCAAAGAGATGAATGGGAAGGAGGCAATGAGGCGTGTGAACAGGGCAGCCAGGGAAGCAAGTGGGGCAGTGAGAGGGGCATCGAGTGAAGCTGCAAGTGGGATGGTTGGCAGCATACCGTGTGAAGTGTTGAATAGGATGCCAAATATTTTGCCAGCAGAGCATTGAATTAGTGGTGCCCCAACAAGGCAAAGAGAAAGGCAACAAGTTGGGTAACAAGCACAGTGCCAAAGCGGGTATGTTCATATCAGCAGTAACATACATGCGTCTTTAGCAGAGTTGTTGGGGCGGGTGGCAGGTGTCACTTAGTTGAATTGCCTAGCTGGCTAGAGTGTGGTTCATAATAATGCAAATAGCGCGGGATTCAACCACATATTGGTTGGAGTTGATTTGGAGCTTGTTTCCTCACCTTGCCCTGTGTTAAAGTCTTGGCATTTTCAAACTTAGGTGACCCTCAAATAATCAAGGATTCTTTGGGTAAAGTGGATGCCAACCTCATTTTCTAGTGCATTGGTAACAGATGAAATACTTACATCCTGGAGCTATTTACAAAGGAGAAGATTAGCTCCTTGGCCTCATATGGGGAGTTGGACCACCCTGTGAGCTTTGGCTTGCTAAGGAAGAGGCCTGTAAAAAAGTTTAAAACTTCTTTCATTCATGGGGTGTGCATATCACTGACAAGGCCAGCCTTCCTTGCCATCCTAATTGTGGTTAAGGAAAGGTGTGCTGAGCCACATTCCTGAACCACTGAAGTCAGGTGATAAATGTGGCACTTACAGTGCCATCATAGGAGGGGAATTCCACGATTTAGATCCAGCGATAGTAAAGGAACCTTCACCTCACATCTTGAATTCAGGTTTTTTTGTTCTTCCGCGGCCCAAGGCTGGTGCAAAATGCTCCTGGCAGAACTCGAACTGAGCACTGGTAGCGAGTTATTGCTAGTATTGCTTGATTGAATGTGAAGGAGTTCTCAGTTAGCAGAGTTGTTGGGGCGGGTGACAGGTGTCACTCAGTTGAATGGCCTAGCTGGCTAGAGTGTGGTTCAGAATAATGCAAATAGCAGGGGATTCAATCCACGTATTGGTTGGAGTTGATTTGGAGCTTGTTTCCTCACCTTGCCCTGTATTAAAGTCTTGGCATTTTCAAGCTTAGGTGACCCTCAAGTAATCAAGGATTCTCTGAGGGAGGTACAAAAGCACTATTAATGACATTCTTTCACAATATTTTGCTGTGGAAAAATTTATTTCCATCTTAAAATGCAAATATGCACCGTAATATTCTAAGAATAATTGCACAAGCCCTTTGTTCTGCCTTGAGATCCTCTCTGCCACACGTGAATGATGAGTAATGGGGATTAACTCCCAAATGCAAATATTTGAAAAGATGGTAGGGACTGTACTTCCCTCATCTGCACCCATTCACAAATATGGGAGAGGAGAAGACAGAACCAGCCCATGAAGAAGCAGGCAATTTGTGGCACATGTTACAGAGTACCTTTCCACCTCCACATGGCCCAGGTCCACAGAACCTTTAGTGACAGGCAGGAAAATCTAGGTCATTGTGTACATTTGCAACACATTATAAATTCTTTCCTCTTGATCAGAAGGATGTGGGAAGGCAAAAGGATCTCCACTCACCTCCAGGGTGGATGGGGGAGGGAGAAGGGAGCATTACATTTTGCCCATGAATGCTATTCTAATGATCCTATTGGAGTCATGCCTCTCAACTTTCAGTCTGCATTCTTGAAATGAAAGGTCAGGGCAGCTGCAGGTCAGAAGTTTGGTTTTGCTTATGAGCGGTCAACTGACAATTTGAAACAAAAACAAAGTTGCTGGAAAAGCTCAGCAGGTCTGGCAGCATCTGTGGAGGAGAAAACAGAGTTAGCGTTTCGGGTCCGGTGACCCTTCTTCAGAACTGATGGTGGTTGGGAAAAAGTCAGTTGATATGCAGAAAATAGGGAGGTGGGTGGGGTAGGGAGTAAATGATAAGATAGAGCCCAAAGAGAGAGAAAGACAGTTGGACAGACAAAGGAGTTGCTAACAATCAGGCTGGGAGGGTGAATAGTTGTTAATGGGGACTGTTAGTGACTAACAACAGGGGGTGTGTAATGGCAGGCTATGTGGTAACAAGGCCTGGTGTGTGGGGTGGGGGTGCTGGGACATGGGAGAGTTTAGGCCCTAAAATCATTGAACTCAATATTGAGACCGGAGGGCTGTAAGGTCCCCAAGTGGAAAATGAGGTGTTGTTCCTCCAGCTTGCATTGGGCTTCACTGGAACACTGTAGCAAGCCGGAGACAGAGATGTCGGCAAGAGAGCAAGGTGGTGCATTGAAGTGGCAGGCAACAGGTAGTTCAGGGTCTTTTTTGCGAGCAGAACGTTGATGTTCTGCGAAGCGGTCACCAAGTCTAGCTTCGTTTTCCCAGTGTAGAGGAGACCACATTGTGAGCAGCGAATACAGTAGACTAGATTCTTGGAAGTGCAGGTGAAGTGTTGCTTCACCTGGAAGGTATGTTTGGGCCCTTGGATACTGGGGAGGGAGGAGGTAAATGGGCAAGTGTTGCACCTTCGCCGGTTACAGGGGAAGGTGCTGTAGGGCTGTGGGGAGGTGTTAGGGTGAAGGAAGTGTGGACCAGGGTGTCCCAGAGGGAACGGTCCTGGCGGAAGGTGGACAAGGGAGGGGAGGGGAATATGTGTCTGGTGGTGGCATCTTGCTGGAGGTGGCGGAAGTGGTGTCTGATGATCTTTTGGATGTGGATGCTGGTGGGATGGTAGGTGAGGATAAGGGGAACCCTATTGCTGTTGCAGGAGGGAAGAAAAGGGGTGAGGGCTGAAGTGCGGGAGATGGGACGGACCCAGTTGAGGGCCCTGTTGACAACGGTGCCAGGAATCCTCGGTTGAGGAAGAATGTGGACACTTCGGAGGCTCCCTTGTTGAAGTTGGCCTCATCTGAACATGTGCAACGGAGACGGAGGAACTGAGAAAATGGGATGGAGTCTTTACAGGAAGTTGGGTGTGAGGATGTATAGTCCAGGTAGCCGTGGGAGTCGGTGGGTTTGTAATGGATATTAGTGACCAGTCTATCCCCAGAAATGGAAACAGAAATGTCGAGGAAGGGAAGGGAGGAGTCAGAGATAGACCTGATGAAAGTGAGGGCAGGGTGGAAATTAGAGGCAAAATTGATGAAGTTTTCCAATTCTAGATGAGAGAGGGAAGCAGCACCGATGATATCATCGATGTATCGGAGAAAGAGTTGTGGGTGGGGGCCGGAATAGGACTGGAACAAGGAATGTTCCACGTACCCCACAAAGAGACAGGCATAACTAGGGCCCATGCAGGTACCCATGGCAACCCCTCTTACCTGAAGAAAATGAGAGGAGTTGAAAGAGAAGTTGTTGAGGGTGAGGACAAGCTCAGCCAAGTGGAGGAGGGTGGTGGTGAGTGGGGATGGTTCAGGTCTTTGCTCCAGGAAGAAGCGGAGAGCCCTAAGACCCTCCTGGTGGGGAATGGATGTGTAAAGGGATTGCACATCCATGGTAAAGAGGAGGTGGCTGGAGCCGGTAAACTGGAGCTTTGAAACCGGCGTAAGGCTTCAGATGAATCATGGATGTATGTGGGTAGGAATTGGACCGGGGCGGGGGGGGAGGGGGGAAGACTGAGTCAAGATAGGAAGAGATGAGTTCTGTAGGGCAGGAGCAGGCTGAAACAATGGGTCTACCTGGACTGTCCTGTTTGTGGATTTTTGGCAGGAGGTAGAAACAAGCTGTGCGGGGTTGGGGGACTATTAGCTTGGAAGCGGATGGGGGGAGATCACCGGATGAAATGAGATCCGTAACCGTAGTGGATACAATGGCCTGATGTGCCATGGTGGGGTCATGGTCCAGTGGAAGGTAGGAGGAGGTATGTGAGAGCTGGCGCTCAGCCTCTGCAAGGTAGAGGTCGGTATGCCAGACAACAACAGCACCACCCTTATCGGCAGGCTTGGTGACAAAGTCAGGGTTAGATCTGAGTGCATGTAGTGCAGTCAGTTTGGATGGAGATGGGTTGGATTTGTTGAGAGGGGCAGTGAAATTGAGGCGACTGATGTCATGTCGACAGTTCTCAATGAAAAGATCAAGTGCAGGTAAAAGGCTGGAGGGAGAGGTCCAGGTGGAGGGAGAGTGTTGGAGTTGGGCAAAAGGGGTCTGTGGGATGGGGAGAGGACTCTTGTCCAAAGAAATGAGCACGGAGGCGAAGACAGCGGAAGAACAGTTCGGCATCATGTCGTGCCCAAAATTCGTTAAGGTGGGGACGCAGAGGGATAAAGCTGAGGCCTTTGCTGAGTACAGAGCGTTCAGCATCGGGGAGCGGAAGGTTAGGAGGGATGGTGAATACACGACAGGAGGTGGGGGGTTGGGGGAGGGGATAGAGTCAGAGGGAAGGGGAGGAGAGGTAGGTTCCAGAGGGCCATGGGTATTTTTGAGTTGGTGCAACTTGTGGGCCTTGATGCCTGAAAGGAAAAGAAAAAGTTTCTTGTTAGCATAACGAATGAGCCAGAGCATAAAGGCTGCACCACTCCGCAGTTCCACTTCATCCTCTGGCTCATTTGTCGTGCTAACAAGAAAGTATTCTTTTCCTTTCAGGCATCAAGGCCCACAAGATGCACCAACTCAAAAATACCCATGGCCCTCTGGAACCTACATCTCTTTCCCTTCCCTCTTACCCTATCTCCTCCCCCACCCCCCACCTCCTGTCGTGTATTCACCATCCCTCCTAACCTTCCGTTCTCCGATGCTGAACGCTCTGTACTCAGCAAAGGCCTCAGCTTTATCCCTCTGCGTCCCCACCTTAACGAATTTCGGGCACGACATGACTCCTTTGTCTGTCCAACTGTCTTTCTCTCTCTTTGGGCTCTATCTTATCATTTACTCCCTACCCCACCCACCTCCCTATTTTCTGCATATAAACTGATGTTTTCCCAGCCACCATCAGTTCTGAAGAAGGGTCATCGGACCTGAAACGTTAACTCTGTTTTCTCCTCCACAGATGCTGCCAGACCTGCTGAGCTTTTCCAGCAACTTTGTTTTTGTTCCTGATTTGCTGCATCTTTTTGGTTTTTAACTGACAATTTGAGACAGTCTGGCTTTAATATTAATGTGATACAGAAATTTGTATTAGTCTAGAGTGTTGACATCCTGTTTTAATTGTTATCCTCAATATTAGCAGATCCTGTGCTGCATTGTTGATATTGGGCAATATACTAGTTTATAACAATAGAAATGTTTATGTCCTGGAAGGATAACATCTGAGATACTGATTGATGGTCAAATTCCAATTTCATGAAACAAACTCCATTTTCAATTAGATGGTATTCTGCTTATTTCTTTGGCACTCTGACAATCAATTTCCTAAACTCTGTTATTCTATCAAACTGTAAATGAATGACATTTTAATTTAGCGAGCACCTTGATCCTTGTATTTAAATATTCATCTAAAAATTTCAAAACTGATATTATTCATGAAAATGGTGTGTAAGACACATGGATTTATTAATACCAGATAGAATCATCCGGATCTCGACTGTCCAACTGCTAGGAAAGAAATGCTATTGGATTATATCAGTAGAGGAAAAGGATAGTAAAATTTGGGACAGAACCTGACCATTAAATTTAGCTGGTGAACACAATGGACAGATTTTTCTGTCCAATCACATTCGTCACTCCTGCTCCCTTCAGTAAAGGGACATGCCTGAGAGAATTCCTAGGATTCTGTAGTAGTTTTGCAGTAGGCTTCAGGTATGAGCAATTCTCAACATTGGTCAGGCCTTTAGAAAAATCCCAAATTCTTATTAGGTTATGTTAATTAACTCCAGAACATATCTTAGTTGTCAGGAATGATGATACTTCCAGGAGTCAAACGATTTCAACATCTGAATAATTCAACGAGTCAGGGAGTTGGGGCCATAGGAATGAGCTGCATTGGCGGCAAGGCTGTGCTGTAGTACCATTGAGGAATAGTTTAACTTCAGGCAGGAAGAGAATGGATATCTTGGAGAGTGTGCGCACAACACAAAACCTCTGCAGATTCAGCAGCAGAGGGACAGGCATGGATCCTTTTGGTTCACGCAAAGGGTGACACACTTTTAGAACCTCAGAACACCACTTTTTAAAAAAGAAAAGCAAGAACTCAAATTTGATGTTCGTTTGGGCTTTATTTGAACCGGATTGGTGAACTTTCAGCAGTAGATAAATTCATTCAGGCAATTTACTGATCGGCAAGGGGTTAAGAAATGCTAAGGTCTTCCATAGATGAAAGGAAAAGGGAAGAGTTGGTAGTGGGTGCTGTAATGTGATGTTGGTGAATGGGTGGGTGCTTTCTGTATGTAGGTGACAATAAGGAGAAGGCAATACTTCAAAATAATTCTAGCGGGTTTGATTGTGCATTCCAGCTTACTTTTGTCAAACAGGTGGGGGACAAACTGTTTGAACTGTGCCATTTTTCTTCATGAACAAGGTGGAGGTCAAATTAAAATCATTCTAATTCAATATGCATATGCATGTGTCTTTTCTTCATTGTCTTAGTGTAATGCTTCTACAAAGTTCGTAGAAGAAACAATAACAAAAGAAAATCCAGTGCTACAACAGGAATGTGGTTAATAATCTGTTTCATAACATTTCTTGATTTAAACAGTCAATACATATTAGCTGTAAAGGTACTTTTTAAATTTGTACTTTTATCCCACCCAAATTATTACTTGGAGAAAGTAAACTCAGTTGTTTTGTTATGAAGCATCCTGGTAAAACTGCTAACTTTATAAATAAGCATGGGGCTGGATGAACACAGCAGGTCAAGCAGCATCATAGGAGCAGGAAAACTTCTCCTGTGATGCTGCT
>JAHRHZ010000283.1:56037118-56091871 GCA_024137785.1 Ginglymostoma cirratum
AAACGTCAACTTTCCTACTCCTCTGATGCTGCTTGGCCTGCTGTGTTCATCCAGCTCCACAACGTTTTATCTCAGATTCTCCAGCATCGGCAGTTCCTACTATCTCTGTCACATCTTCAACTTGCAGCTAAGGAGCAGTTGGACTCTGACCTGCTCTATATAAAAGATGGTTCTATTGTATTTCCATTTATTTCCAAAGCCTTCAAACCAATCGTCGTTTACCTACCAGAACATCAGAGCCTAGCAATTACAAACAAAGCTGATGACAATAATCCTACAGCCCCTTGTTCCATCGAGTCAGAAATTATGGATCAGCAGAAGGGGAACTTGTGGAAAGTGTGCATTGTGGTGGAGGTCCATTCCCTCAATTGAAGTGACATTTCCTTCGCAAAAAATAAATGACTTCATTCATGATACTGCAAGTTCATTCCTATTGAAATACTCAGAAAATGAAGTGAAAAATTGCCCTTTGTGCAGTTTTCAGGCAACATGCAGCAACCTAATAGTGTTAACAAGAAGTCCGGTCAATTTTTGACAGCCAAGTCTCATAAACAGCGGTATGTTGCCGGGCTGTGACAGGAGAGAGTTCCAAGACAGCTAGCTGCAATATCTGGTAGCTTGGCAGACTTGCAAACCTGGAGGAAGTTGAGACTTTGTTCTTGGGAAGGACAAAGGGGTACTTCGCACTTCAGCTTTCCAGGTCAGTTTTGTGTAGTCTGGAAGAGAATGTCCATTTGCAAAAAAATTGTAAGCATTAACCATTGTGCTCCTCTACACCGCATCCATTGTAGTGCTAAAATGATATCAGGGTTCTATCAATAACATAGAATCCTGTTTGAGATAGCCAAGTTAGCTGTGTTTGTTTAAGGCAGCAGTCTGGGTATTCATAGTCAAAATGCCTTTACAAGCTATGAAACAAATCCACTATCCTACATGTAGAGATCTAAATACATTGCAAAGTGTAAAACATCTTTGCAACATGTAAATTCAATGTTTAAATGTGTCAAAGAAATAAGGCAATGCACCAAAGTAATAAGCAGGTACAGCAATGCATTTATTTCGAGATTGCTTTGCACAAAACTAATGGTTAAAACTCTGGGCAAAATATTGAATGAGGCTTTACGCAACTATATCAAGCAATATTGTCCCTTTAGGTCAATCATTAGTCATCCCAGCACTGACCTTGCCAAAATATTCACTAGGTGAGGCAAGAGTGGCACAAGGCCACATTTGACAGAGTCTGGCATAAGAAATTCTCCAAGGTTCCTTAGATAGTACTGTCCCAACCCATGATCCCTGACATCTTGAAGTACACTGGCAGTAGATACATGGAAATACCACCATCTGAATTGGAAGGTCGTTCTTTCAGTGTCACTAGGTCAAAATCCTAAGAGTTTCCTCCCTAACAGCATAGCATTACATGACAATAGGGCTCCAGGAAGAGTAACTACAAGCAGCAGCTGTACATATCTGAATTTTGAATGACTGAAGTGTGATTGTGATACATACGTTGCATGTAAGGCATGAGCCTGGGCAGTGACAGGCAGATGTACACTATAATTAAAATATAAGTTGTGGGCAGATCACAACAATCTCTTGCAAAATGTTTAATACTCATTTCTCCCTGCTCCTATTGAATTTCATTCTATAAGAGTCTAGATTACCTGAAATACTTGAACCCCTGCAGGTGGTGCTGTGATTTTGAATGTTAGAAACTTTGTTGACATGAAAACACCTTGAGCTGAACTTTTCAGTCACATTTTCAGGCTTGAAGACAAGGTTTGGCTGGGGAAATAGGGGCTGTGTCACATCGGGATGGCTTGTTGAAACATTCACATCCTTGAGGTATTTTCCAAGGGTGGCCTAGAAAACAGGTGAGCTGTCTGCTCTGCTGAGGCAAAACATCCATTTGCATAGCCACGCCATCAATTTTGTCACTTTGCTGACACTTTGCTATACCAGTCCAATGGAGGACGGTCCCCATGATCCCATTTGGCTGGGATTACAATTACTTAACCATTAATGTAGAAGCCAGCAAAGAATTGTAGTCTCCATTTAAGTTTTCTGACTTGCCTCATGATTCTACATTTGGCCCAGAGGGGCTGCCATGGCTTCAAAACATCCAGCTGTCTGATAATCTGAGTATCAGAGCCCTCCCATCATCTTGAACAGGACAATGAGTTGGGATCCTCAAAAACTAGCGCCTTTGCTCAGGATTAAAATCACACAACAGTTACAAAAAGAGGTCACTTAGCCTATCATGTCTACGGCAGATTTTTTGTAAGAGCAACACACACACATCCCATTTCCCTGTACTTTTCATGTAGCCTGTAAAGTGTGTCTCTTGAAAAACACTTCCCTTTTGAATCACACCACAAAACTAGGTGCAATGTCTCTAACTAGTTCATTCCCTCTTAACATGTGCTTTACCCAGTTTCTCTACCCTTCTTCTAATGTGATAACTTAATGGGGTAGTACACTGGAAATCAAGCCCCGTGTTGCTGGAGTCATAACGAGTGACAAGATTTAATTAAACTACTGAAAATCTCAATTTGTCTCTGACTGCTGCCCAAGACAAAAGCTATTTCAAGAACAGGATTTCTAATTTTTGTAACTCAAACTCCATCTCTTTTAGTTATCACCCATTCCACCCCCCAACAAACACCACACCCCCCCACCCCGCCCCCCCCCCCCCCACCCCCGGCCACACACACAGACACACAAAGAGAAAAAAAAAGACAAACAAATATTTTGAGTTTCAAATATTATCTGCTCAGTGATGATTGGTCTTTAGTTCATCAGTTGATTGGTTGGACTTGGCGTTTTTCTAGTAATCTTTGGGTTTCAGAATTATTTCCCTCAGTGCACACCAATGTATTTTTTCCTTACATTTTTGACAGAAAATTGGAGATAGCAACTTTACAGAGAAAGGAGAGAGAAAATATTGATGTAGCAACCTTCAGGTGGTCTCCTCGCTTCCCTCGGTCTTAGTCATTCCCCTCATACAGGCTGTGTTAAACTGCAACCTGACCAATAAGAGGCTTGTTGCTGTGCTGAGCTTTCCTGAATCTATGGCAAATGGTGCCACTTTGTCTGACTCCAATATCCCCAAAAGGTGATATTGCTTCATATGCACCAGTCAGCTTCACTTCCTTCCACATCTGCAACAATTCCTTGTGTTTTATATTTTAAAAAATGCAAAAACAGAAATTGCTGTAAAATCTCAGGTAGCATCTGTGGAGAGAAATCAATGTTAACATTCTGGGTGCAGTGATCCTTCTTCAGAATTGCATTTCGTCTCCTTTTTAAAGCAAAGTCCATTTTTCTCATTTTCCATCCATAGTCAAAGGAAAGTTAAAAGTAGTTTTTTTTAATATACTAACTATATTCAGCAATGCCTTTTGTTTGTTCATTCTCCGCAGCACTTCTGTTGCTTCTTTTTGGTACGGTTGATCCTTTCAGCTCTTCAAAAGCCACATTTAAAAGCTATATAGCAAGTTAGGCTTCTCTTTCCTTAAGGTTCAAGGTCTCACATCTGTATGAATCAACACTCCATATCATGCGCTTCACAAGTCTCTCCCTCAGTTGTTTATTCAGCTTTCTCTGGTTAGCAACTGGCTCTTCTGGGTAAATACAGCTTTCCTAATGCTATTGTTGTTCTTAGTTCTTTGCTTCTCCTTCTGTCTGCAGACATTATTTATCCTAAATACTCAAGATCTTGCATTTGTTCTACTTCTCTTCCTTCTATGAACAATGAATATTTTTTGATGATTTTGAGATAAGCACTTTGGTTTTCTCAGTTCACCTTCATTCCACAGTTCACTTCTGCTGTTACTGGTTGATCAACTCGCTGTGTGCTTTCTGTGCTTGCCACAGTTCTTTGATCAACTGGCAAATTACCCACCCCGACCCCAATCTTTGATGATTACTTTTTCATAAGCATTGAAGAGGACCAGTAATAAACAACATCCTTGTTGAACTCTCTTCCATTTGACTCCGTTTAGGCTTCTCTCATTGTTGCTGTTTGTCGGGTGTACATTATTAATCATCTATCTCTCCAGCCCATTCCAAAGCCTTTCAACACAGTCAAGAACTTAATCTATTCAACCAGATTGATTGTTTTATAAAAATTTGCAAAACAAGTGTCACACTCTCAACAGCATTCACTCGTTGATCTTACAATGCAATTACTTCTCATATCTCTCTTCCTCTTTGGAATTCAAACTGGTTGTTTGCAATGTGGTTCTATGCCTTCCCACCCCCACTCTCTTACAATTTTCAACCAAACTATCAATGCATGGAGAATCAGACTAATTGTATCAGCATATCTTATTTTCATTATCACCTGCCTGAAATTCTTTGACCATTGTTTATAACTTAGTAAGTATTGATGTTACATAGCTTCACATGTTTTTAAATCATAATGCAGGTATTTCATCTCTCTGTTGATTTTCTGGTTTTTCATCTTATTTATTGCTATTCACCCTCCAGCACTTCTGGTCCAATGATATGTCAAAATAAAACTCTTCTTTGAACTGTATTATTTCAGGTTTTAGTTTTCTTTTACGTCCAGTTTTTCCAAAATGCACTTTTCACATTTACTCAGTCATTGAGTCATAGAGATATACAGCATGGAAACAGACCCTTTGATCCAATTCGTCCATGCCGACCCGATATCCTAAATTAAGCTAGTTCCATTTGCCAGCATTTGGCCCATATCCCTCTAAACCCTTCCTATTCATATACCCATCCAGATGCCTTTTAAATGTTATAATTGTATTTGTTTAATTGGGGCACGTTAATAAAACACCATCCTTCCTGTCTATTGTTGCCTTCAGTCCTTTATACTGGGTTCTACTAATCTCCTCGGCTTTTGTATACTTAAGGTGTACTCTTCTTAGGCAATCTAATTCTTTAAGTATTGTGCACTTTAAACAATTGTTGTGTTTCTCCTCTTAACCTGTTATCCAAGTGCCTCTAATTGCAATTGGCAATTTCAGCTTGCATTCTTCATTTCTTCCTTTCTTTGACCTTTTGCAGTTTGCAGCCATAGGCCATGGTTTCTTTTCTCTTAAGAACTCTATTCTACTTTCTTTGATAAATACTTTAATCTGTTTGTATTGCTCATTCATGTTGATGGTGTCCTTGTCTTTTCCACCACATATACTAAATTTACAAATTCTTCATTTAATTCTTTCAGACTCTCTAATTTCAACCTTTTTTTGTGCTATCCACATGGATCTTCTTCAGTCGGAATGTGGATTCCATTTTTCACAAGATAATGATGCATCCACATCAGCTCCCAGATGAGATTTTAGGATCTTAAAGATATTCCTGTATCTTTATCTCATCATTTTAGGAGCTTTGAAGAAGGTGGCCAGGGAAATTTAATGATAGTTAGTTAAAATTTCAGTGTTAAGTTCTCAGAACCTTTGAGGCAGTTTGTTTTCCCTGTCCTTGATGGTTAGGAACCTCTCCAGCATTCATTAGCATGTCCTGGATACTTATCAAAACCCCTGAAGAAGGGTCTAGGCCCGAAACATCAGCCTTCCTGCTCCTCTGATGCTGCTTGGCCTGCAGTGTTCATCCAGCTCTACACCTTGTTATCCCAGTCCACTGGACTTTCTTTGACAAATGTAATTTTGATAGACAAAAATGGGACACGCGTGTTCACACACCTGACTGCATGATGAGTTTACATAGCAGGGTTTTAGCAAGTACAACCTTCTTCATTAACTTGGCTCCATTCATAATCAAGCACAGACTGCTTAAGGTGTAACAGGTGAAGCCTTACCAACTCAACAAGCTCATGAGAAAGCACAGTTGTACATGTTTCTTGTTTGCAGTTCTTAAACTTCTGCAGTGCAAGGGTGAAGTCTCATCAGATCAACAAGCCTACCCAATGAGGCAGCCACATTGCCTGAGCCCAGCAAACCTTTGGAGACAGACTAATGGGCCTCAACTCAAAAAGTTCAACAACAAAGAAAAACATGTTAATTAGAAAAGAATGGTAAGGAATGGGATTTAAATGGCGTGGTTGGCACGGGCAAAAGGAGGAGACATCCCGGAGAATAGAGGGAAGCGAAGAGGAAAGTCACATTGATAGGGTCAAAGGGGAAAAGGAAGGATGGAAACTGCATTTTTAGAGTGTGGAATATAATGAAGGTAATTAGATCTGATGAGGAAGGAAAAGCAGGTAGACTACTGTAAGACCAAAGCTGGGCATGGGGATCTGGATGGCAGTGAGATTGGGGAACAGCAGGAATATCATTGGGATAGTGCGAGGGCCTATAGTTACAAGGAGAGACTGAAGGAGGAGAGATGAATGCCAGATGAAAACGACAAGAACGTCTATTAGTGAAAAGAGGAAGTGTAGTTCAGACGGTGAGGTTAGAAGGTGAACAAAACAAATTAAAAATGTACAACCACCATCTTTTTAAAAAGAAGCCTGAGCGGAGAATTTGCAGTACAAAGTAGAAGGGCCCCAACATCCATTTGCATGTGTTCCTGGACAGCCGGATAAATTGAATCAGAAACTGAAAACTACCATTCTGCATATACTCAGTTAAAGGAACAAAAGCAGAAAGTGGCAGATGCTGAAAATCTGAATTAAAAATAGAAATGCTGGAGAAACTCAGCAAATTTGGCAGTACCTGCAGAGACAAAAGAAATCAATGTTTCAAATCTGATATGACTTCTTCAGAAAGCAGTCATATCGGACTCGACATAACCCAGTGTTTCTCTCATCACAGATGCTGCCAGACTTATTGAGTTTCTCCAGCACTTTCTACTTTTAACTCAGTTAAGGGCTTGGCACCGAAAAGAAGGACTCACTGAAGGACAAAGGTGAATAAGCTCAGTCAAACCCAACATCCCAAATTATGTCCCTTGACTCATGTAACTCTGAGAAGAAGGGCACCCAAGACTCACCATCAGTGATGAAGAGGGAACATGGTATTCCAAATGCAGCAATGCGTAAGCATTCACAAGGCCCATGTATCTGAACGTTAATAACATGGGGATGAAACCATTATGAAGGTGTAGGTTCTAAAGTTGTAGGGCAGATAGCTTAATCTAACTTTTGGTGATCTTCACTAATTGTCACATGCATGGAAAGCAATGTCAAGGCTACAAAGATCTTGCATGTCAGATTGAACATTGAAGAGCATTTCTACAGATAGATGAGGCTGGAGGGCAGTTACCACCCAACACGTGAGCAGCTTGATAAGGGCCCTAAGGGTAGCTTGACCATGTGTCAAAATGGAAAACATTCCATTCCTGATATTTCTTCACAGATCAGTACACACATGCCAGATGTTTCACCAGCTTAACTTAGCGCCTTTAGTAGCAATGCTGAGGTTAAGAAAGATGAATACCTAGTGCCAACAGAACTGGATATACAACGCCCAGGGGCTGCAGATGAACAAGCAGCATCTGAACAGGGAAGTCAGGGTCTTCAGTGTTGTTAAGCAGTGCACTGACAGTGTATATACCAAAGTTGCACCTACCTACAAATAATGTAAAGGCAGTACCAGAGATGTCTTTACATCACGAGGGACACCCTCAACTATATCTGTCAGGTATATCTGCAACTGTGCAGCTTGGGAAAAAAAAACAAAATGCTTGTGGCATTGAACATCACAGTGACGTTACACTTCCAATCACCGGCTCCTTTCAAACCTCAACTGGGGACACGTGTGGTGTTTTTATTCAGCCACTGACACTCTTTACTGGAAAGCAATACAGTTTTACTGATTCACCATGGACCCAAAGAGCCAAGGAGCCTGTGCCATGGGATGGGCAGCCATCACTGGGTCCCTTCAGGTACAAAGGGCCACTGACTGCGCACATGTGGCACTGAAAGCTTCATGCCATTTTCCAGCTGGATTCCTGAACAGGAAGGGATTTCACTTCCTCAATATCACTCATTTGTAACCACAGGCAACAATTCCTGTAGGTATATACCCACTATCCAGGGAGCTGTCATAACACACTTACATTCTGCACAATTCTTAGGTTCCTTGAATATTTGCCCACATCTCCCCACATCCTCAAAAGGTCATAGGTAACAAAGGGTACCTCCAGAAGGCACTATTAACAACCCCAGTACACAACACTCAGACTGATTTCAAATAGCACCTTAATGCTGCCCATTACTTCTACTGGGGCCATCACTGAATAGATAACTGATCTGAAGACGTGCTCCCATTACCTGCACCATTCAGGAGGAGCAATCCAATAGTCACCATTTAGGGTCTCCTGAATAGAAACTGCTTCTTCTTCCTGCACGACCTTGCTCTTCAAGGAATGAGAACTTCAAATTCGGGTATATAGACCAGCCACCTGACTTCTCAGATGAAGAAGGGGAATCTGATAGAACCAATATCGACAATGAGGATACTGAAGAAACCAGAGCAGTTGTAAGATGGGGAAAACAGGCCCAAGAGAACCTGATAGCAGCTGGATTTGAGTGTGAATGTCCACATAAGTCAATTGGAACTACAAGCGATTATGGTGTAGAGACCTTCTTGCCCTCAAGGGAATACTTGCTTTATATCTTCAAAATGTCACAGTACTTTATTTGCCAATAATTGCAAATTAATTTGTTCTCTTAGTACTAACAAGTTAAGCTCCCTTGTCAGGGCATGAGGGTAGAGTTATGCAGGATTACAGGAGTGTGCACTTATATGACACAAACCTCAGTTTACAAGGGGCATTCCATCTGTTACAGAGACGTAGAAGGGCACACTATGCTGATCAACACAGAAAACCAAAACATAGCTAAACTTCCTGCTTTCCAGTGTTTGCGCTACTCTCCGAGGGCAGCAGAGAATGACATGCAAACACATACATTAATCAGCGCCCCGCAAGATAATCTCAAGAAAAATATAAACAGACAGTCTGAAGCCTTAACAGATTGCATGATAGTCCTGGTATCATCAAAGTGCTATATTCGTGTCAAGTGTCAGGTTGTAAAGAAGGTCAACACCTGTGCAGCTAATGTAACTTCAATGTAGTTTAATCTTTCTTTTCTTACTTTGTCTTTGTGCTGTCTTGACAGCTGCAGCTGAGCTTGAATACCTGCTGAATGCCTCAAATGACTTTAGTGGATATCTCTGGTTGCCCAGGGTCCTGCAAGCCAGGCCTTCCACAGCCTGACATTATTGAGGTGCATGGGTCCCTGGGGACGTGGTACATCAGCGTACCTCTGGAGTATCTACTGGGCAGCATGGTGGCACAGTGGTTAGCACTGCTGCCTCACAGCACCAGGGACACAGGTTCAATTCCAGCCTTGGATGACCATCTGTGTGGAGCTCACAGATTCTCTCCGTGTCTTTGTGGGTTTCTGCTGGTTGCTTTGGTTTCCTCCCACAGTCCAAAGATGTACAGACTGGGTGGATTGGCCATCCTAAATGTTGGGTTATGGGAATAGGACAGGTCTGGGTGGGATGCTCTTTGGAGGATCCATGCAGACTTGATGGGCCAAATGGCCTCCATCTGCACTGTAGGGATTCTACATCCAGAGATGACCAGTCCTCGAGCCTGTCTGCCCCTCCTTCTCCCTGTCTGAAAGCAATGGTACCTTCTTCACCACTCAAAAGGGATGGGGCACCTGGCAGGAAGTCAAGATTCCCTCACTCCCTCTTTCTGGCTCTGCACAGTGGCCATTACCTGGTCCATGGAGGCAGACCACAGCCACAACATCAGACTCAGCCACCCTCTGCCAAACGTTCCCCTGTTTCTCTCTATTTCACCGTCAGCTGATTCATGGTTCAGTTCAGAGGCTCTGGACCGGTCTCAACAGGGGATCTTCTCACCAGTCATCCTGGTGTCAGGGACCTCTTCTATCTCTAGTTACCAGTGCATGTCAGAGCTCTGCGCTCCAGAATGTGACCCTCAGCCGACTCTAGATACAGCACCCACACAGGTGCGTGTCTTACTAGTGGCAAATGGGGAGTAAGGCCTTGAGGGTGCAAGCACCTAAGCTTATGACAATTCCTCCTCAGGACTGGTTTGAGGGGCTGGTAAAGATGAGCTTGGGAGTCTTTTTACCCTTTCATCTGGCTTGAAAGTGGGACCCATAGGGTGTACGGAAAAACAGAGATTTGTTAACCCAAGGTTTTGTTAAGATGTTGGTGCTTGATGTGCAGCTGGGTGGAGGAGAATTGTGGCTCTCTCACTAGATGGCTGTAGGTACCGGCATGTTTACATGCTTCTTGGTCTCCTGAATGCTCATTACTTTCTTCAACCACCTGAGGAGCAGACCAAAGTGCTGTCTGGGTGCCTTTTAAACATTGCACATGGACGGATTTCCTGCACATACAATTGGGCATTTTAGTCCTGCATGACTATGTAATCAGCAAAGAATGTATTGGCTGAGAAAACCTGACGCCACTCAAGAGGCAGTCCCTCTCACTTTAGTCTCACCTCCACATTTAGTCTCAAAAGGAAGAACACAAATATTTTGCCCATTGTGTTTGCTAGTGTTATAGCCCAGCACTGACTGTCACACAGTGGTCGAGTCATTGGTAACTGAAACTGTCACCACAGTGAAAGGCAATGGCAAACCACCACGGGAAACAAAAATGGCTACAGCACATAACACCAGCTATATACACAACAGTCCCTGTTGAAGGACAAACAACACTGTGCTCCACGAAAGGAGGGAATGAGACCTCTCAGGTTGCCGTCTAGCAAAATCTTGTGATAAAGAAGCTTGTTACTATCACAAGAATAGGAATGTGGAATAAACAAACAGCAAAAGGCAAGGAATATTAGAGAAACTAAAGCAAGAAATGTAGAAAGAGAAACGGGGACAGCAGTTGTGCTGCATGAGCAACTTGTTAATTATGTGACTGAAGTGAAAGGAGAGTCAGACTGATATGAGTGAATCTAAAATGGGCAACTAGTGGCCATTGCCATTCTTCAAGTATATACACCCATAACTAAGGACGCTGCACCAGACAACGAGGTTGACAAAGCATACGAGAGAATTGATGAATTAATGAATCGGAACTGTAGAAAGAATTATGTGAACATTATAAAGAGATTGGAATTTATTTTCTCCAAGAGTAGCATTCTCACTTCATCACGCATGAACTCACCATCTTCTGGGCTGGAGAAGGATAAAACGACAATGAAATAGCAACATATATAATTAAGTGAGTGAGGCCAAAAACTGCTAGACTTCTGCAGAAAAGTGGCTGCCATGATCAGGAGCCCAACACGACAACACGATGATTTAAACAATATACATGGAAAATGTTTGTCGATGCAACAAGATTTCAACTTGCCTATAGAAATGGTGAGACAAGTTGAAAAACAGAAAAGTTGCCAAAAAATAATTAGGCAAAAATATTAAAGAAGAGCTGTATGGGTTAAACTGAAGAACAGAAAAGTGGCAAATCATATGACAGAGTGTGCTGTAGAGCCCTGTCAGAGCTGGAAAGAGAAAATATATTGGCAAATTTATGAGAAGAGTGAGTAATAGTAGCAATAATAGGAAAGGACTTCATCTAACTTCATATTAATGAGTAGAGTCAGTGTAATACAATCATTGTAAAAAGACATAAGGGGCACAGAATTTTTAAAATGTATTTAGGAGAACACTTTTTTTGGCCTGTCATAGAAACCATCAAGAAATAAGACAGTTTGGGACTTGCTGGGCAGGTGAAATGGTTATTAGTGTGCAACTGTCTTTGTGGTCATGATCATTATTAGGACAGTAACAGAAAAGGATAAACCGCAACGTCCCCCCCACAGTGGTCGAGAACGCCCTCGACCGTGTCTCCCGCATTTCCCGGAACACATCCCTCACGCCCCGTCCCTGCAATAATAACCAAAAAAGAATCCCCCTCGTCCTCACGTACCACCCCACCAACCTCCGGATCCAACGCATCATCCTCCGACACTTCCGCCATCTGCAATCAGACCCCACCACCAAAGACACTTTTCCCTCCCCACCCTTATCTGCCTTCCGGAGGGACCACTCCCTCCGCGACTCTCTTGTCCGCTCCACACTCCGCTCCAGCCCCACCACACCCGGCACTTTTCCCTGCAACCGCAGGAAGTGCTACACCTGCCCCCACACCTCCTCCCTCACCCCAATTCCAGGCCCCAAGAAGACTTTCCACATCAGGCAGATGTTCACCTGCACATCTGCCAATGTGGTATACTGCATCCGCTGTACCCGTTGTGGCTTCCTTTACATCGGGGAAACCAAGCGGAGGCTTGGGGACCGCTTTGCAGAACACCTGCGCTCAGTTCGCAACAAACAACTGCACCTCCCAGTCGCAAACCATTTCAACTCCCCCTCCCATTCCTCAGATGACATGTCCATCCTGGGCCTCCTGCAATGCCACAATGATGCCACCCGAAGGCTGCAGGAACAGCAAATTATATTCTGCTTGGGAACCCTGCAGCCCAATGGCATCAATGTGGATTTCACAAGCTTCAAAATCTCCCCTCCCCCAACCGCATCCCAAAACCAGCCCAGCTCATCTCCACCTCCCTAACCTGTTTTCCCTCTCACCTATCCCCTCCTCCCACCTCAAGCCCCACCCCCATCTCCTATCTACTAACATCATCCCGCCCCCTTGACCTGTCCATCCTCCCTGGACTGACCTATCTCCTCCCTACCCCCCTACCTACACTCACCTTTACTGGCTCCATCCCCGCCTCTTCGACTTGTCTGCCTCCTCTCCACCTATCCTCTCCTCTATCCATCCTCTATCCACCTCCCCCTCTCTCCCTATTTATTTCAGAACCCTCTTCCCCTCCCCCATTTCTGATGAAGGGTCTGGGCCCGAAACGTCAAGTTTCCCTGCTCCTATGATGCTGCTTGACCTGCTGTGTTCATCCAGCCCCATGCTTGTTATCGCGGATTCTCCAGCATCTGCAGTACCTTTTATCTCTGATATCAAGGATAAAGATAGACCAGGATAGAAATTTAAAATAGTCCCTTTCCAATTGAACTGGGGTATAATTTAGCAAAAAAAAAAAGCTGAAAACTGCTACCCGTTAAGTAAATAGTCAAACAGTGAAAGAAATGTTGAGAGATGATGAGGATTCAGGACAATGTACGCCCACAAAGAAAAGTTGGCGATACTCTCAAATCTAGAGTTTTTGGGTGACAAGGAACATGCAGCAGGATAAAATAGAAAGGGAAGATTACCTCAAATACAAAGATTTCAATACAACATAAAGCCATGAGAAAATTAGAATTTCACCTCTGCACTTTCTAAAGAAACTTAAGATAAGAAGCTGAGGGCATGAGAATATTTTAGTAAATAAACTTGTTTTATAAATGCACAAAGGGCAAGAGAATCACTAAAGAGTAGGATCAATTACCGAATAAAAAGATAACCTGCATGTGGAGGTGGAAGAACTTGGAACAGTATTGTCAAAAAGTATGATTTAATCAAAGACAGTCAGTGTGATTTCATTAAGGGAAAGTCATATCTGACTGACTTGACTGCGTTACTCCCTCAAAAAAAATGAAAGTTGATGAGGGCTTCATATTTGATGTGGTTTATGTGGAATTTAGCAAAACTTCTTACATAGACATCTGGTTAGAAAAATGAAAGCACATGAGGTTCAGGAGAAAATGGCAAGTTGGATCTGAAATTGGTTCACTAACTGAAAGCAAAGCCTAATGGTGTTCTCATTAACTGAAAGACAATTTCCAGTGCTCCTGCACAGGGCTCAGTACTTAGTTCTTTGCTTTTTGTGATATCAATGATTTAGACCTAAATGCAAAAGACATGGTTAAGAAGGTTACAGATGAAGCAAAAATTGACTGCTCCTGAGATAGTGAATATGTAAGCTGCAGGTTGCAGGATGATCCCATCAGGCTGGAAAAGAGGGGGAAAAAGTGGCAAATAGGAATTCAATCAAGAAAAAGGTAATGGATTTGAGGAGAGCAAACAACACAAAAGGGTATGCACAATAAATGGTAAAAAAAACAGAAATATACAGAACAGAAGAACCTTGGAATGCATGAGTAGAGAGGCTTTAGACTGCAGGACATATGGGATACTTTATTAGTCACAACATTGATGGCAAAGACCTTCGATTCACGAGAAAAAATTACTGCAGTCGTGCAGTGATACTAAGACACAGGAACAAATTTGGTGATTGGAAAGGCTGTGTTCTATCTCTGGACTGTTTTTCATTCAAGAGTGAATCTGCTTTTAGATAAATTGGAGGGTTGGATGGTATAAAATGGAGGGACAATTATCAACTACAACTGCAAGCCAATACCACAGACAACAAAACAAAGAAGACTTGCAAAAACTAATTAGTACAGTCAGAAAGGAAAGTGGTAGGTATAGCCTTACAGTCAATTGCAAGAAAACAGACTACAGTAATGACAAAGAATAGGAACATTCCAGTGTGCAACACCATAGTAAACAGAAGCAAGTTAGAACACGTCAATCAATTCAATCATTTAGGAAGCACAGAAACAGTGTCAAAAGCAGTAGTGAAATCTGAAAAAGAATTGGACAAGCCAAAGCTGTTTTTACAAAATTAAGCAAAATTCCATGAAACATCAGCTTGAATTTGAGAATCTGTGCACTAAAATGTTAGATTTAGGTCTGTAATGAATTATGGATCTGAAACTTGGAGCATTGAGAGAGGAACAGAAAACAAAAATCAACAGCTTTGATAACATTAAAGATAAGCTTCACCAGGACTCCAGGGAGGTCACACTCACTCTGACTATAATTAGAAAAGTTCACGAGACCTTCGCTATTCGACATGTAATGAGGAGGGAGGTTATGATAGAACTACATGGGACATTGGTTAGACCACAGAGAGAATACTGCATACTGGTCACTACAATACAGAAAGGCAGTATCGCACTGGAGTGATAGTGCAGGGGACATTTAGAAATTTGTTTAGCAGAATAAAGATCTGTAGCCCCTGGAAGGTTTGGATACATCGGTAGTTGTTTTCGTTGGGAGGGGAGACTGAGGGGAGATTTAATTGGGGGATATAACAAAGAGGCCCCTGTTTGAGTGAATAAGAAGGACACTTTTTTTTGCAGAGATCAATAACTGGGGATATTGGTAGAAAGAAGAAGAGGAGGAATTTTTTTCCACCTGGAGTGTGATGGGCTGTGAAACACCCTGCCTGAAAGGATGGTAGAGGCAGAAACCCGCACATGCATATACAAAGTCGTATGAGTTTTCAAAGTTCTTCCCCATTCCTCTGCCTTGATCACATAACATTGTCATTTAACCATGCATAACCTGAAGGCAACATTTGATCTTGATTACTCATGTGCATAATCTAATTTATATCCCATGGCTTTGAACATTCTCTACATGAGCATGTTCCATTGCAAATGTTTTGAAACAATTTTGTTAAGCTACGTTACTTGCCTATTGAATAAGATTACATGAAATGTCACAGAGATTTCTTATAGTATGATGTCAACAATCTTCAATTTTCTTCAGTGTTAAAACATCTCTATTGTAATGCTTCTAATTTTGTTCCTATAAAATTTAAAACAGTTCAATTATACTTTCTAAATTTTCCAGTTTATACATGTGGTCAAAAGTAATTTATCCTGAGACATTGGATTGAAGGAAACTGGAAAATGAAGCAATAAACAGTACACTGGAAAAAGTCATGTTAATGTAACTTCCCTGGTTTAAAATGTTCTCCATGTAAAATTTTAATATTTATTTTCCTTCCACTGCTCCGGTAAATTAATTGCAGGCACATTGAGACAGAATTTCTAGTGCAGCAAAGTACAGCATCACAAAAATTCCTCCATTATAATGTAGCATACAGCAGTATTCTGCAATGGATATACTCACATTATTTTGCCATAATTTGTCAATGATGAGCATCCTGAAGAAGCTTTATAATCCACTGTTCACAAGGTAAATGTGTTAAAAACCCCACCTTCTCCTCCACAGATCTTTGCAGAGAATTAAATTTTGAATTTTCTTGTGAGATATAGTGGTTATTGTTTTAAAGCTGCATTGTAAAATGAGCTTAGTGTCTCAAGTCAAGACTCTTCTGAACACTTTTAGTTGCGTCAACATCACAGACTAATAACTGTATTTCAGGCATAAATCCAATTTGCAAGCAATAAAGGAAAGCTTTTCACTCAGCAACACCTGTTAGAACTTACAAGGAACAGAGTTCTGGCATTTCTATGAAGCAGCTGAGAGCAGACTGTTCTAAATTCAACAAAGGTAACTTGAAGATCACAAGAGAACGATGTTTCTGAGCTCGTGTGAACTTAGTTTTTGAGTTTTTCTTCGGAGAGTCAAGAAATGTGTGTGCTGCAGAAGCATATAATGTTGCTGCATAGTTTCAATTGGAAAGCACACAACCTGAACTACTGTTTGTGTCAGCACTAAGACAAGTATTAAATGATTTGTTTTTCTGCAGTCGGGTGCCATTGCTAATCTTAGTTAAGGAATGGCAATGCACGAGTGTTGTTTTTCAAACCTAGAAACGACCATAGTTAAAAATAATAAATTACTTCAAAATCACAATTAATTTGACATTATGATATTTTTTATATAAAAGTTTTATATAAATTGCCTTTATCAAAAGATATATTCAAATCTCATTCTACTTTCTTATTATTTGTTTTGTGCTGCTAATGCCAAGTCAAGTTTAAGCATGAAGAGCTCAATTTTAATACGTTCCGTAATATTAAAAACCTTCTTCCAACCTATCACAGCAAATGATCAACGTGAACACTTCAAACGATGATTAGGTAACTCAAACCCTAAGACAATTAGTTTGGTCTGCCTCAGAAGAGATATTATAAAAAGAAGGAGATGTAATGACTTATCCAGATAGTTGAATAGAACAGAATCTTACAACGTGCTTAGTACTTCAGTGTTAATAAGCCCCTCTTCAGTACCTATAGTTCAATGGTTAAATGCACTGCCTGGCACGGTTCTGGGGCACAATATTGCAGTGCACTGTGTTACTTTACTTCTATTACAGCAGTGGTGATTAGGATAACACAGCAACTTTGGTACATGGGCCAAGAAGCAAAAACAGCCCAATTCCCTGCTCCTCATTATTACTTAAATGATCCCCACTGGGTTGCACAGATTTAAGAAAACAGAATAAGTTAACTATTGAGATAATGCCCTCGTGGCCAATTAGCTTATTAACTGATGTAAGGTTAGCAAAATGTTGGAGAACTTCAGTTGTCAATGCAATCACATGCTACCCTCCTGAGGAGAGGGACATTTGTTTTATGGCAGGGTATAATAATGAAAAGACCTGCTTGCTGTGCAAAAGTTAAACCAACCAACCAAGCAACATTCTGGTCAAATTCTGAGTTCGTTCATCAATGACATTCACACCATACTATTTAATAAGACAAAAGCCAGCACAAATATATAAATATATAGTTCATTGAGTATAGTGTTTAGAAAAATAAGCTCAGATCATTTCAGAATATAAAACAAAAGGTCATGTAACAGTACAGACAAACCAGATTATACATTAAATCTAGCATTTCAAAAATCTTTGGTATACCAAGGGTGAACACAAAATTCTAATACATGCTCAATGTACCATCACCAAGAAGTTAGTGCAGTATAGATGTTTTGCTACCCATATCCCTCACACAGTATGTATACAGACACATTCAAAAATCAATGTAAAATGTTTATAAAGTTTCATGCCAAATCTAAAAGTACAGTAAAATAGATTTTAATCAAGGCATATAACTTGCACTGGCTAATAAAAGCTTCCCTTTATATTAAAACCCCTTTAGAGCAAGCTATAAAACAATTCTTACTAACATATTGATACAGAGACAGAAAAAATATTCTTGTGCAGTCAGAAAAGGAGATGGAACAGTGTAATATAACTACTCAACACACCATTTCTAGGAATCAACAAAAAAGATTTTATCCATAAAACATTTAAAATAGAAGTACCGAACATAGAAAATTCACAACACACCACTTACTGCCTCAGACCTTGCACAGGTCAAAGCTTAGCAATTCCAAAGAAATTAAATAAAAATGGTAACCAAAATTTTATGAATATCAGGCACATTATTTTCCAGCTGTGTCAGGTTAATATTAGAGCTCACAAACCCAACATTAAAACAGTTGATATTAGCATAATGTCATGTTGAATAACTGTTCAGCTCCCTCCTTCGGGAACAGTTGAAAAAAAACTGCAGTAATTTCCACCAGTATTTCGATAAAGCTTTTGATTTTTTTTTGCATGATAGAAACTTAATTGTAAGAATCACTAAAGATTTTACCCAAGCCTCCTGTCGACCTAATTCAATTTGGGGAATTTAATAATCATATAAAAATACTTCTTATCCAAATAATATGAAGGATTGTCTCAACATACAGGCAGGTTTTCACATACCAGAAAAAGATCATAGTTGGCTACACTTCATTTGGAGAAGACCAAGGTAATTTTTTTTTAAACTGCAGTAGGTTGGACTGGTTTTTGAATGCCTCACAGTGTTTAAATATATTAAAAGCATAAGAGGCACTGAATGCAAGAAGACACATTAAGATAATCAGCAAACTTGCACAAGCAGATGCAAGATGTATACATAAAAGAGTAACCGAATTTTCATTTCACAAAACACAGCATTTGTTTCCACTTTTGGAAGATTCCTGCAAGGCACACAAGCCAAAGAAGGGGAAAATGATTGTTGGGGGAAGGGGATCTGTTTCAACACTTCAAACATTATGCATTGAAAACTAATAGTAAAACATCAAGGCAAGTTGAATTTTTATAAGAAACATGTTTCTTATGTGCAGTGACATAGACATTTTGTAGCACATTCTAACAGACCTTATAATGTCTTAACACTAACAGGGGTGCACAGTAAATGGCACAAAGAAAAGATACACTGGAGTTCAGTAACATGCATGATAAATTTCTAAATGGAAGCTGTTTACTTCATGAAATCTGATTGAAATTAAGATGCTTCTTTGATGGGAAAGATCAAACTTGTATTACATTCAGGGTCTGTGGTAGATTTGCAAAGTAATAACATTTCTAATAATTGAAGGGACATCATAAAATTTAAGAACAAATCCCAAGTTCTTCACTATCATCTTATCATCTCAAAATTAAGATGTTACTACTATGGAATATATCCAAAGTATGGTTCTATTTAATATATTTAGTTTTTTATAACTGTTTGCCATATTTGCTTTGCAGTATAACAATAATGGGCAATGTCAAAGATGCAAAATTTCAACTGGAGTGATATAATGCCATGTAATATCAGCATTTATTTTGCTGATGTAATGACCACCACAGTTTCTTTCAGGAGCATGCTTCAAGCTTGTCACTTATTATGGAATGCAAAAGATATCATAAACCATGAAAGCTCAAACAGATGATAAACAAGATCTAAAATGCTTGATTAATCATAACCCAAATGTGCATGTGTATAATGTATTTTAAGTCCCATGCATAGTAGGTACATATATAAAGCGTAACTAGAAAAAGAAACACTTTTAATCATTTCTAATATATATATATCTTATTTTTTAAAAAATCAGCTAATGCTGAAATGGATCCTCTAATAAATTTTGATGATAGTAGGAACTGACTGCAGAAAGTGAACTTTGGTAGCAGCTGAGCATCGTAGTCACGGAACAGATTTTCACAGCACTTCCAAGATGTTGAAGCAATACTTTGTTACTTTAAAACGTGATACGGGGTAGAAATTAATCTTGGGCAGCGGTGCAGAATGGGTGGCATCAGATTGGCCACCCATTGTATGCAGTGCTTAATGTTTAATTCCACTGATTGCAATGGAATGGAATATCAAAAGCTGTGGATAATAGCTGGCTGATCCAAATCTATCGGTTTAGTTTCGCCACCTGAGTCAGATTTCTGCCCATACAGGTATTCACTAAGTTGAACCTCACAGGCCTGGCTTGTCTTGGTGAATACTGAACTTTGTTTCTCTGGTTCTGCTAAAATGCCAAGGCACTCAATCAATGCACGGGAGCTCTCTATGTTATTGCTGGCAAAGATTAAAGCACTTCATTAAACTAACTAAATCAGTAAGATCAAAAAAAAAATTTCTCTATCATAATAATATTGTGGAGTAGTACCAATTTGAGATATTCACTTTCTTCCACATTCCACCTAAGTTAGTATTTTGTGCAGGTAGGAGACAGGTAGGGAATGGCACACTTCCAGCCATATTCACAGTACTTGGACTTTAGGATATTTAAAAGCAAAAAAAAAACTGTACATTCCAATGGTAATTCTAATGATCCTGGACTATACATTCCATCTTGATTGTCAGCTATTGGTCATACAAAACACTGTCCAGAAAGTATGCATTCACAAAGTCGGAAAATCTTTTGATAAATTGTTACATTTGAAAAGTATTAGTGTGTGTGTGTTTTTGGGTAGTGTTTATTAAAAGCAATAAAACTAAATTTGTGTCATATGCCTCTGGGCTAATTTGTGACTGGTGTACCCAAAATATCACAATGTAACGTTTACATTTGCTAATGGTACATTGATATCAAACCATGCATATAAAGCAATTGATACAGAAGCCCATCAGTACAGACATATAACCTTAAAATGCTAACCAGTCCTTGTTTACGTGTTATGACTGACTAGACCAGGAGTGTTAAAAATAAATATCAACTTACGGCTAAGAATTCAAGATTCCAGTAAAAAAAGTGTAACAGATAATGTTTGACTACCTCAGTCATCTCCTAACAGTTCTTTCCTTTAAATTATGAAGTAGATAAAATACGATTATAGAAACACTTCAGTCTTTGGTTACCTAAACATGAGGACGGAAAATTTCAAACTGTCCCATTTCCAATAGCCAGCTGCATATATGTAGGCAGTTATATATCACTTAGATCTTCATCCATAGAAACATTTTGAAGTTTCGCCAGTTCCTTTTCCTCAGTTTCTAATTCTTTGCAGACATTGTTAACCACATCATTTATCACATACTTGGATTTAGAGTCCATCATTGTCAGGTGGTTGCTAGATTTGTCTTCTAGAACTACCAAGTAGTTTTCCTTTACTGGAGGATGAAGTACAGACACATGTCCGCTACCATATTCATGTGTTTCTTCCGTAATAGGATTTCTGGGCTTGTCTTCACTGTCAGAAGCATCAAGACCAGTTTCAGTTACAGTCTCTTGGCCAGAGTTTGTAAGTAGATTACAGTTCTGGAGTGTAGCATACTGACTGTTGGCCATCGACACTACCGGTACTGCATTTGTGACAGCAGTAGACAACTGTTGATCACAATTCAGAGGGGCAGTAGTTGACAGTGGCAAACTCACTGTGAGGCTGAAGCTCAAAGTACTTGACGTGTTCAGCAGATTTGACGAAGTCAAAGGCAGATTTTGAGGCAGCCCTGTGTTCACCAGCGTTGAGGTTTGAGTTTGTAGAGTATTTCCAGATTGGCTCCCAGGAGATGCGTTAATATTCAATTGATTGCTTCCACTCACTGACATCAATTGAGGAAAAACAAGACCCCCTTCCAATGCATCCTGCTTTACTGGGGCCACAGCCTGCCCTGAATTAGGTAACGTGCACATTACTGCATTCGGTGGGAGTGTAGCGGCCAAGAAGACCTTACCTTGCTGAAGACTGGCTGCTGTACCACTTAGGAATGTTCCTCCATCTGATGTGTTTGTTATCAAAATGTTTCCTATTAGTCAGAAGATAGTACAACTTTTACTGACGTGCAAATGTAATAATAGTATTGTACATGTCATTCTACAATGGCCCAACAGAATTTAGTCAGCAACTATCAATAATTTATCTTCAAAAATTAATAGACTGTTAGCAAACTTATTTAAATTTCAAATATTCTCTGGTTCCTGGAAGGACAGAAGAATACAAATCACATTTCTACAAAGCTGCTCCTGCACTTTTTTTGAAGCAAAAGATAATTTCATTCTCAGTGAACGGATGATACCCAGAAAGATACTTAGATTGTAAAGTAATCTTTTGTTTGTTGGTGCATGCAACAAGATATTAGTGATAACAAGGCGTAGAGCTGGATGAACACAGCAGGCCAAGCAGCATCAGAGGAACAGGAAAGGTGATGCTTTGAGTCTGGACCCTTCTTCAGAAAACGTGATATTAGTGATGATTCAGAAAAAAGATAGTGTGTCTTTTCAAAAAAACCAGAAAATAATTTTATCACTGAGTTTTGCTTGTCCTACAGAAAGTAGAATAGAAGAATTATCATGGTGAATAAACAAGCTCAAAGCAATCAATCTATAAATCTGTAGAAATGACACCAATATGAGAACAGCACTTTTAACTTGTGTGTTTAGTCGACTGTTCTGGGATGCTGCCTGTGTGAACCACTATGACATAGTAGCGTCATCACTGGTTCGCAAACAGTCTTACTTGTCAATGCTACTTTTCTAATTTAAGGATCAAATTGCCGTTGATCAGTATGTTAGCAGAAACAAAGTTGATGCCTGCATAAAAACAGGAAGAATCCACTTTCATCTCACATTGCTGTTGAACATATGTTCAATTGTACAGATGATACTCTAGAGAAGCAGGGAAGGAAAACAAAATAAATTTGTGTAGACATTGGGAGTAGCAGAAAGAAAGAAGTGAAATCTGTAGGTATAAAATCTTAATTCAGTGCACACTTACTGTCTACAAAATCTTATTGTTCATTATTAAATTTTCCATGAAAATTCCTATGTCCAAAACTATAATGCAAACTTGTACACAATTAAATTCTCATGCATGTTGGTCCTGCAGCACCTTAAATTTGCACCTCCCAGCTCCTCAGTTAACTCTGGTGTACCATCAAGAATCTATCCTTGGCCTATGTTTTATCAAATCTGCACGCTGCCGCTCAGTGACATCATCTGAAAACACACTGGATTCCACATGAATCCTAATATTACCAAGCTTTACATCACTACCACCACACATTGCATTTTCACCGTCTCTACATAATCAGACTGCTTATCTGACACCCTGTGTTAGGTCATCAGAAATTTCCTCTAACTGTATATTGGGAACACTAAAACCACTGTCTTTGGTAGATGCTCCAAACTTTGCCACAGATGTTATTCTATTTCCTGATTTGACGCCAAGTTTGCAAACACTTTGACTTCAAGAGATCATTCAATCACACATTGTGTTGTCATCTAGACTGTCAACTTTCCCTGCCACAGCATTGTTCTACTTAGCCCCAGTCTCAGCCCTTCTGCTGCTGAAAGCCTTATCAATGCCTGTGTTACTTTTAGACTTTACAATCCCAAAATACTTGTGGTTGACTTCCCACATCCCACCCACAGTAAAACTGAGGTCATCCAAAACTGTGATGTGTCCTTTCACCATTAATTTTTCATATTCACTCTTCTGTTCATTGAGCTACTCTAGTTCCCAGTTAGGAACATCTCAACGTTAAAGTTCTCTTCATAGTTTTTAATTTTCCCCATGGTTTTGCCCACTTCCATATCTGAGATGTTCTTCAGCCCTACAAGCTATTTATAGTTACATGAGACTGTGGCCTCTTGAGCATCCCTGACCTTAATTCTCTACTGTTAGCTTCCATATCTTCAGCTCTGTAGGCCATAAACTCTGGGAGCCCGTCTCCACCTCACTTACCTCCATCAAGACTTTCATAAAAACCTAACTCTAAGCTTATCCTGACGACCCTAATATTTCTGTCTCAGTCTTTTTTTTAAAAAGTGTATTGGAATGGCTTATTACCATAAACCTATGACTTATAGAAACTGTTGCTGTTAAATCCAAGTTGTTTGTAGCTGATAGATCAATAATTATGAATGAAGGATGAACCGAACTTAATGAGAATTAACAGAGAAGTAGCAGCATTTGATGACAGGCTGGCTTCAAGAACATTGAAATATCAAGTCTTGGATATGGAAAAGCACAGGTGAGAATTTTGGGAGCAGCAGAACTAAAGAAAAAGGGGAGATCATGGAGGCAGAAGGAAGTGATCCTGTTGAAGGAGACAATTTAGGGTCTGAAGCTCAGGTCACGGTTATGAATGGTGTTGTTCAGCCTGAGACGCTGACCAAGGAGTAAGATAGAATTGGAGAGGAGAATACAGTTAATATTTGGGTCTGAAAACACTAGTATTGGTCTATCCAATGAAACTGCAGTTAGAGATGACTAGGGGTTAGACTTAAGCCCCATGTTGATATTTTGGAAGACGGGGGATCTGATAAAATGCAGAGCGTGGCCTGCCTGCCCCAACCTCACTCCCATTTCATGTAATGTGGTGGTGCTGTTGGACGGCCAGCTGCCTGTCAGTCTATTGGCTGAAGAACAGCCAATTAGTGCCTGATTGCCCTTCAACTTTATCTGTGGCAGGAGTGGCCCACACCTAGCAGGTAGCCTGGCAACTATTACTTAGAGGGTTTGTGGGGGTGAGGAGGTGGACAGCACATGCTTATCATCAGAGGCACCAACCCAACACAACTCCCTCAGCCAGCTCTCCAACACTGCCCATTCTGGTCTCTGAAACTCAGCTATCCCACCCCACTTATTGCAATCTGCTTGTCAGCCCTGCTGGTACAGCAAATCCAGCCTCACTTGTTATCATGTATTTCAACAACTCAAAATACTGGAGGAGTCAAGGGAAGTAATGGCGGTGACAGAACTAAAGTTGTCAACATTTTTTTTTAATTCACTTGTGGAATGTGGGCATCACTGACCGGTCAGCATTTATTGTCTGTCCCTAGTTGCCCTTGAGAAGGTGCTGACGAGCTGCCTTCTAGAACCACTGTGGGTCAACCTACAGCACGTGGACTACAATGTCCTGAGGGAATGTATTCCAGGATTCTGACCCAGCAACAATGAGGAAACAGTGATATACTTCCAATTCAGGATGGTGAATGGCTTGGAGGGAACTTCCATGTGGTGTTCCCCTGTATCTGTTGCCCTTGCCTTCTAGAAGGTAGTCGTCGTGATATTTTGGAAGGAGCTGTCTAAGGATCTTTGGTGAATTTCTGCACTGCGTCTTGTGGATAGTACACATTACTGCTATTAAGCATGTGAGGTGGAAGGAGTGGATGTGGTGCTAGTCAAGCAGGCTGCTTTGTCCTCGACAGTGTCAAGTTTCTGGAGTGGAGAATATTCCATCACGCTCCTGACTTGTGCCTTGTAGATGGCAGACAGAAGGGGTCAGGAGGTGAGTTACTCCCCTCAGTATTCCTAGCTTCTCACCTGCTCTTGTAGCCAGTGATTACAGGGAGAGTCCAGTTGTGTTTCTCGTCAATGGTAACCTCAGGATGTTGATGGTGGGGGATTCAATGATGGCAACACCATTGAATGTCAAGGGGCAGTGGTTAGACTGTCTCTTATTGGAGATGGTCATTGCCTGGCATTTGTATGGTGCAAATGTTACTTGCCACTTGTAAGCCTGAGCCTGGATATTGTCCAGATCATGTTGCTAGGAACATGGACTGCTTCAGGATCTATAGAGTTGTGAATGGTGCTGAACATTGCACAATCAATTGGCAAATATCCCCACTTCTGACCTTTTGCCGAAGCAGCTGAAGATGGTTGGGCCTAGGACACTATCCTGAGGAACTCCTGCAGAGATGTCCTGCAGCTGAGATGACTGACCGCCAACAACCACAACCATCTTCCTATGTGTCAGGTATAACTCCGACCAGCAGAGAGTTTGCCCCCTGATAAACATTGATTCCAGATTTGCTGGGGCTCCTTGATGCCACACTCGGTGGAATGCAGCCTTGATGTCAAGGACTGTTACTCTCACCTCAGCTCTGGAATTCAGCTCTTTTGTCCATGTTTGAATCAAGGCTGTAATAAGGTCAGGAACTGAGTGGTCCTAGTGGAACCCAAACTTGGCATCACTGAGCAGGTTATTGCTGAGCAGGTGCTGCTTGATAGCACTATTGATAACATCCTCCATCACTTTGCTAGTGATTGAGAGTAGACTGATGGAGTGGTAATTGGTTGGGTTGGATTTGTCCTGCTTTTTGTGTACAGGACATATCTCAGCAGTTTTCCACAATGTTGGTTAGATATCAGTGTTGTAATTGAACTGGAACAGCTTGGCTAGGGGAGCATCAAATTCTGGAGCACAAGTCTTCAGTACCATTGCTGGAATGTTGTCAGCGCCTGTAGCCTTTGTTGCATCCAGGGCCTCTAAGTGTTTCCTCCTGATAGCATGTGGAGTGAATTGAATTGGCAGAAGATCGGTATCAGCAATGCTGGGGACCACTGAAGGAAGCCAAGATGGATCATCCACTCTGCACTTCAGACTAAAGTTTGCTGTGAATGCTTCAGCCATATCTTTAGCACTGATGAAAAAAATACAAAGAACGATAGATGCTGGAATCAGAAACAAAAACAAAAACAGTAACAGAAATTGCCGGAAAAACTCAGCATCTGTGGACAGAAAGCAGAGTTAATGTTTCATGTCCAGTTATTGCTAGACCTGCTGAGATTTTCCGGCAATTTCTGTTACTGTTTTTGTTTTGCGCTGATGTGCTGGGTTTTTCCATCATTGAGGATGGGGATATTCATGGAGTATCCTTCTCCTCCAGTGGGTTGCCTAACTGTTCACCACCGTTCCTGACTGGGTGTGGCTGAACTGCAGAGCTCAGATCTGATCTGTCCATGTGGGATTGCTTAGCTGTGTCTACCACTTGCTAGTTATGCTGTCTGACACACAAATAGTCCTGTTTGGTAGCTTCACCAGGTTGACACCTAATTTTCCAGGTATGTCTGGTGCTGCTCCTGGCACACCTTCCTACACTCTCCATTGAACCATGGTTGATCCACTGGATTGATGGCAATGGTTGACTGGGAGGTATGCTAGACCATGAGATTGCAGATTGTGCAGGGGTACAATTCTGCTGCTGTTGATGGTCTTGAGTGGCTAGATCTGTTCAAAGTCTGACCTATTTAGCTTAGTGATAGTGCCACACAATACAATGGAAGGCATTCTCAATGTGAAGGCGGGACTTTGTCTCCACAAGAACTGTGCGGTGGTCACTCTTACTGAGACTGTCATGGACAGATGCATTTGCAGCTGGCAGATTGGTAAGGATGAGCTCAAGTATGTTTTTCCCTTTTGATGGTTCCTTCACCATCTGCTGCAGACCTAATCCAGCAGCTACATCCTTTAGGACCTGACCAGCTTAAGCAATAATACTGTTGCCAAGCCACTCTTGGTGGTGGACAGTGAAATCCCCCATCCAGAGTATATTTTTTACCCTTGGCACCTCTGTGCTTCTCCAAGAGTTGTTCAACATGGAGGCGTTCTGATTCATCAGCCGGGGAGGACGGTATGCAGTAATCAGCAGGAGGGTTTCTTTGACCATGTTTAAAATCCTTAAGTTATGAGGTCCAGTGTCAATGTTGAGGACTCCCAGGGCAATTCCCTCTCGATTGTACACTACAGTGTATCCACCTCTGCTGGGTCTGTCCTGCAGGTGGGACAGGATATATCCAAGGATGAAGGAGATGGCGGTGTCTGGGACAATGTCAGGTATGATTTAGAGAGTATGACTTTCAAGCTGTTGCTTGACTAGTCAGTGAGACAGCTCTCCCAATGTTGGGACTACTAAGGAGGACTTTGCAATGTCAGCAGGGCTTTGCCATTGTCATTTTCAGTGCACAGGTTGATGCCAGGTGGTCTATCCAGTTTCATTTCTTTGTTGAGACTTTGTAATGATTGATTACAACTGAGTGACTTGCTAGGCTATTTCAGAGGGCAGTTAAGAATCAACCACATTGCTTTTGGATGAAGTTACCAAGAGGCAGCATAACAGACAGCAAAGGATAAATCCTTGAGGGACCCTAAAGCTAAAGATGTGGGAGCAGGAAGAGGAACAGACCACTGGAGAAGATTCTCTGGGTACAACTGAGAAGACAAGAATAGAATCAGGGAATGGCTGTCCCATTCAGCTGGACAATGACATGTTCCTTATGTCACTCCCAGAAATTTCAGAGATTTCAAGAATGGCGACGCATGACATTTAACTTTAATGTTCAAGTGCCATGGCAAGGGTGAAGCTCGACCAATTGTCAAGGTTCGAGCATTCCAACAGATTTGCGTGAAAAACAGACACAGATTTGACAGATAGCAATTTGGTGAGGTAAGTGAGATCAGCAATGAGACACTTGGTCTTCAAAAACTCTCTTTTTCCTTGCAAACAAGATATATTACACTAGGAAAGGGTCAGCAATGGAGGCAAGATGATGCCAGATAAGGAAGGGATCAGCACTGAAGGACAGAACTAACTAACATGTCAATTAGCATGGTTACCATAAAGAGAAGTTGTGATGTCAAGAATTAGATAGAAGTAGGTCACATTAACAAAATGAGCTTATGGAGTAAGCAGGTAGACAGAGAGAAAGCATGAAGGATGTGGTTGAGGGCTAGTGTGGTGCCTGGTGGAGGGGAACAGACCTTGACATGATTGGCAATGGGAAAGGACTAGAGGTGTATGGCAGAGCCAGCCAAATGAATGGTGCCAAAGAAACCCAAAAGCTTTTCACACCGGTTCCAACATGTACAGGGGGCATGCAAGAGGACTTTCAGTGCTTGGTCGGTAAAGGAGGAGGGATCAAAGATCTGTCTTCAATCACAAGATGATCCTGGAGTAGTGAACAATTTTGGCTCAGGAGAACAAGGCTGGATAATGCTTAATGAGGCCTAGCCTCAACTGTGATTAATAAAAAACGAACAGTACTGAAAATTCTGAAAGAAAAAGTGCTGTGAATGGTATCAATGTGGATCAGTGAGGGCGGGGATGTCATGAAATGGGACTTAATAGGGAACAAATAAAGGCAGCAGATTTTTTGGATGAACTAAATTTGCAGGTAGGTGAGAATGAGAGATACCTCCACTTTCTGCTGGAGTATCAATGGCCAGATGAAGATCTGATAGCATATGGGCCAAGCTAGAAGTGAGGCAACAGATGCTAAAGATGAAAGAAAAGAGTTTTTAGGGTGGACAGAATATTGGATTCAAAGTTCAGTACAAAATCAAATTGAAAACTGGATGTGCAAACCAAAGGAAAACTGGATGCAAAGAAAAAAGATATAATCAATCAACCTTATGATAACTTTGCCCTATCCAAGATGGCAGCAGAGTGAGATGCTTTAGTCAGAGATCCCTCTGCTCGCCAGTTCCTTTTCCTTTCCTTTTTTCCCCTCTTTGCAGCAGCTCTTTCTCCCCCCCCAACATATTAAACTACTCTACCCTACCTGGAGAATGAAGGCAAGACAAAGGGAGATGAGTGCAGCCGAAGCCCAGGTGGATTCAGAGCAACAGCAGAGTTCACGGGCTGAGTCCCAGAGCAGCGTGCAGAGCAAACCATGGCCAGAACCCGGATGGCAGCAAAGCAAGCACGGGCCGAGTCTCGGAGCGGGAGCAGAGTGTGTCCTGAATGGAGGCCAGCGCGTGGGGGCAGTGTGGCCTCGTGTTCTGAAGCCCGGGGTGCACAAATTCATGGTGAGTAAGGACTGTAACTGGACTACTTTATTGACACTTTTTATTCTCACTCTGCACCTTTAAACACTGGATTCCTATGCTAATCTCTTTTTTTAATATTTCAATTGTGTGAAACGCTTGAAGTATCTGTACCTAGGCACCCTGTACCTCAGATGGTGCCGAGGGGCGTCATTACAAACTTTTCACTGCACTCATTCAAGTGTTTGTGACAATAAAGGCTAATTCTATTCTATTCTGAGTATTTTACACCCTCAGAGAGGACAGATAAGTAATGATCTGAAATCTGCAACATTTTAAACAGAAAGAACCCCACTCCAGAAAAAAAAATCAAAAGTGCTGCAAAAACTCAGCAGGTCTGACAGCAAACGTATAAAGAGAAACAGAGTTAATCATTGAAGTCCAATGTGACTTTTGTTCAGAAGTCACTGAATTAATGCCTTTCCCTAATATGTTCTACTATATTCCCTGGGGATGGAACACCAGGAAGGAAGGAAAACAGCAAATGTCAACAAAGACAGGAAAATGACTGAATGACAGAGCAGAAAATGAATGAAATGGAGTCAGGGGGTGGGGGCAAGAAAGGAAATAAGAGGAATTAAGGAGAAACGATTGAATGAAAGGAGAGATACAAGCAAAAGGGACATGGGGAACAGGGTCTTAAGTATCCTTGATCTTTTCCAAAGGCTCGAAATTTCTTCGAGAGGAAAAGATAAAATTTGTGATACAATAAAGATTATATACAAGAAAGGGAGGAATAGAAAATGGAATTAGACATGTCCCCAAACAATAGGGATGATACCCTGTCTCATGCATCAGGAGCTAGAGTGTCTTCTGACATACCAGTCTGTGCAACTGGCTGTAATGTTCCAAATTAGTACTCCTGTCTCTGATACAAATAAAATTAGGGCTGAATAAAATTTAACTCTGACAAAACTGATCTTGCAGCTCAGCTTAAAGATACTCAGGGTGGTTGTGTGTTGAGATATGCTCGAACTTTAAGTTAGTCTTGTTGCTAACAGTGGCTCCTGTGAACCATCTTGTTCATGTTTCCAATGCATTATTTATGTACTATCCAAGAAGCAGTTCTGATCTTAAAATAATTTAGGAATAAAATGATCATTCTTTATGTGGAACCTGGTTGTGAGTTGTACATGCAGGCAGGTATTTAAATTGATTCATGTTGACCACTGACAGTCTGCCAAGGACAGTAATAGTTTTTTTTTAATCTTATTTTAATTCAAAGCATTAAGATTCCATTAACCTAGCAGCAGGCTAGGTGTGATAAATGGTCCAGGATTTAAATTGTTTACACTTGTCTTATCAGGGAGATTCCTTCTCAGTGAAGTAGGTCCATAAACTGACACACTCTTAATGCTGCAGAAATATTTTCAGTTTTGGCAGCTACTACAGTGTGGCAAATGTACATTGCAAGCATGTGGGTTCACTTGTTAAAAATTTCCAATTACCGCTTTCATTTTCTGGCAATAGTACTTCTTTGTTAACTGAGAAAGGGGAATCCAAACCTGACATATGAAAACGCCATCGTTGGCCTGTACTATTGGGCGACATTCAGCCACTACGTTTGCATTTGCTAAATGGGAGCATGGCTGCTTCTCAGGAAGTTATGCAAAACTGCCACCAATGCCAAATGGCACAGCTTCATTTGGATCACTGAGTTTATACTGAAGTCAAGGCTGACATCAGCAACAGTGCTACATTGTAAAAGGCTAGTGATTATTTGCTATCTCCACATTACCAGAATGCAGAACACAATGGACTTAAGATAGCCATGGAAAGGTTACCCGAAGATTTTGCCAAGATTACAGGTATGACCAAGGGACAGCATTTCCAATGTCGATCTAGTGTTCAGTAAGCAATCTCCTACTATTAAAAATTCTTAATAAAGAGAGAGAGACGAAGAACTGATATTAAAGCTCACAACTGAAAAGGAAAAGATCTATAAAGCCAATTTTCAAAAAAGGTATGTTGCCTTGCAAATCGCCTGTAACTTTCATCCAGTGATCTTGCTAAATCATACAGGGTGGTTTAGTCTGCAGGGGATTTTTGTACAGTAATTAATAGTCACTCTGCAAATATTCAAGTATTACATCTTTAGCATACTTTAGACATTTGCTCTTTTTGCTGCTGAATTCACACTGCAAGGAATAATTTTGGAACGCATTTTTTTTGGGGGGGGGGGAACGATATTCAGAGAGAAAGTTGCAAAACAGTTCCTCAACTACTCTAAGATTCAACAGGGATTTTCACAATATGTATAACTCTGCCAGGCTAAATACCAATCCAGTTAAGTAAGCTCATGATGTCTGTGTGCAGCTGGTCTGCTGTTGTGGACTGAACAGGGCCTGCATTTGTCAGGCACAGTGCTTCCAAACTTGAATATATTTTTATACAATCAAATTCCTCAATTCCACCTATGATGAAAACTAAAATGCAATACCAATATAGTCTTTTTATACCTCTAATTTGGTGCAACACAATTAAATTTAACCCCGTCAGCATGTTTGAAGAGTTTAATATGGAATGTGTATTCAACATTAATAAATGAATGAACTGACTAATGAATTTCCCCCATAGTCTGGGCCAATCTCTCAAAAAAAATCTGAAAGAAACTCACCCTGCGATGATGCAGCAGAAACAGAAGGCAGCTGAAGTGGAGGTAACCCAATATTTCCATTTACCAGTTGAATGTTATTTTCTGTATTTTGGAGTTGCACGAGACTATACTGGTTTACTTGGGGTGGGCCTCTACTAATTTCAGCAGATCCTGAAGATACTGCTTCTTCAGAAGTAAGCATGTGTACACTTTCAGTTTTAAGTTCATTGCCACCAGCAGACCCTGGGAAGGGAACATATGAATTAGGATCGAAAAGATATACAGTTGAACAGGATAGTCACATTTTTAAAATAATTATTTGAAGCAACATAATTAACTAATAACTCACCATTTGAGATACCATTAACCAACACGCTGGAAGTGGTTCCTATTGGACTCAAACTTATTGTCTGGGCATTTCCTAAAGACAATCCATTAACAAGGACTCCATTAGTACCTTGAATGAAAGAACTTCCACTGTAAAACACAGGAGAGCCATTTGTAGTTACAAGATTCCCATTCAGTAGTATGCCAGAGGAATTCTGGGAGGACTTCAGTTCCCCTATATGATGCATGAACATGCCTTCTGGAGGGCTATGGACATTGGAGTGGTTCATTCCATCAGATGGATTTGACAATGGACGAGGCGACATGTCGTCTTGACCCTTGCTGGACTCATCTTCAGTGCTGTGATTACCATCTGACTCACTGTAAAAAGAAGTTTAAAAATACAAAAACACTAACGTATTATGCTTAATTTCCATCTTTAAAGCTAGTCAAATTTTATGCAATAGGAACACATGGAATTATAATCTTCTAACTACAGACCTGGGTTAAACAAAAACAGTAATATGTGCATAATTCACAAGAAAACCTGAAGTGTTAATGGGATCAGGTAGGAAAACAGAGTTAAGATGATAGATCAATCATAATTTTATTAAACAATGGAGCACTCTTGTTGGGCTGAATGGCTGACTCCCACTTTGTATGATCTCAAAAAAGGGTAAAGTACAACAAGATATTATGTTATGTAATGTAATATACTGCACTGAAGATGATTTAAATAGCCAACAATGAAATATATGCATTGATAACTGGTTAACGGATGACTAAGTTGGAGATGAAAGGAACAGTAAAAGAAATAAATCAAATATTTAAGTCCACTAAAAGGCTTGATATTATTGTAAACGGTGACGTTGAAGCAAAATCCACTCATTACGCTACATCAAAACTGCACGACACAAACCCCAGGTTATCTCAGCCCACCTATTTGAACACAGTTACATAAAAATCAGAACAAACATTACTATAAATTGATACCATAAAGTGAATCACTGAAACATTATGTTCAGACCTGTGGCTGTCCTCAGGAAGGAGGGATGGTGTAATTTCTAATGGGCTTGAGCATCAATTTCCAAGTTTGGGATCAGTACTTAATCTAGGTCAGACTGATGAGGTGAAGTTTTTCCTCTTTCTGCCATCCCAACAGATCCCATATGGAATGCTCTTTACCCAGGAGAAGCATAATGCTTGTTACATTTCAGTTCCCAGCGGACACATGGTAAAAGCCATATAGCAGAAAAGCAGCAACAACTTTTCACACAGAAATTGATAACATCTGAAAAAGGGAGCACAAGTGGCACAGAAGATGGAGTCAAGTGGTATCTTTCAAAGGCCACAGTCACAATGGATTCCCAATGCTGAGTAAATGTTCCAGGGACTAGAAGCAGGATTTTGGTCCTGATATGGAAATGGTAAAGACCTGGACAGTCATGGAATTTGCCAATGGCAACTGGTCACATGGTTCCCTGCAATGGTCCTAACTCTTGGCTAGTTGACAGATAATTGACTACTGGTTCAAAAGACATGATAGTATATTAATTAAAACAAACAACAAAGGTCTTGATCAGAGGCTGACGAAAATTTACCTGTTGACCTGCAGGCCTCCACAGTGTTGTGAGGGTCTCCCTCCACAATGGTAGTCTGGCAGTTGTGGTCAGTTTTAATACTTTACAAGTGGCAAGAGTGCATCTCGGAATGGAAGTTCCCTCTCCTGCTATCTGCAATGTCAGGGAGCAGCTCCTTGCTGGAGGACCTATTAGTGCTCCAGCTTTAAGGATCTGTTCACTAATTGGTCAATCCAGCAGAAATGGCTGTCAGGTTGCTCTTCCCAAGAAGGTGCATTTGATCTGGATGATGGAACACAGGCAGGAGAAGCTGTTCAGCCTCTTGAGCCTGCTCCACTATTTTAAACCATGTCTAACCATCTATCTCTACACTATATTCCCTCCCGTACCTCCATTTCTTTTGATGTTATTAATAATTAGGAATCCACCAATTTCTCTCTCTTGAATAAACATAAGCTTCCAAACAAACTGAGCTTCCAGAATCCTCTGGGGTAGAGAATTCCAAAGATTCACCATTCTCTAAGTGAGGAGGTTCTGCCTCATGTCAGTCCTAAATGGCATGTCTCTTATTCAGAAACTGCATCTTCTGATTCCAACTTCCATAGCTGGACAGAACAATGTATCTCTTTTATGATTTTTTTAAAGTTTCTGAGGGATTGCCTCTCATTCTTCTAACCTCCAGAGAATACAAGCCCAGCGTCCTCAATCTCTCCACATAATGTACTACCCCAGAAATCAGTCTGGTGAAGCCCCTCTACACTGCCAGCCCAAAACAAAGTTTCCTGGCCTGGAGATTCCAATTGCTGGTATGTTCCCAGCATTGAAACTTTCAACTCTGTAAATAGAGGCAGAGGGTGCAAAGCCAAGAATATCAGAACTCAATCTTCATAAGACACTTGTTCAGCCTCACCTACATTATTGAGTATAATTTTGAGGATCATGTTTTTTGGAAGGACACCAAGTCTTTGAAGAAGCTACAGCAATGGCTTACTAGAATAGTTTCAGAGTTAGGGGGAATTATAGAAATATTGATATGTTTATGGCATAGGAGCCTAAGCGGAAATTTGATAAGTATTTTTAAAAATAATGTAATGTTTATATTCTAAAAATTAATTCCAAAGGCTGAAAAGCTGATGATCAGCTTTAACAGATTTAACGTGGCTGACAAAAAATACCAGAAGCACTTTGAAAAACAATCAATGAGTGGTTACACTTTTGAAAGGACTTCTTAATAGGTTGTTGGATACAAATTCAATGGTAGCCATCAAAACAGGATTGGATAAAGAGGGAAACGTTTATAATGATATGGAGACTATCTTTACTTCTCTTTGAAAAATCTAATGCAGGCTTCATGGGATGAATGGCCTCTTTATATGCCATTCCTCTTGTATCAAAACCTGCAAGTGCCATTTAGTATTACAATAATTTGTATACCCACTTATTTTTCAGCCACAATGTAAAATTTAATTCAGAGTTGGAATTGGATGTACATTTTCACATGATGTTGCTTTTCGGCTACTTTTGCAGAGTTATGAACTCACTTAAAAAAAATATAAAGAACTGCAGGTGCTGGAAATCAGAAACAAAAACAGAAAAACTCAGCAGGTCTGGCAGAAGGGTGACTGGACCCAAATCGTTAACTTTGCTTTCTCCCCACTTAAAATAAATAAGTTACCCTTATATTCAAATAATGTGGAGGCCCTAATCAATTCCTAGGCTTTGCCCAAAAAAACCTCTGACCTCCCAAAACTACAAGTTAATTCAAATTTCTTAAAGTATCAGATAACTTATTGGAAAGTTGTTTCTCTTTTTAAAAAAAATCTCGTTGTTATTTTTATATTCAAAGAAGTGCAGAAATTTATTTGGAGTGAAACGCCGGTCTGATTTTGCCTTTCCGGTTGTCCATTACATTGGTTGTTCCCTTCTCTGCAAGATTTGGGAGCAATATTACTTAATATATATGTGGTAGTGTTGTGCAAAGTAGAACATCCATCTTGTGCGTTAATCTAAAGAGGTACAGGGGTTTGCAATTAACTAAACTTCCTGTTTGAAGATTACTCCTGTCAAGGTGTGATGATACCTTTGAACATTAATACATAGTTTCTCTGGAGAGGTACTTGCTGGCTACTTGTGTACTTTCAGCAATATCTGGTTTTATTACAGGTTCGCAGCTTTCTTTTTGGCTAGCTGTTACACATCGCTTGTGTTTTGTAAATAGATTGCATGTTTTAAAATACAATTACAAAGGTGACTGATCATGTTGGATCTCGATTTTTCTTTAGCCAGCGACTTCCCCTCCCCACCACACTACTCCCCCCTCCCCCGCCAGAGGTGTGAACGTGGAATTTGAATTTTAACTGCAAATGGCATGTTCGATTATCTTAAGCGCTCAGTTTGCTCCAGGGGTGCCTTTCTCCCGCCATCTCGACCGGACCTATTCCTCATAGTCCAACTCTCTAGAACCCTCTCTGACCTTTAGGGTTTGCACTCAAAGTTGCAACGAATTCATTATTAGCCAAATTATAAATGGTATGCGTCTGGTTTGTTTGAAGGTGCCCCCTTTCAAAAAAAAATCATATTTAAAACAGGAGACAAGAATGGCCCATGAGTCAGAAACATTAGTTCTATTTGTGGAATCTGACTTTTCCTTTACAACTGCATGGTGCGCTGGCCAAGTACAAAGGCGTCCTTCACCTCGTTTACTTTATAAATGCCCTCCAGCAGTTTCTTACATCACCATTTGAAATGAGTACAGTTCCAGCTTGTCGCTCGACACTACCTCCACCAGGTGCGCACTCCCCCTTTAAGCACAAAGCATTCAAGTACCTTTATGGCACAGGACAAACAAGTAAATCCACCGCAGGATTTTCTTTAAAAAAATAAGGGAGAGAGAAAGAATCCAGTTTTCTCATCCCAGACCTGAAGGGAATCCACCAAAAGCATTCGTGCGTGTGAGATATGGCCAAGAGGGGGTTGGGAGAGAGAATAGGAGCAAACTTTGGTGAAGTGAACTCCGCTGAAATTCGAGCTGAATGGGAAAGACTCAAGTTTCAAAACAAAGCGAGTGTACGGCCATGCTGCAAAGCAACTGAAAGAAATCCAAAAAAAAAAGGCATCGCTCCCCTCACACTCACCGGCATAAGTGCTGGAAGTTTCTTTTTCTTGAATAAATGTAAAAATACGCCTTCAAAAAAACTGTGGAACTGCTCTTCAATCTCGGTTCAAAAGAAAACTATACCCCCCCCCCATGGATCATCCTCCCCCTCCCGAAACAGCAGCAGACGGACCACTGACCCTGTGAGAGAAGGGGGGTGGTGGAGGAAAAACAAGACAAAAAAAAGCCTCTACGATGCCTCATGATCCACTGTAACTTTAAAGAAGGAAATAAAGGACTAGATAAGCGCCATTTTGTGGCATTAGGAAGCGCCCTCGGGAAACAGAAGACTTGGGAAGTTTGGGCGCCTCACCTTTTCGACTGGTTTTCCGATGGATTGCGGTCTCGCTGGCGCCTGTTTTTGAACCAGTTGCTGACCTGGGTGAGGGAAAGCCCAGTGATCTTGGCCAGATTCCGCTTCTCGGCCGGCGATGGGTAGCGATTCTGCTTGTACAACTCTTTGAGCGCGTTCCGCGATTTCTCCTTGAAGCAGTAGACCCTCTCCTCGCCGTCCCATATGGTCCTGGGCAAGGGGAATTTCCTCCGCAGCCTGTACTTATCCACAGCCCCCAGGGGTCGGCCGCGGACTTTCTCGGCTTCTGTGTACCGGGCTTTGTACCACAGATCCTGCAGCGAAGTGTGGCAGGACGCGTCGAAGTTATGACTCTCCAGAATGCTGTACAGCTCTTTGTAGCGACTCTGGTGGAAAGCCACCAGAGCCCGAGCTTTCAGGATGCTTTCGTTGCCACGTAGCAGATCGCTGGGAGGCAGGGACCACAAGAACTGGGCTAAGCGATCCAGGTTCCCTCCTTGTTGCAAAGCCTCGCACACACACGCCACTTGCTCCGGCGAAAAAGTCAGCGCCGCGGCGGGGTTGGTCAACAATTCCACGGGTACCTGATCGGAAATCTCCGGGCTTGTAGAAAGTGCACTCACTTCAGGCTCCAGAGTGGCTGGAGAACCCAGTGTGTTGTTGATCTTTGGTTGCAAGCTGTCGTTTTCTTCTTTAATCTCAATTGTATTCGTGATTTCGTTTGAAGCGGAAGACATGTTTCTCTTTTTTTCTCCCAATTTTCCCCCTCCCCTCCCCTTCCCTTCCTCTTTCTGCTCCTTGTGGCCCAAAGACTTGTCTTTTCGGCTGGATCCTGCCGATCAAGGTTTTTACCCCTCATGCAGAAAGCTAACTCCCGGGATGGCTCTGTGTGTTTTCAACGTGACGGCGACCCAGTCTGTAGCAGATTCGGGTCGTTCTCTTCCCAAATGATTGGTCAAACTACACCAGAGGGCGGGTCCAGACCTATTAAGACCTGGCCGTTTCCATAGACACTGTCAATCAACTGAAATTAAATTTCCTTACACTTTTTCTTGGCAGGGAAAGTACTAGATAACACTGAACCCTGTCGGGAATCTTTCTTTCTGTCTCCAGTAGTGTGTAGTTACGAAGTCTTCTCAAAAGACTAAAATAAATATTTTATTATATAACACTCTAAGAACGTAACGATACATTGTTTTTCGGACATCAGACTCTACAGCTATCGATGTTGCCACTCAAATGAAGGAAGTAATTGTACATTAATTTTGTTTTATTTTAATTGTAAATCAAATTGGGTTCTTTGTATACTTCTCTCTCCATGTCTACCCATATGCGAACGCATATGTGCACATGTGAAATACTCACATAGTTTGTAGGTTTTCCGTCGTTTGTGCTGGGCGCGTCCAAATTTCTCAGTTCTTGTGATAAAAAAACTCTTTATAACGAACACTGAAACGTGAATTTTAGCCTTCCCAAATTCAGGCAGCTATCAACAAGCCAAAGTGTTCAGCCATGCAGGAAACTTGTCAGATGAGGTGTGCGATTTTAGAACGTAATTGAACTTACTGATTTTCGTTGCTCACTGCAATGCCTTGGAAGGTAACACCAACCACAAGTACATAGGAGCTGAGCTTTACTGCCCGAGGTTAGCCCTTGCCAAGTTCCGCGAGGTATTTGTGGTTTGTATCATCAGCGTGTCAAGGGTAAATAATCTGTGCATAAACATACAGCAAATGCCTAAAACAGCGACTTCTCAGCAGGATTCTATTAATGAGCATTCAGGATTTCATCCAGATTTTTATTTGATCTGGATTTGAAGAGTTACTTTCTCTGCTGCTCGTTTAGTTTAACTCCGTAATTACGTTATAGAGTAGGACTTGGTGTATTTCTTCAGAACCTTCTTACATCCACCAATGTAAAACATAAACAAAACTTGAAAATGTTTAAATCGAGCATGCACACTGAGAACAGTCAGTATCGATAGAGTGAAAAAGACCTTTTAAAATTCAGGGCAGTGTCCTTCAAAACAGAAGTGAAAATCAAGCTTTTTTTAAAAAAATCAAAGGAATCGGAAATAATCGTTGTATCATTTTTAAAAAATTCTTTTAAATCTATTCGTTATTTCAGTATCATTTGTCGAGTTTTGTCAGTGGCTCCTACCAATCCTAAGTGTTCATTTGTTATTTGTGTGTTAATGGAATAAATTGCTATTTCTATTTATTTTCTTTGATCCTGTGTATTTCATCTTTTCGCACTGTCTTCCTAATTGTCTTTTAACTTCCTTCCCAAAGTTATTTTAGTTTATTTTGACATTTTTCTTCATAATTTAAGAACTTTCCAAATATCTTCTCTTTTATTTCTTTCTTCTTACCATCTCCATATTTTGCCATACAATCTCAGTCTTGACTTGTATGTTCTTTTTAATGGGGCATATTTCCCACCCTGCTTGAAATATGCTCACTGTTCTTTGACTGTCAATTTTTTTTGCTTGCCTCATTCCCTCAGATGGGTGTTTTAAAAAAAGAATCTGTTACCTTGGTCTTTTATACCATCTGTTGCAGTCATATTATAGATACTAAATCACATTAAATTATGATTACTTCTCCATCAGAATTCTCCCACACTTCCCTTATTTGCGCCAGGTCATTTGCCATTAGCAAGTTTAAAGGTGTTCCCTTCCCCATTAGGTTACGGATCAGAAAAGAGTCCTACACATACCATTTAAAAAGTTGTCCCTGCCTATAATGCTATTTTCCTTGCTGCTTCTCATTATATTGATATTTTTCACATTTCATATGTTTTCCTGCACACAAACATAGGCTATTTGGTTGTCTGCAATGTCACCACAATAGAGCGAAAGGTCTCTTGCTATCACTTCATTCAATCTAGATGGACTTTGGTTCCACCAGTTAGTTCTTAGCTTTATGTTGCTATTACATTGTTGCCGATGTACTCACCTTCCAAATATCTATACCATCACTGCCAAAATAAAAAGTTGTATCTGTTGCACTTTTCTTGACCAGTGTACAAGAAAATATAGAGTAGAAGAGAAAGCTAGACAGAGGTATAAAAACAGATAGTAAGAGTTTTGGTAAATATTTTAAAATGAGATAACAAAGTGTTAGTCCTATAGAAAGTGTACATGGGAAATTAACAAAAATAGGGACATGACAGATGAATGGAACATGCATTTTACATTGGTCTTCATATTGATGATACAATTAATATCTAAAAAGCAGCTATACATCACAAAACGGAAGGAAAGGTTGAACCCAGAAAACAGTTAGAATCGCCAGAGAAGTGGTTACTGAGTAAATTATTTGAGCTGCAGATCAGCGTATTATACAGCATAGGAGAGGCCCTTTGGCACATCAAGTCAGTATTAAGTCAAAAATACACTACTATCTATATTTGTTGCACTTTTCATCACTGGGACTCTAGTATTCAATGTTATTACAGTTCAAGTGTTCATCTGAGTACTATTTAAAGGTTCTGTGGCTTCCTCACTACCATCCTAGGCAGTGCATTCCAGATTTCCATCACCTTCTGGGAGAAAAAGCTTTCCTGCTTTTCATTTTAAAATTATGTCCTCTTGTTATTGGCCATTTGATTAAGGGGAATAGCTGCTTTTTAGCTACCCTAACCGTGCCCATTATAAACTTATACACCTCGATCAGATCCCCACTCAAACTTCTCTGCTGTAAAAATACAACCCAAGCTTATCCAGCCAAATGCTCCATCCTAGGCAACATCCTGGTGAATCTCCTTTGCACCTCCTCTCCTCTACAATGTGTGGTGACCAAACTTGCATACAATACTCCAGGTGTGGCCTAACCAAAGTGCTGACCTGCGGGTTGACAAGAGTCCAGGTCCTGACTGATTTCATTCTATGCTCATCAGAGAAGTGGTTGATGAGGTTCTTGATGGATTGGTTTAAATTTCCCAAGACTACCTTGATTCAGGGTATCTCATTTTGCAGACAGATAGCAAATGAAACACATTTTTTCCAAAAGGAAGGGAGGCAGAAAGAACGTTCTTCTTCCACATACTTATTAGAAATAGTGCCATGGGATCTTTTAAGTCTATCTGAGAGGGCAGACAGATCTTAAGTTTAGGTAGGATTGTATAGAATGTAGAGTATCAAAATATGCCATTAAGCCCAACCAGTTCATTCCAGTGTTTACAATCCACACAAGCCTCCTTCCACTTGTCTTTTTTTCTAGATTTATTTAACTTATTTTCTAGTCTGCCTGTCAGAGATGTTATTACAGACCTCTGGAACAGGTGGGACTTGAACCTGGGCCTCCTGGCTCAAAGGATACTACCACTACACTGCAAAACTCTCCTCCTGTCACCTTTACATCTAATTCTCCCAACATAATCACCTGTTACCCCTTGCTTATACTCTTGCTTAGTTTCTCCTTAAATAATGTGTTCTAAATCATCTGTGTGAAATGATCCTGAGTGTCCCATGAATTATGCTGATAACCAATTAAGGATTGTCAGTCAGATTCACAGTGTGGTGCACATGTGTATACTGGAAGCTATGTATATTAATATACAGGGCCCTGTTCTTTGCAGGGCTCTGTTTCACACAGCAACTGTTTCAACTGAGTAGAAAAAGTGACAGCAATTGTCATTTCTCATGGCAGTGCTTTTACAAATCATAGTCAACCTTCCTGGTTTAAGATTTAAACAAAGCTTGGCAGTTACCTACCAGTCATTATTAACTGATGTATTCTCCATGGCAACACCTCTACCAATCAGAGTCCACTTGTCAATCAGTCAGTGCTGTTTTCTCATACCATATAAAGTTTGTTTTCCATTTACTTTGGTATTCTTGCAAATTGTCCTGGTGAGTGCCAGATGAAATACTTTGACAAAATTTATCCTTTTTTCAGCAATTCTATACTATTTACTTAAACCAAGTCCTGATGTAGTCAGTTCTGCATTCTTGTGAATTGAAGTTTCTCCTGAATTCCTCATTCATTGGTGATTATCTCATATTGATGATCTCTAGTTATCCTCTTTGCCACAAGAGGAAACATTAGTTCTGCATCTATTCTATCGAAATTTGTCATAATTTTGAAGACCATGATTAGGTCACCCTCAGCCTTCTTTTTCTTATTTTTAAAATGCGTTGAGACCCTGTCTGTCAATCTCCACTGGGTATGTGTACTCAAACATTTCTGGTTTCATCTTTGTAAATGTCTGCACCCTTCCCACCACCTCTCTGCTGTTTTTATAATATGATGAACAGAACTGGAAGCAGTAATATAAGTGCAATTTAACCACGGTCTGATTGACACAAGTCTCACATAACTTTTCTATTTTTCAATTCTATCCCTCTAGAAATAAAGTCCAGAGTTTTGTTAGTATTGTTACGGCCTTACAATGTGTGGCATATCTTTTGTGATTGACATATTTGCATTTTGAGATCGCTTTGTTTTTCTACCCCCATTTAGACTGGCCCTTTCTAAGTAATAAATGAACCCCTCCATTCTCCCTATCAAGTTGTACTGCCTCATGCAGAAATTTTTTAATGCCATGACTTCCTTGATATTGAAGATTGCAACAAATTGCAGAACTTAAAGATTTCAACAAGATACAGGAGCATATTAATCACTCGAGTCTGGTATCTGCCACAAATTTAGAAATTGTGCTGTTGATTCCACTCTCCAAATTTTTAATGTAAATTTGAACTGCACTAATCCCAGCTCTGATCCTTGTTGAACACTCCTTTCCACCTACTGCCACTCTGAATAACTGTCCTCTATTCTCACTCTCTGCTTTCTGTCTTAAAAAAAGCTAACCATCAATTCTACAACTTTTCCTCAATTCCACATTCACTGACTTAATTTTTTTTAGTGAATTATGACTTAACATCTAATCTGAAAGATGGCATCTCCAACAGTGCAGAACTCTCTCAGTACAACATTGGAGTGCCAGCCTTGAATTTTGTGCTCAAATCCAGGAACTGAATTTAAGTCTAGAGGTTCAAAGGATGTGAGTGTTCCCAACTGAGCCATGGCTGACACAACTAATTGAGTGTAGAAGTTAGAAATTTCTCAGACTGGGAGAAGATGAGAAGTCCTGTAGAGAACTTTGCTTGAAACCCTATTATTCGCCATACGAATACATCATTTTGACTCTGGATGTATGTTGTAAAATGTTGTAAATGTTACCAAATTTAGTATTGTTAAACGTATAAAGGCATGCACCAAAATACAGACATATATTCACCAGAACAATGACAGATGAAATTCAATACTGTTATTGAGGAAGTAGTTACTTTGGGTGAAAGAATAAAGAGGCTTCTTGTTCCTTGGAAGTAAAAAACTAAATTGGATAAAGAAGAAAATAAATCTATGACTATAGATACATAAGTTACAAAAGGCAGAAACCAGAAAGAGTACAGACAACAGACTAAAGTTACTTTCCAGTGGACAGCGCAAAAGCAGTGTGGTAATGATAAATTCCTGTACATTCTTTGTTAGGTTTTCTTTGAAAACTGTGTATTACTGTAAAAGGTCTACTGAAGCAATGCAGAAAATATTTACAAAACATTTACCATAATTGAGGCAGTGCATCTGTTGGGAAAGATTAAATGTGTAGGACTCTGCTTTCCAAAGGCAAGATCAAGAGGAATTAAGATTAACAGCTTTAAAATTACATAAGGGAATAATAGAGTAGAAATTATGAACTGCACTGAAGAACTTCCATTTATGGGTGGGACCAGAATATAATTACAACTAATTAAACTGCTGGTCCATATAGTGAAGGTACATCACAATGTTGTTCAATAATGAGCTTCAGGATTTTGACTCAGCAACAATGAAGAAATTTCACTGTGTGTACAATTTAGAGGGGAATGAGGAGTTGATATGCACTTGCACCTGCATTTGTTTTTGACAGTAATAACTGAGATTTTAATTCTGACTGGAAAATTTGGAGAGCTCCCTGCTTTCATTCAAATAATCTTGGATCTTTTATATTCATCTGTGCATATAAGTGTTATTTTGCATTTAATATTTCATCTGTATGGCAAACCCCAAATAACACAGTACTCTAGTACGGTACGAGTCTACTGGTGTTAGTCTATACCATATACTTAATACCAACCTGCTGACTTAGAAAGTATTATCAAATAAGTCAAGCTGACAAAGTGATCCCTCCTCAGTATGGGTAGTGGTACTTCTTGAGTTTATCACGTTAAAATATTCATCCATGTGGAGCACTCGATTTGGTCAGCCCAGAGCATCATATCCATTCAGGAATTGTATTACAATATTACTTGGAGGTGGATTGGAAGTTTACCAGTTGCAGTGATTGATCCTTGCTCCCGAGTTATATTAGTTAGCTAAACAAGTTGGCCAAACTTCACAGCACCTTAGAAGTACTGTGGACTCATGGGCTCAGATATCAAATGCCAAATCTGCCTCATACAATTGGCCCATTTCTGAATTTGCACTTTCACATTGTTTCCAACAAGAGTCTGTTTATCTTTTCTTCACAAGTTGTCAAACAACTCACAAGTTTGCAATCAAGCCATCAGTAAATTCCCTGAGCAGCATGATGAATATACTATTAACTATGAATACATTGCCACCAACTTTCTGATTACAATGCTTGCAAATATCTTAACTGATTTAATAGTGATTTAATCAGTCAGAGATCTGGAGTTTCATCAGTGTCTATTTGTATTTTTCTAATTTTACTATAACTTGCATTCATTTGTAGAGTGCGCATTCTCACACCTGGCATCCAAATAATACTTTCAAACAGCTGGTGTTTCAAGGTTCTAAATTTTCTTTCCAGCTGTATGATGCACAGCCACTTCTAGTGTGACAGAAGGAGCTATGTGGACAAATTACCTGCCAGATATCTTGATGTAATTCACATTCAAGGTCAGAGCGGTATAGCAGGCTTTCATCCAAAAGTAATCGACTTTCTCCTGAGTCTTCATCACCAGATGTGTTATCTTGAATCAACAATTATTCTGAAGACACTCTACTTCCTTCCTTCCCATAGAGGATGGTTGTGAGTTATCAGTCAAAAATGGGCATATGTAGTTTTAAATGTGTGGTGCTCATTTAGAAGCTGTGCCTTCCTTTAAGACATTCAGTTACAAACCTATGCAACCTAAAGACTGCCCTCCCTGTAAGATTTTCACACTTATCATTGCTGCATTGTGCAGATTTCATACCGAGTTCAGAGAAATCTCTCTGCTATATGCCTCAAAAGTTCCAAACTATCTGAACTACCTTAAATGCCATAAATGTCATTATCATTAGGTCTTTGCAGTCATTGAAAAGAAAACTGGAATAAAGACAAGGCACCATTTGCCTTTTCTGAGCACTGACCTGAAGATGGGCACTTACATTAATGTAAATTTTCACCAGATCTTCTCAGGTACAAAATTAATTTTTAAAATTTGCCATAGTCTTTTCGCTTGGTAGTTTCAAAACTGAGTAGTGTTTCAATCCTTGTACAGTGAGGAGGAAGGAGGTGAATGGGCAAGTGTGGGAATTGCCTGTCCACAAATATCCACTAAAAACTCATCAAATCTCATAGTTACCTCGACTACATGTCCTTTTACTCTTCCTCCTAAGAATTCTGTTCCATTCTCTCAGCTTCTGTGTCTCCAACAGATCTATTCTGATGATATCATCTTCCACCATGGTCCTTCTGACATGTCCTTCTTTTCCTGAAAGAGAATTCCCTCTCACCATGGTTGACAGGGCCCCCAATAATGCCCGAACCATCTCTTACATATCTGCCCTCAACCTTCCTTCCAGAGAAACAATAGAGTTCCCTTGACTTCACTCTCCTATAGTATCTCTGTCCAAAAGATCATCCTTTGCCATTTTTGTTACCTCAAGCAGGATACCAACAAACACACCTTCCTCTCCCCTCCACTGTATGCAGTGACATTCTGCAGGGATCATCCTCTCCATGACGCTCTGGTATACTCTTTTATTTGTAGTCCTATGGTCCTCTGGGACTGTGGTTTACTTCTTTCAATCTAGTCTACTGTATTATGTTGCTCAGAATGTGGCCTCATGAAAATTGGTGAGACCAAACTCAGACTGGCTGATGGCTTTATGGAACATCACAGCTTTGCCTGTAAAATTAACCCAACCTTCCAGTTACTTGCTATTTCATAAATCTTCTTGCTCCCATGCTAACATTTCCATCTTGGGCTTACTACAGTGTTCCAACATAGCTTAACACAAGTTGGAGAAGCTGCACCACATTTTCCATTTAGACACTTTACAGCCTCGATGACTCAATATTGAGTTCCACAACATCAGAGCATGATCTCCAAATCTCTTATATCTTGAGCCGTGTCTTGTGTGCAACTTGTTTAGTTTGCTCTTAGCAGATCATACCCTTGTTCTACTTTTCATACGTTCATTTACACCCATTTTAGATCTCAATCACTCCTTTGGCATTACTAGCAGCGTCTTTGCCTTTTGCTTTGAATAGCCTCACAACCTGTTCTACTCGTTCCTTTCTCCATTCTGTCAAAAGGATAAAATCAACCATTTTCCAGTTCCTTTCAGTTCACAACTAAAGAATAGATAGGTTGGTGATTTTGTTTATCTGCTGTCTAATTTGCTAATGGATTCACATCAATTTGTTAAGTTAAATTTGTTAAAACAGTATTTCAGCACCAAAATCAAAACAAAATGTGATTGGGACTGAAAAATCCAGTTCATATTCCTTGCTTTTCATACACCAGGATCTTCCATGGTCTTAATTAAAATAAAATAAAAGTTTGATGAATTCTGTTATATTGTCTATAAAGGAAGACGATTAATTACATTTTGACCATAACTCACTGGAATTAAGTTAGTCTTCCCAATTAACCCCTACACAATTGAGAACAAGTTATTTCACTGCACATAGTGGACGTGCACCCGGTGACTGGTGCTTCTACATGGACTTTGGGATAGCAGTATTTGCTACTTTGACCTTACACTGATACAGCTTTAAAAGATGCTTACAGTCACGTATGCTTTGAGCTTTCCAAATACAATCAGCATGTCAAAGTGAAAGATGTCTCCCTGGACCATCCTAAATCGAAACTGGCAAAGACAAAACAGAGGGCAGCTTCTGGCTGAAGGGCAGAATCATTCAAATGTAGCCAGCATGTGGCTAAAGGGCTTGGACTTGCATGAGTTCCAAAGAAAGAGTCACTGTGGTTGACGAACATTGAACCACTTTCGTGGTTAAGGTAAGGAATAGTTAGTGGAATCGAGTGGTCTCTAGTCAGTCCAGTCCAGAGAGTCAGTCAATCTGGGACATGGGCTACAGAAGTCCGGGGGTGGTTTACAGTTAGTTTGGAGTTTGGGCCACAGTCAGTTGGTACTTGGGCCTCAGTCAGTCTGGGGTTTAGGCCACAGTTCAGTTTAGGGGTCCGGGGTATTGGGTCACAGTCAGTCTGTGTCTGGGGGTTTGGGTCAGTCAGTCTGGGTGTTGGGGTTTTGGGTCATGGTCAGTCTGGGCCAGGGGATCAGGGGTATTGGGTCACAGTCAGTCTGGAGGTCGGGAGTTTGGGTCAAAGTTGTTCTGGGGGATCAGGGGCTTGGGGCACAATCAATCTGAGTGTTGGGCAGCACTCAGTTTGAGGCTTGGGTTCCAGTCAGTTCTGGGATTGACTTCCAATTGGACAAGGGTGGTACAAATTTTGTCCAGGTCATCAGCCCTGACGCTAGCAGCACATGCCTGAGGATTTATTCATTGGTATCATGCAGTGGAAAGAATGGTCACGGTGACAGGGGGCAATTGAATGTGGTATGTGAGGGCCAGGAGCATATCGTGTCATAGCAGTGGGTCAAAGAAAGTCACTGTGCATGTGGCCTCAATTAGAGGAGTGAGACAGTCAGCAGGAAATGATGAAGGCCTCGCAGTGGGGCATTGGTAAGAGGCAATAAATGGTGTCATTGAGGGGCTCAAGAGGAAAGTGGAGAGAATGGAGGGGCAACAAAGGGAGCAAGCCAGTGAGGAAGGAACGGAATGGGGCCAATTTGCTGAGTGAGAGGGGGAGATTGGCACTCAAAACATTGCAAATAAATAGTAAATCTCGCCATTGTTTCCGAAACGAACTGTGCAATTTTCTTTAAAATTCAAAAGGCTACATCCAAAGTGAAGGAGTTTTTGTTTTGGGAATGTCGAATTGCAGTTTAGATTTTCTGGCTGACTGAAGAGACAGTTTATTAATTATGAGTGCAGTGGGTAGACAATCACGATCAGCTGCCTTCACTTCCCACATAACCAATAGATCCACAGCACTCATGGCACACATTCCAATGAGACCTCATGAAGTCATGGAGCCAAAGTCCATTCTGATCTGATTGCTGTTTTACGATATCTCAGGTATGCAGGAAGCAATGCAGCAAGGAGGAGCATTCAATACTTAAACTGTTCCCTTAGTGCAGGTCAATCATCACAAAGACTACAAACTCTGCCAGCCTGACAGGAAGATGAACAATGGTCTCTTTAAGGTTTGGTGGTTGTTTGAAGGCAAGAAGTGGAGGCGTAGGGAAGATCTTAGCGAGATTCTTGTCGTCATCAATGACATGTTGAAGGCTGTGAAGAACATGACGCAGTTTCTCTGTTCCGGGGAAGTACCGAACGCCGAAGGGTACTCTATTGATCATGTCCTGTGTCTGTCTTCTCAGGAGATCGTTGCAGTTTTTTGCTGTGGTACATCAGAACTGGCGATCGATGAGTTGAGCATCGTATCCCATTTTTGTAAGGGCATCCTTCAAAATCTTTAGGTGTCCGTTGCTTTCCTCCTCATCTGAGTAGATCCTGTGTATGCACAGGACTTGTCTGTAGGGGATGACTTCTTTATTATGTTTAGGGTGGAAGCTAGAGAAGTGCATCATCATGATGTTATCCACGGGCTTGTGTCCGAGTGAGGTACTGAGGTGTTCATCCTTGGTGGAGATGCGTGTGTCCAAGAATGAGACTGATTCTAAAGAGAAGCCCAAGGTAAGTCTGATGGTGGGATGAAATTTGTTGATATCGCTATGTAATTGTTTCAGTGATTCCTTGCCATGAGTCCAAAGGAAGAAAATGTCATCAATGTATCTGGTGTATAGTGTTGCTTGAAGTTCCTGTGCAGCAACGACGTCTTGCTCAAACTTGTGCATGAAAATGTTGGCATATTGGGGTACAAATTTGATCTCCATTGCTGTTCCATGGGTTTCGATCAAGAACTGGTTGTCGAAAGTGAGGATGTTGTGGTCGAGGATAAAGCGTATCAGTTGTAGGATGGTGTCTGGAAAATTGCACCTGTTGGTACTGAGTACTAAGGCTGTTGCAGTGATGCTGTCGTTTTGGGGGCTGCTGGTGTAGAGTGCCAAAATGGGGCAGTCTGGCAGGGCAAACATCTTAAAGAAAAATGACTGTAAGCATTAAGCAACTGTCTTCACGAAGAGAGCATGAAGCTACTTGTCAATATTGCCATTTGTCTGGTCATCTGGCTTCTCAGAAGAAACAAAAGGTGATTTTCCTAACAGCAGGAGCAGGAACTAGGAAAGACCATCAGTACAGACGCAGCAGCCTGTGCAAGAGGACAGTAAATATTGGCCTGAAACAGAGTCTACCAGAATCATTGCAGCTATATACTGCTGACAGGCAGACAACGCTGAAGATGCCTCAGGATAACCATGGAAAGTTGTACCCTACATCTACTAGATGTTAGATGAGCACCTGTGCCTGCAAGGACCAGGAGGCACTTACATTCCTAGGCCTTATAGCCTTTTTTGAACTCATCAGACAAAGTCAGTGTTCCTGGATGCAAAGGGTGGTGGTGGCATCGTGGTAATGTTCCTGAATTAATAATCCGGAAATCCAGGGAGCACGGTTTAAATCTCACAAAGGTAGCAGATGAAATTTAAATTCAGTTTCTAAATTTGGAATTGAAAGCTTGCCTCAGTAATGGTGACCATGGGACTATAATCAATTATGGTGAAGATCCAACTGGTTCACTGATGTGCTTTAGGGAAGTTAGCTACAATTGAGTCTAGACTCGCAGCAATGTGGCTGACTGTTAATGGCCCTTTGAAATAGCCTAGCAAGCCACTCAGTTCAAGAGCAACTGTGGATGGACAACAAATTCCGGCCTTGCCAGTGATGTGCGTAATCCCATGAAAAGATATTTTTAAAATCTCAGGAGCCTTAATGCAATCCCCAAAATGCTAAGTCTATGGTTCACTCAGTAAAAGAACAACTTCAGGCTGATGATGTGAGATAACCAAAGAGAACAGCAGCATCTCCTTGTCATGGGGAAAATGTTCTGCTGCTTTCACTTCAGACAGCCATGTCAGCACCTAGTTGGGATATGAGACAAATGTTCAAGGAATATATATTTACATTAGTGTAGTGTGTATACATCGCTTAAACACCATGCCACCAATGTGTCCTCAAAATGTCTTTTTTGTTCTGCTTCCCACTATGTCCAGGACCTGTCCTACATCTGTAGCTGGGGAAAAAGGGAGCTAGCTAACTAGTTATGCCCTTTTCACAATGAAGGGCTTGGCAACATCCACTGGTAGCTCTAGGGGCCTGGTCTCCTGAAAGTCCCCATGCACAGGTGCCGGCGCATTATCTTCAGCCTAAGTTCTTGTAGATACTGGAGTCCCTAGCAGAGGGGTAGTGAAGACACCACTTGTGGAGTGACCTGAGATGAAGCTCTTTGTGTTCATGGCTGTCGTTTTTCTTCCCTGTGGGTGTCTGCTGGCACCACACTGTCTCCTTGAGAAAATAGGACACCTGGAGTGAGGCTGAGGTATCCTGTTCTTTCTCACTTTATCATACATGCTGTGTACCCTTGACTAGAGTGATGGAGTGTAGGCTGGAGGCCAAACATGGCAGCCCCTGAGGATTTTGATGGACTTGACTCTCCAATACAGCCACCACCCTTTCCACAAAGGCAGCCAAATGCTTGCATGCTGAAGCCATGACAGCAGTTGGACGGACGCAGCCATCTTCTGCACAAGACTAGTGAGGACCTTCACTATCATGAGCTGATGTTTCCCTGCCTCTTTCTGCTGAGAAATGGCCAAGTTCAGAGTCACATCTTTTGCATGTAGGCTCATCAGGTAGCCGGTCTCCAGCAGTCCTTTGAGTAAAAGAAGCCTTGGGCATTTCTTCCTCCAGCAGCAGTGGTCTCATGTCGATGATGTGCTCACCAGATTGTGTCTCTGAGTCATATTTAGCTATTGCATCCTTCACAATGTCACTGATTTAGCTGGACTCAGATTGTGGGATCTTAGTCTTGGGACCACTGCTGGCTGCTCATACCTGTTGAAGAGACAAGTAACAATTGGTTGCCTGATATGCACAGTGCCTTATAAACATAAATGTGTGAGACTGACATGCATCTGAGAAGAGCAGACAGTAATGCCCCTTGCTAGCTTGTTTTTCCATTCCAATTTTATTGTCTTGATCAGTGCATGACAGCCCATGGTTCTCATGCTAGCTCTGTGGCCTGTTGTTTAAAAGTCATGATGATTTGGATATTGGATACCTCCACTGGTCTGAACCCAGTCTCTCCTGTTGTGGGTGAGCTTGTCCTGCAATGAATGAAAGGGAGAGATTGAGTTTTATGACAATGCGTGTTCAAGTACTTTGTGAGCATGCATAGCCCTGCATGATGGGCCTGTTGTTTAAATAAGCAGGAAACACAGGATGACTGTGAATCCTTCAGTGCACATGATCCTGAGGCTTATAGATGTATGTGATGTGCCTGTCCAGTGGCACAGTTAGACTGAGTGTTTCCCTAATTAATGTTAACTGTAAATGAGAAGATGGTGGCGCTCACCCCTTCCTGAGCATAGAAGGTTGTTCATTCTTTTCTTGCATTGCACTTCATAGAATCCCTACAGTTGCCCACTGAGTCACACCAACCTTCTGGTAAGCATCCCCCAGCCAGACTCACATCCCCTCCCCATAACCCTGCATTTCCCACAGCTAATCTACCTAACCTGCACATCTTTGGACTGTGGGAGGAAACCAGAGTACCTGGAGGAAATCCATGCAGACACAGGGAGAATGTGCAAACTCAACACAGACAGTTGCCTGAGGGTGGAATCAAGCATGGTCCGTGGCACTGTGAGGCAGCAGTGCTAACCACTGAGCCACTGAGCCACTCTTCTATGCTGGCCATATTCACTGACTTACACTGGGACCTTGCATATCACAGACCTTGTCTGATAGGAGACCCTGGTGTCATCCCAAGGAAAAGCATTACCCCGTTTTGCAGATGGTCTGCAGTATAACCTCTAGCAAAGCATTGTTAAATCCTGAGCCCAAGCTGTGCCTGGTCTGTGACCTCTCCAGGGGTATGGGAGTGACCAATCTAGATCCCTCTGGTATTCCTGATTTGAAGTGGAAGGCTGCCTTTGTGACCTTTAACTAAAGGGCAAGCACCTTTGATCAAGAAAGTCCTGGCAGGTGTGAGAACTTCTGCTCCACCCAGCTGATGTGATTCATCATTTAACCCATGCTCAAGATGCATACACCCAACTCACTCTGGGCCATGGCACAAGAGACTAGCTCAAAGATGCCCAACACTTTTGTTACATCCAAAATAGAAAATCCTGTGTAAATCTAGAACTTTTAACACATAGGCACTCAAGATTTGAGAACAGGATGTGACTCAGAATTCTAGCATTTCAACTGGCAGAATGGTCTTGGGTTAGTAAATGTATGTATGATTTCTGACGTCAATAAATGTTTCACTTTTCCTGAGCAAATTTAGCTTTTTGGAAACAAGAAACAAAAGGAAGTGTCTGGTCATCTCTTAACTTAGATTCAGCAGTGTATCAAGGGACAAAGTGAGTCTATAACAATGACAGTGCCTTAGCAGATGGAGAAAGTATAAGTGTGAATCAAAATGGTCCAATGATACTGAAGGGTCTGGGCCCGAAATTTCTGATGAAGGGTCTAGGCCCGAAACGTCAAGCTTTCCTGCTCCTATGATGCTGCTTGGACTGCTGTGTTCATCCAGCTCCACACCTTGTTATCTCTTTGCTCAAATGATACTGTTCAATTCCAGGTTTCTACCGACCAGGTTTAATAATTTTCAGGAGAGAAATGGTATCTTGACAACACTTTTGTGTATTCAAGTCACAATTGCACAGATCTCACCAGACGAAATGATGTTTGCTGTCCTGCTGGCAAGTTGTAGAGAACATTTGGAGGATCAAATGTTTATGTGAGAATATCATCAAAGGAATAAATTGCATTGAAAGTGATTGATTTCATCAGGTTAGAGTTGTGATAAGGTAAATGAAAACACTGACCTAACCCCAATGCAGTAAACCTATAGCAAACATCGTATTCTTTCCCAAGAAATTTATAACATTCAGAATGTTTAAAGTATTTAATCTTGCACTCTTGCATTTACTGTAGGCACAAACAGAAAGCAACTGGATAGTTGAGTGTTGACGGAGTGGTTTGACCGCATTTTTTAGCCCGTGTAGGCAAATATTTAAAGGAATGTGAAAATGTTAGCTGCTGGTAGAGTGGAGATCAACACCTATAAGAGAAGAAATGGGTTAATAGTTGTGTTAACTTTCATTAAACTGCTTCAGAGATCGATTTCCGATACAGAGTTACACTTTATACGTTAGTTACATGTTAACTGACTAGTAATTTTCAAATGTTGATTGTTGAAAATGCTCTCTTTTCAGGTAATAGCTCTTTCAAATCTGTAGTCACCACACCTTTCCTCAAAGAAAGCAATCCCTTGACCCCTCTGTCCATCTGTAAGTTTCTTTTCCACTCCAAAGTCCTTGAAAGTGCTGTCACCTCCCAAAATCTGTATAACTCCTTTCTAGAACTTAATGTCTGAATTCCTTTGATAACAAAGTGTAGAGCTGGATGAACACAGCAGGCCGAGCAGCAACGGCCTGCTGTGTTCATCCAGCCCTACACCTTGTTATCTCAGATTCTCCAGCATCTGCAGTTCCTACTATCTCTGAATTCCTTTGATCAGGTTTCCACCCCTGTCCCAGTACTAAAAGATCGCCTATGAAAATCACAAATGACATCCTAAGTGACAATGACAAAAGTAAAGTTGCTGGCTATTTTCAAGATTTTACTGCTTTCAGTTCAAATCTTTTAACATTCATTGTTATTGAAATAGCTCCACAGAAGCTGGTATCCCATCTCCCATTCACCCATTATTTACAGGTACATAGTACTGTACTTGAGATAACAAGCATAGGGCTGGATGAACACAGCAGGTCAAGCAGCATCACAGGAGCAGGAAAACTTGAC
>JAHRHZ010000283.1:56101871-56153196 GCA_024137785.1 Ginglymostoma cirratum
ATCCCGCCCCCTTGATCTGTCCGTCTTCCCTGGACTGACCTATCTCCCCCCTAACCCCCCACCTACACTCACCTTTACTGGCTCCATCCCCGCCTCTTTGACTTGTCTGCCTCCTCTCCACCTATCCTTTCTTCTATCCATCTTCTATCAGCCTCCCCCTCTCTCCCTATTTATTTCAGAACCCTCTTCCCCTCCCCTATTTCTGATGAAGGGTCTAGGCCCGAAACGTCAAGCTTTCCTGCTCCTATGATGCTGCTTGACCTGCTGTGTTCTCCTTGTTATCTCGGATTCTCCAGCATCTGCAGTACCTTTTATCTCTGAAGGAAAAAGACCCTGTTTGAATTTGTTAACAGGCCTTCAAGCAGTAGTCAGGATGTGGGGAAGAAACTAAATTAGGAGGTAGAAAAGGCATGCAAGAAAGGCACAATTACATTGATCATGGAGGGTACTTCAATATTCAGGTGGACTGGGAAAATCAGGTTGGTAGGGATCTCAAGAAAAGGCATTTGTGGAATGTCTATGAGATTTTCTTTGGAGCAGATTGTGGTCGAGTCCAGTAGGTACAGGCAACTCTGGATGTTCTGATGTGTAAATAAGCAGATTTGATAGGGAGTTTAAGGTGGAGGAACCCCTCAGGGGTAGTGACCATAATATGATAGAATATGCCTTGCTGTTTGAGAGGGAGAAGGTGGAATTTGATGTGATGGTATTACTGTTGAGAAAAGACATGAGGGAGAAGCTGGCCAGACTTGATTGGACGGGGAGCCTAACAGAGAAGACAGTGGTACAGCAATGGCAGGAGTTTCTGGGGGTAATTCAGGAGGCACAACAGAAATTCATTGCAAGGAAGGAGAAACATGCTAAGGGAGGATGAGGCAAGGGAAGTCAAGGACAGCATAAAAGCGAAATACAAGGCATAAACTGTAATAAAGATTAGTGGGAAGCCAAAAGATTAGGAAGCTTTTAAATACCAGCAGAAGACAATTGAAGAAGCAATAAATGGTGTGAGGATGAAATATGAGAGTAAGTTAGTGAGTAATATAAAAGAATATTGCAAAACTTTTTTTAGATATCTAAAAGATAAGAGAGAGGCAAGAGTGGACACTGGACCTCTGGAACATGAAGCTGGAGAAGTAATACTGGGGAAACATAGAAATGGCAGAGGAACTGAACAGATACTTTACATCAGTTTTCACAGTGGAAGCTACCACCAACATACCAGAACTTCAAGGGTGTCAGGGGACAGAGTGAGTGTCATGGTCAGCACTGAGGAGAAGGTGCTGGGGAAGCTGAAAGATCTGAAGGTGGATAAATCACCTGGACCAAGTGGACTATGTTCTCGGGTTCTGAAGAAAATAGCTGAGGAGATTGTAAAGTTAGTGTTCGTGATCTTTCAGGAATCACTGGAGTCAGGGAGGGTTCCGGAGGAAAATATTGAATGCAACACTCCTGTTTAAGAAGAGAGGGAGGCAGAAGGCAGGAAACTATAGGCCTGTTAGTCTGACATTGTTTGTCATGCCTGACAAAACTTTTAAAATTCTTTGATGAGGTAACAAGCAAGTGGACATGATCTATTTGGATTTCCAAAGGCCTTTGACAAGGTGGCACACAGGAGGCTGCTAAGTAAGTTTAGAACCTATGGTGTTAGGGGCAAGGAACCATCGTGAATAGAGAATTGGCTGATTGAAAGAAGGCAGAAGGAATATTTTCAGGACGGCAGCTGGCAACGAGTTGAGTTCCGCAGGGTCAGTGCTGAGTACAACTATTCACGTCATCTATTAACAATCTGGTTGAAGGAACTGACGGCATTGTTGCTAAGTTTGCAGATGATACAAAGACAGGTGGAGGGGCAGGTATTGTTGAGGAAGCTTGGAGGCTGTAGAAGGACCTGGACAGGCCAGGACAGTGGGCAAATCAATGATAGATGGAATACAATGTGAGAAAATGTAAGTTATGCACTTCGATAGAAAGAATAGAGGGACAGTCTATTTTCTAAATAGGAAAAGGCTTCAGAAAACTGAAGCACAAAGGGATTTGGGAGTACTAGTTCGGGATTCTCTTTAGGTTAACATGCAGATTCAGTTGGCAGTTCGGAAGGCAACATTAGCATTCATTTGAAGAAGCTTGAAAATAAGAGTATGTACTGATGAGGCTGTATAAGGCTCTGGTCAGAACGAACCTGGAATATTGTGAGCAATTTTTGGCCCTGTATCAAAGGAAGGATCTGCTGGCATTGGAGGGGGTCCAGAGGAGGTTTACAAGAATGACCCTGGGGATAAAGAGCTTGTCACATTTCTTTTAGGACTCTGGGTCTGTACTTGAAGAAGGAGAAGGAATCTGATTGAAACTTTCAGAATACTGAGAGGCCAGGATAGTATCAATGCGGAAAAGATGTTTCTACTAGTAGGAGAGGCTCCATTGAAAGGCAGGGTAGACTTAATGGACCAAATGGTCTCTTTCAACTCCTACATTCATGAGAGATCACAGGCAAAAAGTAACATACTATGACATCATGTCACTGCCAATCATGTAAAGTGTTCCCTTCTCCCCAGTTGTGCTCACAATGAAAAGTCTTTCATCAGAGTCTGGGCTTCCAAGAGCTCAAAATCCACCTGAATTCCTGCAGTTCTGACATGGTCAATAAATAAACATGTAGTAGAAAATGTTCCTGCCTAACATAGTTATATAATCATTGAAATAAGCTGTTGACCTTTCAAGATAATGAGTGTGTAAGAATATCTTGAACAGTTTGACTGTTATCAATGTTTAATATATGAAGAACTCTACACTTAATAAATTAATCAAAAATAAGTAAATGTCTAAAATAGTCCATCCTTTTGTGCAAAGTTGAATTATGTTTTTAAAAGAAGGCTTAATCAGACCGTCATATTGGAAAGGTCATCACTTGGTGTTATATGATTGATGTCTTGCCATTTGCAGCACATCATATACCAATAGATCCAGATTGCTTGTCATAGGGACTTCACAGTCCTCTCCATTTGAGCACTTTAATTTTATTTGGATTGTTCTGCTTGGTTCATGGCACATTTGAGCAATTTTTAAAGCTGATCACACGTACGAGGATGATCTCATGCTGAATCACATTGTCCCACTCAGGCCATGAGATTTCTTCCAGCAGAGATCCCACATCTTGCATGATGACTTTGGGCTGACTTTGCAGTTGGCTGCGAAGCAACTGATTTTGCTGCTGAACTTGGAAGAAAGCTGCCCAAAAAGATGTGATCTCTGTGGTTCAAGCTGCCAGCAGTCTAGATTAGGTGCCAAGTGAAAGGAATCCACTTGCATCCATCATCAGTAATATTACCAGCTGAGTAATCATATTTTCAAAGGCCACAAACTAGCAAGGTAATTTAGTTTTTCAGGCAGTGAAATTAATTATGATTACTTTAGCATATACATTTACAAAAAAAACCACATTTTTATTAAAAAATTAAAAAATTAGAACTTTAATTAAAAATTAAAACTTTAATTTTTTTGGTTAATTGGAGAATATTAACATTCTACAAATATAAAATTAACATTTCATGACCAGTGAGGGTGTTCAGCATTAATTATGGAGGTGGTACAATGTCACAAATCCAATTACACCTCATTCAACAAATTAGGGGTAGTTCTTCTAGGCTTTTTACAGCAAGACTAACAGTATCAAAAATAGAAGTTTGATGAATGCACTGATTGGTTTGGGATTGCCATTTTGTAGGGAGGAAAGGGATAATCTTAACTTCTTGGTTTCTGTATTATTCATGCATGTGCTGACCATTGAAGTTGCTGACAGCTTCAGTGGAGTAACAATGGCTACCAGTTTTGTTGTTATTACCATCACAAAACCTGGGCTATTGTCTGTTGGACCCATCCAGGTCTTCACAAGCTTCAAAATCTCCCCTCCCCCAACCGCATCCCAAAACCAGCCCAGCTCATCTCCACCTCCCTAACCTGTTTTTCCTCTCACCTCAAGCCACACCCCCATCTCCTATCTACTAACATCATCCCGCCCCCTTGACCTGTCCGTCCTCCCTGGACTGACCCTATCTCCTCCCTACCCCCCCTACCTACACTCACCTTTACTGGCTCCATCCCCACCTCTTCGACTTGTCTGCCTCCTCTCCACCTATCCTCTCCTCTATCCATCCTCTATCCGCCTCCCCCTCTCTCTATTTATTTCAGAACCCTCTTCCCCTCCCCCATTTCTGATGAAGGGTTTAGGCCCGAAACGTCAAGTTTTCCTGCTCCTATGATGCTGCTTGACCTGCTGTGTTCATCCAGCCCCATGCTTGTTATATCAGGCCTCCTGTGTGTCTGTTTAGGCACCTTCCTGTTATTGTAAGTGGAACAGAACCTGCTTAGTCCTGCCTTCACTTCCTCCAAGACTTTCTCCACTTCATAGATTAGACGTTTTCTTGTTTGGGGAAAGTACAACATCCTCTCATTGCTAGCAAGGAATTACAGTAGTTGAATGGCACCCATATTAAGCGGTGCATTCAGTTTTAAATAGGTAGAGGCTCTGCTGGATTCCCCATCCTCCAACTGACAGGCTTTCCACCAATTAAATTAAAAACAAGTTTGATTGTCAATATAGCACAGACTTCAGAGTGACAACACCGGGCAGGTGGCCAGGTAAAGTAGGCCTTCTCTCTCTGCATTTCAGCTTGACATGTATGGAAGTGAAAATATAGCTTTAAATATTTAGTTGAGACAACATTTGACTTTTCCACTGGAAAAAGTAAATAATAGATTGTTTAGTATTCAAATATAAACAAAATCTGCAGCAGCTGTATAATCAGTACAATCTACAATTATGGAAAAGAGACAATGAAAAGCTTTTTCTTTGTCCCCTTTTCACACACCTGCAGACAACCTAGCTAAACCCTCAATCTTAGTAAACTTTACCTAAATAAAACTTACTATGTATACCCTGTAGGTATTCTTCAAATAATTTGGAAAAAAAAAATTGATGATGAAGACAAATCATGCCTTTTCCTCAACTGGGCATTATGACCAACAAAAAGTGGGTGTTTTGGAAAGATTATAAAAGAGATTGAAATGTGATTTGATGTCAAGCAAGTGGCCTGATAATTAAGGCAGGAGACAGGCATGAAGGGAAAGAATGTGACAGTACAACACCAACATGGGTTTTTCAAACAGGACTCTTAATATAACAGCATGAAATTACTCACAGTGAATTGCAGAAAGCTTCTTTTCTTGGACAAGCCTGTTACAAACGTGTGTCATTGAGACTTGCTTGACTGTAGCGGTTTCCGTGAAATAACTGATTATCTTACTTTTTTGGGCATTGATTCATGTGGCTCCATAGTACAAACATATTTGCATAATTCAGGCTGGAACATTTGGCAGGGACAAAATATTTGCACTTTCTGAAGGTGGACTGAAAAATATATTTTTTGATACAAGGCTTAATATGGATAACTAAACTGCTTTAGTTCGCAGTAGAAAAATTTATGGTTTATCAGTTTGGCCAATCCAATTGGTGTCATTTCTTTGCATGATAACATAAGCATGATGAGAATATCATGCCTTTCTTGATTTAAGCTGTTTGTCAATTCTTTGTTTTCCATTCTCATTATTGTATCCTGCTGTTTCAAACCATTCTGTTTCAAATGAAAGCCTCTCTTGTTCACAGCCAATAGGATTGAAGATTTTCTAAATTAATGGCCATAGTTTATTTTTCAATTGTTGAGTTTATTTAACAGATTGCTTTTTACATTCTATTAGGAAGCAATATTAAAGTTAACTGAATACCATCTTAATTCCTTTTGAATCTAATCAATTTTTTGATTTGTATAATTCATTACATTTTAAAATAATTCAAATCCTTCCTGTGGAAAGGTAATCATGATGTGAAATCCTGAAACGTGGCATGGTGTTTATATCTTCTAGGGAATAAAATGAGGCCCAGTCTTTGTAATGACTGAATAAATTACATGTTATTCTTTGTGAATAGGCAATCTTGTGAATGGGGCCATAGACATTCGCTCAATATTTATGCTTGATACTGAAATAGAATATATCAAAACTAAATGTCTGATAATGCTGCACTGATCTGCTCACTGTTTATAATGCAAGTATATGAACGGCAATCATCTTTGATTCTGAAAGGTGCCCAGTCAACTTCAGGTTGCCCAGGCATGGGAATTTGAGTAACAGGTAAAGCTAGTTCTCTAATGTTGCTACATTACAGCAAACATTCTTGGTGTTCACCACAAACTGCATGCTACTGTAAACCAAAAAGACATTCTGCCCACCACACAAATGTCTAATGTAGCATATGAGTTTCAGTGCCAGTTTGATGCCAAGTATGCAGGCCAAACTTCCCAATACCTAGCAAACTGTATCAAATAGCATGGTCCTTTGACTGTCTGATGTGAACAGCACACTGACTACACTCATCCAGGTAGTGCTTGCAGAACTCTGGACCAACATTGAATGTGTTTCTTCTATTAGACAACAATTAATAAATAATCCCCACCGCACTAAGAATTGGATCAGTGTCTTACGTAAGATTATTGGTCTGGCTTGCAATCTAATTCTTTTCATGTGTGCTAGAAGTTACATTTATTCATAAGGCTGTGTTCTTTATAGGCAGAAAGCATGTCTTCACAAATTACACCTTTTTACTGAATCAAAGGCTAGAGAGAGAGTGTCAATCCCTGCTGCTTACCCATGACAACTCCCAAACCAACGAGAGCTGATTTGCCTAGTTTGAACTAGTTTGAATTGAGAGTTTGAATTTAATAAGTTAAGTAAGATTGGCAATTAACAGTTCCTACTGCATTCCAAACTAACTATAACTCAACAAATCAGCAGCCTGCTATATAAACTGTTTCCTTTCTAAAGTTATTTTTCCTATCTTTTAGTTCTGATGCTTTGACTTCATTTCTCTTTTCTAGCAATGATTAAATTATGTTGAATATTTTTATTAAATGAAACTCTGGGATTGCTACTGATGGGGAATTTAATTGCATTATTCTATCCATTGTTTGCTAAAATCATAAATACCAGTTCTTTGTTTTAAATAGCAATTCAATTGACAATATAGTTAGCTTTTAAGCTTCACTGCTCTTCAAGAGGAGAATTCGCATTAAGACAGTAAGCATTTGTATATGTATATACAGAGAATCATTCACTGCCATTTCCATCACCTCCAACAGGATGCCACCAACAGACATATATTCCCCTCCTCTGTCAGCCTTGTGCAAGGACTTTTCCCTCCGGGACACCCTGGTCCACTCGTCCTTCACTCCCAACTGCCACAGTCACATGTACCTTCCCCTGCGACCACAGAAAGTGTAACACTTGCCAGTTCACTTCCTCCCTCCTTAGTATCCAGGGGTCCAAACACACCTTCCAGGGGAAGCAGCACTTTTCCTGCACTTCTAGTCTACTGCATTCGCTGCTCACAATGTGGTCTCTTCTACAGTGGGGAAATGAAGCGTAGACTGGGTGATCACTTCACAGAACACCGGCAAGTCAAATTAGGACACAAACATTGTGTTTTTATGTCATTCTCCTCTCAGTTGGTTTCTTGAATTTTATGGACCATTTATAATTCAAACATAACTACATCTGCAACTGTATAATTAGTAGTGTAAGCTTTCTCCTGCTTTTTGACACACAGGTATAAAGCCACTGTATGAGTATTTTTACCTCTTAAAGCTTTGAAATTCTTCCTTCAGCTTTTCTAGGAGTTGCGAGGTCATGTTGTGGCTGTACAGGACTTTGGTTAGGCCACTTTTGGAACACTACTTGCCATTCTGGTCTCCCTGCTATAGGTAGGATGTTGTGAAACTTGAAAGGGTTCAGAAAAGATTTACAATGATGTTGCCAGAGTTGGAGCATTTGAGCTGTAGGGAGAGGCTGAATAAGCTGGGGATATTTTCCCTGGAACATCCAAGGCCAAGGGGTGACCTTATAGTGGTTTATAAAATCATGAGGGGTGGGGTAAGGTGAATAGACAAGGTCATTTCCCCAGGGCAGGGGAATTCAAAACTAGAGTGGATACGTTTAAGGTGAGAGGGGAAATATTTAAAAGGGAACTAAGGAGCAACTCTTTCACACAGAGAGTGGTGCGTGTATGGAATGAGCTGCCAGAGGAAGTGGTGGAGGCTGGTACAATTACAACATTTGAAAGGCATCTGGATGGGTGTGTAATTAGGAATAGTTTAGAGGGATATGGGTCAAATGCTGGCAAATGGGACCAGATTCATTTTGGATATCTGGTCAGCATGGATGAGTTGGACCAAAGGGTCTGTTTCCATGCTGTACAGCTCAAAGACCCTATGACTCCTAAAATAATTCTTAGAAACAAATAAAGCAATTTGACAAAACCTAAGACATTTCATTTGGCTACCTAAATGCTACCGAATTACCCTAGGAAACTGAACACAATGCAAATGTTCACCATAGATTTACTTTCAGCTAACTTTGTTCTGACTGAAAATATCAAGTCTATTTTGAGATTAGCTAAGGCCTTCAAGTAAAACCTTTTAATGTTGGTATTAGGGAAATTAATAGATTTTTACGGATACAGTTAATCATATTTTTGTGAAATGTATAAACATTATATATTGTTGTTAAGGTCTTACTTTGGAGATAATTACATCAAAGCTTAATGAGGGTGCAGAGGAAAATCCCAGGCATGCTACCAGGGATGAACAAATACAATTCTGTAAGGAGGACTTGAGAACAACAATGACCTGCATTCATATAACACCCACAACATGGTAAAATATCCCAAAGGTGATTCTCAGCTATGTTATTAAACAAAACTTGACATCAAGATACATTAGGAGATATTGGAGCAGGTGACTGAAAATCCTGATAAAATGCATTTCATGTAGAAGCCTAAAGGAAAGGAGGTAGATAGGAATGTGAATTTTAGGGAGCAAATTCAAAAGCTTAAAGTCTAGGCTGGTGTAGGCATGATGGACATTGATGTAGTGATGAACATCAGGAATGAGGAAGAGATTAGAATGGAGGAGTTTAGGATTTAAGAGGTTATAATGATGGAGAAGTGTGGGACTTTGTAAGGATTTTAAAATTGAGGTGTTTATATAAGTCATTGATCACGGCAATGATGAATCAATATGATTTGGTGAAACTTGTGATAGAGGCAGCTAAGTTTTGGGTGACCATGAGAGAAGCTGGGATTATTTTTCATTTATCCTTAAAGGTACATTTAATAGAGTTATACTGCATAAAACAGGCCCTTTGGCCCACTATGTCTATGCTAACCGATAAACACCAAACTACAGTAATTCCTTTAACCTGCAGTGGTCCGTAGCCTACTCTGCCTTGACATTTTAAGTACTCTTCCAGATGCTTCTTAATTGTTGTGAGATCATCTGCTTCCACTACTCTTTCAGGCAGCATGTTCCAAGTATCTAGCACCCTCCTGGTGAAAAACATTTTTCTCAGATCTACTGTAAACTATTCACTCCTCACCTCAACTTGTGCCCTCTGGCCTTAGACACATCTGCCATGAAGAAATTATTCTCACAATCTACCCTGTCTATGCCTGTCATAATTTTGTATACCTCAATTTAAATCCTCATCAGCCCCCACTGACTATGGAAAAAAAAAACCCAGCCTATCCAATCCCTCCTCATAACAGATTTTTCAGCCCAGGCAGCATCTTGTGAATCTCCTCTACACCCACTCCAGATGCTCAAAATTCTTGAAAAAAAATGTTTTGATAGAGCAAGTAAAAGATCAGTAACCGAGGACACAGATTAATTAATAAATGAATTGAAGCTTAAGCTGTTCTGGTGTCCTGTTAATTGCCTGAAAAGGAGAAGGAAACAGATTCAAATTTTAAATGATAACTGTTACATTTATATCTATAAATTTCAGGGCTTTGGCCAAAGTGAAAGTGGAGAAATTAATATATCATTTTTGAAGAACAGGCACAGACATGACGGACCAAATAGTATTTTTCTGTGTTGTAGGATTCTATGATCAGAAATTTTAGATGCAAGAAAGAAATCCACATTTATCAGTGTGCTTTATGACTCCATCAACAAATTCTGTCTAAATATGAATTTAGCTTTCCATTTATAACATTGCTGAACTTGTTATAGAGTCATACAGCATGGAAACAGACTCTTCATGCCAATTCAATTTCCCAAACTAATCTACTCCCACTTGCCTCTGTTTGGCCCATATCCCTCTCAACCGTTCCTACTCATGTACCTATCTAAACGTCTTTTAAATGTTGTAACTGCACCTGTGTCTATCACTTCCTCTGACAGTTCATTCCGCGTACCTACACAAACCACTGTTTATGTGAAAAAAATTGCCTCTCAGATACTTTCTTTGGACCTGCCTCCTTACTTTGCCCTGTACACCATCAGACAATAAGGATGCTAAATGAAGAGAGAATGTTGACAGGCAAATTCAATACAGAATACACTGATATAAACTATGACACAAAAAATAAGTTTTGTGGAGAATAACTTTGACTATGCAAATTTAATCATTATACGTATTTACACATTATGTAAATATAGCAGGAACCAACTGGTTCTATTTATAAAGTGTAAAATAATCCAATATAAAAAAAACTCATTGAATCACAAAATATGTTGACGTTGATCAAGCAAAATGTTTCCCTGTTATAGGCATAAATGTGGCTCATATCCTTTACCAAATCTTGCCCTTTTAGCCCTGAATATTTTTGAGTATATAATTTATAATAATTTTTATGTTCTGATGAAGGGCCGCTGGAACCGACACGCTGAGTCTGCTTTCTCTCCACAGTAGCTGCCAGACCTGCTCAGTTTCTCCGGCAATTTCTGCTTTTGTACAGCGGCAGGAAATGCGCAAATTTTATAAAATCGATTTGAACTGGTTTAATTAAGTATTCAAAAGAACCTCGCAGCATCGGATAAATCTCTACTTAGTGAGTAAACATAAATGCATTCAAGTGTTTATATTTGTTCTGGTGACAGCCATTAAAAACATAAAAATATCATGCCCATGAAATAATGACAACCGCAGCTTTAAGCTGTCATGGAGAAATTAAAAAGTTTTAAAAAATCATCCTTTTTTCCCCTCAATAGGCGATACTTCGGCGGTGTAACCCAGCAGCTGGGAGTTTGCAGGATTACAGAGCAGCTATTGTTCATCTTCTCATTCCCACCGTTATCAGGGTTGTACTCCACCCGTGTCCTCCCCTTTGCCTTCCGCCAGCTCAGTGAAGCCGGACTCTTTGTGCAGTGCTTGGTGTAGCGGCGGGACACATGTAATTGCAGCGCTGTTTCTAAGAGACCTGTCGGGATGGATGATCAGAGATGTCCTCGCTGCAAAACCACGAAATACCGCAACCCTTCGCTGAAACTGATGGTGAACGTGTGCGGACACACATTGTGAGTGATGCATTATAATCTTAGGAAATGACGGGGCACATTATGGGAGTTTCGTGTACGTTCTCCTTGTACGTTGCAAATTAAGTGATTCATTGTCGACCGTAGCCTTTTCTCCTTCTTTGCGGGAGGCTTGGAGACTATGTTAAACCTGGCTGCCAGGAACCTGCATTAACATCATTTCAGTCTCAACCGCATTGAGTCTACATGCAAGTAATAAAAAGAAACATAGGACGGTGGAAACGTGAAACAAAACTTGGAATTGGACAGTAACAAGTTTCGCTTTTTTGGTCAGAAATAGTAAGAACTGCCGATGCTGGAGTCAGAGATAACACAGTGTGGAGCTGGAGAAACACAGCAGGCCAGGTAGCATCAGAGAAGCAGGAAAACTGACGCTTCGGGTCGGGACCCTTCTTCAGAAAAATGGCCCATTTCTGAAGAAGGGTCCTGACCCGAAACGTCAGCTTTCCTGCTCCTCTGATGCTCCTGACCTGCTGTGTTCCTCCAGCTCCACACTGTGTTATCTCTGTTTTTGTTTTCCTTTTGGCAGTTACAGAGTATGTTGGAGTGTTTTCATCATTTTGGGTTTCTTGGTGTTGGCACTCAAAACAAGCAAACAAACAACCAACCTCTCTTTTGCTTGAGATGTTAACCTATTATATTCTCTTTATAAATACAAATCAAGCGATATTCGTTGCCAGCAATTTCAGCTTCCGCCAGGTTTGAATTCTTGGAAAGCAGCTTCCCTGAATACAGGACCCTGAGTTTATTTCATTAAATTTTCTTCTCTTTGAGTAGCTGGCTCAAGATCCATGAACAAACTCAGTTTTGATGTGGGTTTGGCAGTTCAGTTACATAATAAAGGTAAACTTGCCATAATCCTAGCAAACTATAAGCCTGCCCTTTTTCATTAGTAGGAGGTGACTGGTAGTGATCTTAGGCAAGGGGAGAGGTTGAGAAGGAGAGAGTTCTTCATGCTGGTGCTGGAATTTAACTCACACTGTTAGCATCAGTCAGCATTGCAAGCCAGTCGCCCAGCCAATTGGGCTAACCCCCAATCTCTAGCATGAGCTTGCAATATTGGTGAAGGAACAAATACTAGAGGAAATCCAATTTCACTTTTACCTACAAATTTATCTTTTGACAGATGCAGTTACCAATGATAATATTGACATGAGTACCAACTGCAGAGTTATTGTGGAGATGAAGCCCCTTCTTCATATTGAGGACGCTCTTCATTATACTGTTACTTTGTGTTTTGTATTACATTGTATTAGCATTTTAAATTGGACAAGGTCAGAACGGCTCAAAACTGAGCATCCTGTGAGACAGTGGGCATCAGAATTGCATTCCCCAACAATATGTAACTTCATAACTGGACATATTCCACATTCTCCTATTATTGTCAAGGTATGGGCCAATTCTGATTCAGTGAGGAGTGTCAAAGATGACCCCATAAACAACTGTAGGTGTGCCAAGCCTGTTGGAGCTACAACATGAGACTACATACATGATAAACACCATTCTGAATACAGAGCTTAACAATCTGAACCAATGGATCAATTCAAAACTTTGCAATCCTATCGTATCTAGTCATGAGTGGTGGTGGATGGTGAAGTAACTAATTGAAGCCCAGAATATATGTATAACTGAAAAGATAATCTGAATTGATGACCCATCTTGGCCATCTCATGAGGATCCACCATTGCAGAAGTAAGTCATTAGTTTAGTTTAATTCACTGCATATAATAGCTTCATCTTTCCCTCGCTCTTTCATAACTGGATAATTCTGGTGTTTTGTCCTACCTGCCTTCTTATAGGAATATATTTGACTCTATTCTAATAAACTCCTCCTTAAAAGCAGCCTGTTGTTCTGTTACAGTTTGGACTGCTAAGTTTTGATTACAGTTTACCAAATTAATTCTCCACTGATGTCGGCCATTCCCCAATTATTTATTGTCGTTCTTTTTCCATAGTCAACCAAAAATTTATGATACTTTGATTGCTGTCACTTAAATATATCTTCACTGACACTCGGTTCTAATTTTTTAGGACCAGATCTAACAATGCCTCCTTAGTCTTGGGGGAATCACGCTGGAAAATTCTCCTGAATACGCTGGATACTCTTGCCCCTTTCTGCCCTTTAATTGCCCAAGTGCAGCCTGGAATAGTAATAATGTCCTCTTTATAATTACCCTATATATCTATCACCTCTGTCATTTTGTTGCAAATTGGTTCCCTATATCCTTCCTACAGAGCAACGGAATATACCCAACAATGTAATGGCACTTCTATGGTCTTAGCTGTAACCAAATAGATATTGTCTCTTGAACCCTCCTGTTCAGCATTGTGTTGCTCTGTTTGCTTCCATTTTACTAGCTCTCCTCCTTTCTTCCTTTCCCAAACTTTCCTGAACACCTCAGTCCTGACTTTTTTGACCCCGGCCACCATTATTACCATGACATCATGCGTCCTTGTGGCAATCTGCACTTATAGCTCACTAATGTTAATTACCTCACCCCTCACCTACATTGTAACTCTAAGTTATACCTTAGAAACATAGAAGCTGGTGTAGGTCATTTGGCCCTTCGAGATTGCTCTGCCATTCAATATGATCATGGCTGATCAGCCAACTATGTACCTGCTTTATTTCCATAGCTTTTGATCCCTTTTGTCCCAATAACTATATCTAACACTACCTTGAAAATATTCAATATTTTGGCCTCAACCACTTCCTGCTTCAGGGAATTCCATAGGCTCGCTGCTCTCTAGATGAAGAAAGTTCTGTGCTCTTGGTCCTTATCCCATTTATCCCACGTCTCTACTCTGTGATCCCCGGTTCTGGACTTCCCTGGAACATCTTTCTTGCATTTACCCTGTGTAGTACTTTTAGAATTTTGCAGGTTTCTATGAGATTGCCCCCCCCCCCCCTCATTCTTCTAAACTTCAGGGAATGTAGTCCTAACCAATCCAGCCTTTCTTCATATGTAATTTCTGCCATCCCAGGAATCAGTCTGGTAAAACTTTGTTGCACTCCTTCTATAGCCAGTACATCCTTCCTCAGATAAAGAGACTAAAACAACTTGCAGTAGTTCTGATGCAGTCTTACTAAGGCCTGTACAATTGCAATAAGACATCCGGGCTCCTGCACTCGAATTTCCTGGCTACGAAGGCCAGCATATCATTTGCCGCCTTCATCACTTTCTACACCTGCCTCCTTATCCTGGTTTTGTTGCACCTCCCTTTTTTGCAATCTGTCACAGTTCAGACTAGCTATCTTATTACATTTTTTGTTACTGTAATCCACCTAAAACTTTAATTTTTTCTGGTCTCGCAGTATCCATCTCCCACTTTTCTGTGCCCCTTGGATTTTGCTCCCTAATGTTCCCAATGGCTCTGATGCTCCCTGTCCAGTTAGTTTAAATACTCTCCAACTGCACAAGTAAATCACTCCCCAAGTACAGTTGGTCCAGCACTGTTCGAGTGCAACCTGTCCAGGCTGCATAGGTCCTTTATTCCAGGAATCTAGAGCTTTCCCACTTGCACCATATCTCCAACCACCCATTCAGTTGCTCCATCTTCCTAGTTCCCTACTGTGTAGCATATGGCACAAAGAATAATTCAGGGATTACTATCTTTAAGGTGTTGTTTTCCTCTTTGTTTCCAAACTCCTTAAACTTGGAGGCCCCATACCCCATCCTCCTTTCAATCTATATCATTTGCACTACATTAGACTATGTCTGCTGGGGGTTTAATTTCTTCCCCTTGGATATCCTTGATCCTGGTGCCAGAATATGTCTGACTAATTTATTATAGGTTTTTCCAGGGAATTTCAATGAGAGTGGATCGAGGAGAATCAGTAGATGTGTTTCATTTGGACTCCCACTGTCGTTTGACAAGGTACCTCACAAGAGGTTGCCATGGATAAGAGCTCACAGTGTTGGAGCTAATATATTGGAATAGATAGAGAATTGGGTAATGGGCGGGGAACAGTGAGTAGGGATAAGTGGTTCTTTTTCAGGTTGGCGACCTGTGACCATTGAGATTCCATAGGAATCATTGCTGGGACCCCAACTGTTTACAATATGCATTAATGACTTAGAGATTGGAAGTGAATGTACTGTAGTCAAGTTTGCAGATGACCCAGAAATAAGTGTAAAGGCAAGTTGCGAGTGAGATACAAATAATTTTTAAAAAATATTTATTCATTCATGTCATGTGGTCAGCACCAGCTAGGCCAGCATTTATTGTCCATCTCTAGTTGCCCAGAGAGTAGTTGAGAGTCAACCAGATTGCTGTGGGTTGAGAGTCACATGTAGGCCAGACCAGGTAAGGATGGCGGTTTCCTTCCCTAAAGGACATTAGTGAACCAGATGGGTTAACTGTCATCATCAGACTCTTAATTCCATATTTTTTTAAAATTGAATTCAAAGTCCCCCATTTGGCATGGTGGGATTTGAACCCAGGTTCCAGAACATTACCTGGGTCTCTGGATTAATAGTCCAGTGAGAATACCACTAGGCCATCATCTTCCCTGAAATGATCTACGGAGAGATATTGATAGCTTAAGTAAGTGGGTAAAATGATGACAAAATGGTGTATAATGTGGGAAAATGTGAATTTGTTTATTTTGAAAGGAGCAATAAAAGAACAGTATAATTTAAATGGAGAAAAAAACTGGAGAAAGCGGCAATACAAAGGGATTTGGGAGTACTTGTGAAAAATGCAGAAAGCTAGCACACAGATGCATCTGGGATATAGGAAGGCTAATGGAATGTTGGCCCTTATTTCAAGGGGTTTTGAGTAGAAGAGCAGGGAAATCTTACTGCAACCTTACAAGGCATTGGTGACATCACATCTGGAGTACTGTGAGCAGTTTGGTTCCCTCATTTAAAAAACATATTATTTTGTTGGAGACAGTAAAGAAGTTTATTTGGATGATCCCTGGTAAGGAACGATTGTCTTTGGAGCAAAGTTTAAACAGATCAGGACTGTACGCATTGGAATTTAGAAAACAATTAAGATTCTTAAGGGGTTTAACACAGTAAATGCTTACAGCTTGATTCCACACATGGGGAATTCTAGGATGAGTGACCAACCTTAAAATTAAAGGGTGCCATGAGATGAGGAATTTCTTCTCTGAAGAGTGAGAGTCTTTGGAACTCTTCTACAGAGAGCTGTGGGGCACAGTACTTGTGTATGTTTGAGGCTAAAGTAGATAGATGCTTGATCAGTAGGGGAAGCAAGGATTATGGGAAAGGACAGGAATGTGTGGAGTGTTGGATCAGCCATAATCCTGTTCAATAGTGGAACAGGATTGAGGGGCCAAATAGCCTACTCCTGTTTCTATTTCTTATGGTCTTGTGATTAGAAGGCAACAAACAATGTGGAACCATGTTTGGCGCTGTAGCTATGCTTATCTATACCCTTGCTTATAGAATAGCCTATGACTGTTGCTTTCTCAATCTTCCTTCTGCCCATCAGCTAACCATTTCTGAAGAAGGGTCTAGGCTCAAAACGTCAGCCTTCCTGCTCCTCTGATGCTGCTTGGCCTGCTGTGTTCATCCAGCTCTACACCTTTGTAACTCAGATTCTCCAGCATCTGCAGTTCCTGCTATCTCTGAAACAATTTTAACCCCACAGTGAAGCCTCTTCTAAGGATGCCTACCTTGAAGAAGTTACCCTCCGGAAAAACCTCAGTGGATCTATCTCCCACTGCAACTCTCTTGTAATCTCTTCGGCCTTGAAACTGCTAGACCATGTCCTGAAGCAAACCAGGTACTACAGCCACATTACCTTTCTTAGTACCTGCCTACGGAACCGGATCATCCCCAATGGACTACAGTCCACATTTAGGCCTTCCCAATTTGGCCCCAACCGCGACAATGTCTACATTCAGAACACTGAGATCCTTCAAAAACGTTTCTCCCTGTGACTCCTGAAACCATTTCTGAAGAAAACGTCAGCCTTCCTGCTCCTCTGATGCTGCTTGGCCTGCTGTGTTCATCCAGCTCTACACTTTGGTATCTCAACTAACCAAATGGTGCAGTAGTCTCTGGTTGCATTTTCCTGAGGAACAATCGGTCTCTTCACTCGTCAAGATAGAATACTGTTTGGAGAGTGAAATGCCTTCCTAGGACTCCTGAACTGGTCCTCCTTTACTGCCTAGGAATTATCCATTCCTCCTGTATTGGCATTTTATTAAACTACAGGGTGACCATGTTTATAAATGAGCTATCCTTGGAACTCTCATAGAGCGCCACAGTGATGCCAGCAGCTGCTTAGATACCCAGAGCTCAATCTGCTGGAAGTGAATCACTCTTTTTTTCACATTTTTATGGTGTCAATACAGACTGATAACTTTTAAAAATAAATTTAAATTTCTAGTTATGAATTGGTTGAATAACAGTGCAATTTCATGTTTTAAGGGTTTTACTCTAATGAAAAGCTAAAAGCGCTATTGCCTGATCAATATCTTTATAGGCACCCTTTGCTTTAATTCACAAAACAGGACCTGCCCCTTTTTAGCCTAACTAAAACATGCTTCATGAATATGCTTCAACCTGTCCTTTAAGTAGGTATTCAGTTCTCTTAGAATGAGTCTGGGGTGTCCTTAGCTCTTGAAGGTTTACTTTCTCAGCGTGGGGACTCCTATTAGAACAAAGAACAAAGAAAACTTACAGCCCAGGAACAGGCCCTTCGGCCCTCCAAGCCTGTGCCGATCCAAATCCACTGTCTAAACCTATCGCCCAATTCCTAAGGATCTGTATCCCTCTGCTCCCCACCTACTCATGCATCTGTCCAGACGCACCTTAAATGAATCTACCGTGCCTGCCTCTACTACCTCTGCTGGCAACGTGTTCCAGGCACCTACCACCCTCTGTGTAAAGTACTTTCCCCATGTATCCCCCTTAAACTTTTCTCCTCTCACCTGGAATGCGTGACCCCTCGTTATTGAATCCCTCACCGTGGGAAAAAGCTTATCTTTATCAACCCTGTCTATACCCTTCATGATTTTGAAGACCTCAATCAGGTCCCCCCTCAATCTCCTTTTTTCGAATGAAAACAATCCTAACCTACTCAACCTCTCTTCATAGCTAGCACCTTCCATACCAGGCAACATCCTCGTAAACCTTCTCTGTACCCTCTCCAAAGCTTCCACATCCTTTTGGTAATGTGGCGACCAGAACTGTACACAGTATTCTAAATGCGGCCGAACCAAAGTCTTGTACAATTTTAACATGACCTGCCAGCTCTTATACTCAATACCCCATCCGATGAAGGCAAGCGTACCATATGCCTTCTTGACCACTCTATCCACCTGTGCAGCCACCTTCAGGGTACAATGGACCTGAACTCCCAGATCTCTCTGCTCATCAACTTTTCCCAAGGCTCTTCCGTTTACAGTATAGTTTGCTCTAGAATTAGACCTCCCAAAATGCATCACCTCACACTTGCCCGGATTGAACTCCAGCTGCCACTTCTCCGCCCAACTCTCCAGTCTATCTATATTCTCCTGTATTCTTTGACAATCCCCTATGCTTTCTGCTACTCCCCCAATCTTCGTGTCATCTGCAAACTTACTGATCAGACCACTTATGCCCTCTTCCAGATCATTTATGTATATCACAAACAACAGTGGCCCCAGCACTGATCCCTGTGGAATACCACTGGTCACCTTTCTCCATTTCGAGAAACTCCCTTCAACTACTACTCTCTGTCTCCTGTTGCTCAACCAGTTCTTTATCCACCTAGCTAGAACACCCTGCACACCATGTGACTTCACTTTCTCCATTAGCTTACGATGGGGAACCTTATCAAACGCCTTACTAAAGTCCATGTAGATGACATCTACAGCCCTTCCTTTATCTATTAACTTGGTCACTTCCTCAAAGAACTCTATTAAGTTAGTAAGGTATGATCTCCCCTGCACAAAACCATGTTGCCTATCACTGATAAGCCCATTCTTTTCCAAATATAAATAGATTCTATCCCTCAGTACCTTCTCCAGCAACTTTCCCACCACTGATGTCAGGCTTACTGGTCTGTAGTTACCTGGAATATCCCTACTACCCTTCTTGTACAGGGGGACAACATTAGCAACTCTCCAGTCCTCCGGCACTTCACCTGTGTTTAAGGATGCTACAAAGATATCTGTCAGGGCCCCAGCTATTTCCTCTCTCGCCTCCCTCAGCATCCTGGGATAGATCCCATCCGGTCCTGGGGATTTGTCCACCTTAATATCCTTTAGCCTACCCAACACATCTTCCCTCCTTCTGTCAACGTGATCCAGAGTAAACAAACTTCTATCTCTAATCTCAACATTCATCATGTCCCTCTCTTCAGTGAGTATTATAACTTATATTAGAGTATAATATATATTATATTATAGTAATATTAGAACTTTCCTTCACAATGAGTTTTTTCCCCTCAAACTTGTTCCCTAGTACAAGCTAAGCAAATCCTTGTTTTATTTCCCGATTAATTCCATTGTTTCAATTTGAACTCAACCTCCGACTTGCATTCCTGCATGGTGATTCACAGCACCTTGCCACCTACGACTATTCTTCTACTTCTGGATCATGGCAAGCTAGTCATGTCAGTGGATTTTCAGGGATATCTTCAACTCTTGCGTATTCCAAGCCCATGAACTGAATGATGTGGGCCTTGCGTCCAGGTAGAAATGCTGATTATCTGTGACAGGTTATAGAACCACTGTTTAAACCCAACATTCTCAACATTTTTCCAGAACTTGGAAACTCAGCTGCTGCCATTGTCTCCAAGTTAAAATACCTTTTTCCCAGTAATCTAATAATGCCTTTTCCCACACAATGTACATATCTCTTTGTCATTTGTATTTAGAAATCTATCAATCTCTACTTTAAATTTACTCATTGACTGAGCTTTTTCTGCCCTCTGGGCTGAAGAATGCCAAAGATTCACAACCCTCTTCAGTAAAATAAATTCTCCTCATTTTGGTCCTATGTGACATCCCCATTACTTTGAAATTGGGTCCCTGGTTTTGGATTTCTGAGCAGTGGAGACATTTTGTCTGCGTCTATCAGGCAAATTATCAATCCTTTAAGTATTTGTAGGTTTCAGTGAAACCTGCAAATCATCCCTCAATCTTTGGAACTCAAGAGAAAGCAGGCCATCTTCATAGGACAGTAAATTTTACTTCACAAAAAAAAAAATTGAGCTTTTTCACCTTGCTATCCTTTCCGTAGATTTCATTTAGCAGTACTAGTCGTTGAATTCTTGTGTGCCTGCAATCTATTGTAGGGTAAGGGTAGTAATTCCAACTCTGTCACAGAATTCAATATATTTCTTAAGAAACTAATATTTAGGTAATTGGTATGTGTGTGACCCTGTAATGAGTAGTGTTCAGTACCTGTGAGTCAATTACAAAGCAGCAATTCAGAGAAACATAAATTGAACATTGTATTTTTGGATTTTATAACATTTTCATTTTGATTAAATAGTAGCTTTTAAAATATCTATTAAGCTATATTAAAATAACTTGCCAATTAACGGTTATTTTTGAGCCCATCTTCCTCACTACTCCTCGTAAACTAGTTTTTGTTTTTCTCCTCTATATTATGTTGGGGCAATTTAATAAACCACAATTGGAAGTGACTCAGAAATGTTTTCAAATCAAATATGTGTTGAAACCCAGCTGGAAAGTAGAACTGGAATAGTCCTTCTCTCCAACAGGTATTTTGAGAATGGTAGCACGTGTCCCAGTTGACTGGAATATCAAATTCCAGTTCTGGCTGTAAAGACTAGCATTCTAACAAACCAGATCTGTCGTTTTCATTATCCATTGAAAGCTCTCTATTATTAAAACTATCACATGCTTCTGTTTTAAATGTGAATGAAGACTAAAGTGAGAATCAATTCTTAAATATCTGGAAATATGAGATTAGCTCCTCTCAGAAATAGATTGGTGAACATGGGAGCAGGCCATTCAGCCCTTCAAGCCTGATCCACCATTCTAGATCATGGATGACCATTGACGTCAGCACCGTTTGACCATGCTTTCCCTTATGCCTTGATGTTATTTCTGTCTAGGAATCTGTCATTTTCGGTCTTGATTGCGCTTCATAACTGAGCTATCACAATAAAGAATAAAGACTCTGCAATAAAGAATTCAGAAGGCTTTCTGTCTCCTGAGTGAAGAAATGCACTTTTGTTTCAGTTCAAAATGATTTTCCCCTTATCTGAAGACTGGTATTAGGCACCAGCACTACCATTATTGCCACCCACCACCCCTGTCCTGTTTACATCTGTCATTTACACTGTAACCCCTCAAGAATTGAGTAAGTTTCAATTGGATCATCTGCCATTCTTCTTAACTGTAGAAAGTGCGGATCTAACTTCCTTGGTACCTCCTCATAGGACATTCCTGCCATCAAACTAATTGGCTGGGTGAATCTCTGCTGCTGTCCATACATGTAAACTATTCTTCATTGGGTATGGATCCAAACTGCATGCAACTTCCAGGTGCAGTCTTGCAAGGTTCTGTAAGTGGCAGGAAGACATTTTTGTTCCTGTACTCAAATCCCCTTGCAGGAAATGTTGTCATATTGTTAGCCTTCCTAATTGCTTGCTGCATCTGCATGTTAGGTTTTAGTGACATTTGAACAAGGATACTCTGGTCCCTTTGGGCATTAATAATTCCCAATCTCTCATCATTTAAGGAATATTCTGTGCCTCTGTTCTGCGGTGTAAGGTGTGTTTTTTTAATACATCATTTATTTTAGATTTTGGCTTTTGAACTAATGACATGAGTGCTTTGGTCTGTTTGTGTGAGGGGGATTAATGATTAGCTTGTCAGTATTTCTAGAGCCATAATTTTAACAACAAAATCTGAGAGAGAATCCCTGGAGTGATATTGGGAATTTGAGAGTTTTATTACTGGTAGGGCAAACCATTGAAAAAACATTAGCTTACTTTCAGTTTAGAAGAATGAGGAATTGCTTCTATTTTGCTCAGGGAAAAAAAGACCCTAACTTGGAAATTGTTTGCAGAAGTCCTTGTTGAAGTTAGATCTAATTAAAGGATAGATTATATGTATAATTTAATGTTTTAAACATTTGTGTAATGTTTAAGTTCTATTAATTGCAAAAGTCTCTGCCTTGACATGTTGTCAATACTGTGTAAAACAAAATCTTGCATACCATACGTGAGGGATCTTAAAAGTTTTCTAATGTAACATGCCCCTGTATCTTGAATTAAATCTTACTTCAATCCAGCCTAACAAAAACTGTTTACGATTCCACAAGGTTCAGCTTGTTTGTATATGATACAATCCATCAGCTCCTGCTCAAACCGGTAATGGTATAATGACTACAAACATTCAAGTAGCTTGCCGACAAATCACAAGTAGGTTGAAATTACAACTCAGTTCTCTTCCTATATATTACCAGAAGATTTTTATGTAAAGTAGGTTTCAAGCTGTGATGAAGTGCTAAACCTTTCATCTGTGTTGTACTGCTTAGCTGTTCATTTACACTAATACTAACAAGGAATTAAAGCAGGCTGCTCGGCCTTCAAACCTGCTCCACCATTCAATAATAAAGATAACAAGGTGTGGAGCTGGATGAACGCAGCAGGCCAAGCAGCATCATAGGAGCAGGAAAGCTTGACGTTTCGGGCCTAGACCCTTCTTCAGAAAAAGATCATGGCTGATCTGGTTTTAACCTCAGGAACAAAAACAAAGTTGCTGGAAAAGCTCAGCAGGTCTGGCAGCATCTGTGGGGGAGAAAACAGAGTTAACGTTTCGGGTCTAGTGACCCTTCCTCAGAACTGAGGAAGTTCTGAGGAAGGGTCACCGGACCCGAAACGTTAACTCTGTTTTCTCCTCCACAGATGCTGCCAGACCTGCTGAGCTTTTCCAGCAACTTTGTTTTTGTTCCTGATTTACAGCATCGGCAGTTCTTTTGGTTTTTATCTCGTTTTAACCTCACTCAGTTAAGCAAGAGCAATATAAATGATACTATTAAATCATGTTGGGGTAATATTTAATTTAAATATTTGTAAACTAATCCATGAAGCACACTCCTTCATTTATGCCTGGATCCACTTTGACTTTGCAACATGAGAACAAGTTATTTCGTGTGGCAACCACGGGTGAATGTGGCATGACACACGCACAAGAATGTCTTTTCAGGAAAGCATTCAAAAAATAATATTGTATATTGTAAAATTTGTGTTGAATTATTATAGTTTAGCTATCACCAGGTTACTAAGGGAAGTTCTGAAGAAACGTACTATGTACAGTTCAGGTTGCCCTGCTATAGGAAAGGTGTTACTAAATTGGTGACAGTTCGAAATAGGTTTACCAGGATGTTGCTGCGACTGGAGGGTTTGAGTTATAAGGAGAGGCTGGATAGGCTGGGATGTTTTTGCTGTAGCATAGGAGCTTGAGGGGTCACCCGTGGAGGTTTATAAAATCATGAGTGACAAAGACAAGGTGATTAGCAAAGGGCTTTTCCCTAGTTTTGGAAAGTTCTAAGTCGGGGGCATATTTTTAAGGTAAGAAGAGAAAGATTTAAAGGGGACCTGAGTGGCACCTTTTTCACAAAGAGGGTGGTTCATATTTGGAATGGACAGCCAGAGGAAGAGGTAGATGCAGGTACAGTTACAGCATTTGAAAGACATTTGGACAGGTACACGGATAGGGAAGGTTTAGAGGGATACGGCAAAACACAGGCAAGCAGGACTGGTTTAGTTTGGGAAACTTGGTCAGCGCGGACGAGTTGGACCGAAGGGTCAGTTTCCGTGCTGTATGACTCTATGACTGAGTGATACAGGATTCAAAACATTAACTCTGTTTCTCTGTCCACACATGCTGCCACACTCGTGTTTTTCCGGCTCTTCTTGTGTTTTTTTATATAAGGGATGCTACCATTTCATTTACGGTGCAGCAAAGAGATTCATTCTGCCTGTTTTCCTGTCATTGCAATGATACCTTTGTATACGCCATGTGTACCTGTGAAGAGTAATGTGTTCCTGAGGATCAGCGTAGATTTTGTCTAAAATAATGTATTGTTCACTTTTTTTCTTTTGTAAACAATGGATTTAATAGTCAGAGCTTCAATAATTTGGAAACATAAATTTGTAAAACCGTACTAAAATCAATCAACTTTTTGCTTTTAACAGATGTGAGAGTTGTGTGGAACTTCTGTTTGTAAGAGGTTCTGGAAACTGTCAGGAGTGTGGCACAGCACTACGAAAGAACAACTTCAGAGTGCAACTCTTTGAAGATCCTACGGTGGACAAGGAGGTAGAGATTCGAAAGAAAGTATTAAAAATGTAAGAATTTTATTTCTACTGTTAATTGGCAATTATGGGATAATTATGTGACCAATAATAGAATGTATAGCACAAAGACATACTATTTGGCTTAACTAATGCAAGCCAGTGTTTATAGTCTACCCAAACCACCTTCCACTCATAATTACCTCTTTCCATTCTGCTCCCACATTCTTCTATTTACTTTTACTAAACATATGGGTCAAGGCATCCTTTAACAATCTGCTTCAACCACTCCATGAGGCACTGAGTTCTATATTGTCAACACCTGGTTTAAAAACAGCTGCAAATAAAGTGCAGTTTAACCTAAAATTTAATGTTACTGCCCTGTCTCTGATTCCTTTGGAAATGAATGTTGTTTGTATTCTTTATGGCCTTAACATCTTGTATTGCTACTTTTAGTGACTTTATGCTTCTGTGCACCCAAATGCTTTTGTTCCTATTACTACATTTCTTATTCTCTAAGGAATATTCCAGCTAACAAAATGAACTGCCTCAAACTTCGTTGAATTACAGTTGCCACTTCTTTTTTTGCACAGTCTGGAAGCCAGTTTTTAGTGCAGGCTGCAACATTACTAGCTATATCATCAATCTAGTTTCAAATCTTAAGCTGATTGGCAAAAGAACTAGAGGTGACATGAGAAAACGTTATTCTACAAAACGAAGTGTTATGATCTGCTTTAGATTGGCTGATAAGGTGGTGAAATTGGTTTTTGTAGTCATACTCTAAAGAGTATTGGATAAATACTTAAAGGGAAAAAGATTATCAGTTATGAGGACAGAGCAAGTGAATGGCCTCCAGTGTTGTATCTTGCTATGATTCTATGAAAATTTTGATAGCATGTCACCAATTCCTCGGTTCAGACTAATTTGATACATTCTGTAATACTAAATGGTAATAGTCCCAAATCAAACCCTGCAAGAGGACAGAGTTTCTCATTCCTCACAGTCTGCTACAGAATGTTGCAGAAACTCACCGTATTTGTGGCCAGAGGAACAGTTAATGTTTTGAATCCGATATGACTCCTCTTCACTTTTGAAACTCAGAATGTTAACTCTGCTGGGTTTCTCCAACATTCTTTGTTTGTTGTAAATTTCTTTCATGAAACTTTATTAAAGGCTGTTAAAAGTCCACGTCTGTACTTCCTGTTATCCTGAAACAATTAAATAATATTAGTTAAAATGAATTTCATTTTAGAGTTCTGTGCAAACATTACCGTATTCTCTCTTTCTACATGTTTCTTTACTTTGTCTTTTTGCAAGAAGTTCAGCTCTTTCCAGCACCAATAGACTAACTGATTTGTATTTCTCTGAGTTAGTCCTGCCTCCATTTTTGAAGTTAGGAGTTTATTTTCCATCTGTCTATTCTCTGGTAATGTTCTGTTGAATGGTCCCCACTTAAAACATCAATTTGTCTAATTTTTCTACAAAATACTGATAACCTGCTCAGTCTTTCCAGTAGTTTTGATTTTTAATTATTTTTTGTTGGTCAGAGTTGTTTTGCTGTTTAGGAAATTGTCAATATGCTAAATATCACCATCCAATTAGTGACATTGATGCATTATACATAAGCATAATTGTTTAGTAGGAAAGGGAATTAATATGTGTATTTATTTTGATCTTTTAAAGATATGCAAGTTCTATTTAAAGACAGAAGCAACAAGGAATCTATACTTTTAAGTGCCAGTCTGCCTCAGTGGTTTGCATACTTGCCTTTGAGCTAACGGGTGAGATTTTCAGTCCTGGTTCAGAAATAATGGTGGGTCATACTTGGGTGTGAGTGCACTCCCTTCTTTATATGAGATGTTGAATCTGTAGACCTACTGGCTATTGGGCATTTAAGGCACCATTTAAATAACAGCTTTCCTGGTGTCCTAACCGTCACTTATTTGTTAGGTTACACCATAAATTAAGAATTAATTTATTTTAATCATATTTCTGTTTGAAAATCTTGCTGAGGACAAATTGACTGGTACATTTGCCAAATAAATGTTGACTGTATCCTTATGTAATTAGTTCTTAGATTTGAGAACTGTTCCATCAGATTGAAAGTTGGCAAATTCAACAAAGCTTTTGAAGAAGGGAGGGAGGTAAAAAAACAAGTAGCTACATGCCAGTCATGTTGAAAGTGTAGAATTTATTACTAAGGAAGACTTAACAAGCACTTCAAACATATAGTATAATTAAAACAAGTCAACATGGTTTTACAAACGAAAAACTAAAGAACTCAGCAAGATGCTGGAAATCAAACAAAAACAGAAAACTCAGCAGGTCATGCAGTGTCTGTGGAGAGAAGGAGCATAAACGTTTCTGGTCTAGTGACCCGTATTCAGAACTAATTGTAGCTGGGAAACTGGTTGGTATATATGCATTCCTTTTGACTGCCCAACTGAGTTTTAGTTTTTGTCTCTGTCTCTGGGCTGTATCTCCAGTGATTGTTTATTCCTTCCCCCGGCATCTCCCACCCCTTCTTTCTCTCCACAGATGTGGAGAGAAATTTCTGTTTTTGTTAACAAATGAAAATCTTTTACAACAGCAGTTGTAACTAGCAGGATAGATAAAGGACCACCTTTAGAAGTGTAGTCTTCTTCTGTTTTCAAAAGGCGTTTATATAGTGTCATATAAAAGTTTAATCGGTAAGAGAAGAGCTCATTTAGGTGGAAGTAATCTATTAATGTGGATCAAGGATTGGCTATTGGATAGGAAACAGTGGGCATAAAAGAAACATCTCCCAGTTGGCAGGTTATAACTAATTCAATGCTGCAAGAGTCAGCGCTGGGGTCTTGTGTTTTTACATGCTACTAATGACTTGGTTGAAGAAACAGAGGGTAATGTACCTATGTTTGCTGATGGTACAAAGCTAGCAAAAAGATAGCTGTGGAGAGCGCACAAATTACAAATGGATATATACGGGTTAAGTAAATAGAGTGATAGTCAGACCCTTCACTCCAATTAGTTCACACCGACCATGTTCCTAAACTAACTTAGTCCCACTTGCCTGTGTTTGGCCCAAATCCCTCCAAACATTTCCTATTTATGTGTACTTATCCAAATGCCTTTTAAGTATTGTAACTGTACCTGCATGTATCACTTCCTCTGGCAGTTCATTCCACACATGAACCACTCTCTGTGTTAAGAGAAGTTGCCTCTCATGTTCTTTTTAGATCTTTTTCCTCTCACCTTAAAAATATACTTCTTAGTTTTGTATTTTCCCATCCTAAGGGAAAAAACCCTAGCTATTCACCTAACCTATGCCTCTCATGATTGTATAAACCTCAGTGAGGTTACTCTCAACCTCCTATGCTCATGACAGAAAAAGTCTGAGCCTGTTCTTTTCACTCAAGTCCTCCATTCCTGACAATATCCTGCAAGAAGGCTGATGGAATATAATGTGGGAAAGTGTGAACTTATTCACTTTAGTCATAAGAATAGAAAAATAGAATACATTTAAAAGTTGTGAAACTTGTAAATGTTGATGTTCAAAGATACTTGGGTGTGCTCCATCGAGGAACACAAAATTAACCTGAATGTACACAATCATTCGCAATCAGGAAAGCAAATGGCATATTGGGCTTTAATGTAAAGTGATTGGAATACAGAAATTTGGAAATGAAACCTTTTGGTCTTTCGAGCCTGCTCTGCTATTCAGTCTGACCATGGCCGATCTATATCTCGAATTCAATGTTCTTACTTTATCCCCGTGCCTCTTGATGTCTTTAAAATCTAAACATGTATCTTACTCTTTCTTGAATATATTCAGTGATGTGTCTTCCACAGTCTTCCGTGCTGGAGAATTCTACATTCCTTTGAATGAAAGAATATGCCCTCATTTCTGCCCTGAATGTCCTGTAACCTGAAAGTAAGTCCGCTGATACCAGGCTCTACAACTGGGGAAAACATCCTCCCTGCATCTAGTTTGTCCAACCCTGTTAGAATTTTATGCATTTCAATCAAATCCCTTCTCATCCTAAAATCCAGTGAATACCAGCCCAGTCAAACCAATCTCTCCTCATAGGACAATGCCAACATCTCCGGCATGGATCTAGTGACCCTCGCCTGCACTTCCTCTATGGCAGGTATATCCTTTCTTAGGTAGTGAGATCAAAACCTCATCCAACGCAGAAAAAAGAATTCTTCCCACAATTTTACAGAGTTTAGCTAAGACCGCATCTAGAAGACAGTGTGTCATTTTCATCTTCATATTTAAGGGATATTATACTTGGATTGGAGGTGGCACAGCAAATGTTCACTGAATCTGTCCCTCGCTGAGAAAGTCGTCCTGTGATGAGAGATTGAGTAAATTTTTATTCATTCTCATGAGATGTGGGGTCGCTGGCTGGCCAACATTTATTGCTTGTCCCTAGTTGCCCTCAAGAAGCAGGTGGTGAGCTGCCTTCTTGAACCACTGCAGTCCACCTGCTATGGGTTGACCTATAATGCCATCATTAGGGAGGGAATTCCAGGATTTTGACCCAGTGACAGTGAAAGAACAGCAATACATTTCCAAAGTCAGGAAGGTGAGTGACTTGGAGGGGAACTTGAAGGTGTGGTGTTCCCATGATTCTGCTGCGCTTGTCCTTCTGGATGGAAGTGGGTTTGGACGGTACTGTCAGAGGATCTTTGGTGAATTTCTGCAGTGCATCTTGTAGATAGTAGCAACAGAGGGTACTGAGTGTCGGTGGTGGAGGGAATGAATGTTTGTGGATGTAGTGCCAATCAAGCAGGCTGCTTTGTCCTGGATGGTGTCAAGCTTCTTGAGTGTTGTTGGAGTGGCACCCATCCAGGCAAGTGGGGAGTATTCCATCACACTACTGATTTGTGCCTTATAGATGGTGGACAGGCTTTTTTCGGGGTGAGGGTTTGGGGCAGGGTGCGGTCAGGATGCGAGTTACTTGCCACAATATTCCTAGCCTCTGACCTGCTTTTGTAGCCACTGTGTTTATGTGGCAAATCCAGTTAAGTGTCTGGTCGATGGTAATGCCCAAGATGCTGATAGTGGGGAATTCAGTGATGGTACACTATTGAATGTCAAGGGGTTAGATTGTCTCTTACTGATGATGGTCATTGCCTGGTAAATGTGTGGTGCGAATGTTACTTGCCACTTGTCAGCCCAAGCCTAGATATTTACCAAATCTTGCTGCATTTGAACATGGACTGCTTCAGTATCTGAGGAGCCATGAATGTTGTGCAATATTGGTGAACATCCCCAGTTCTGACCTTGTGATGGAGGGAAGGTCATTGATGAAGCAGCTGAAGGTGGTTGGGCCTAGGACAGAGATCCTGCAGAGATGACTGACATCCAACGATGACCATCTTTCTATGTGCCGGGTTTGACTCCAACTGCCGGAGAGTTTGCTGCCAATACCCATTGATTCCAGTTTTGCTAGGGCTCGTTGATGTTACACTCTGTCAAGGGCTGTCACTTCCATCTCACCTCATTTAATTGATACATATGAGGTAATGGAAGGCCTTGAAAAGGTAGATGCTGAGAGATTATTTCTTTCGGTTAGGGAATGTAAAACGTTCAGGTATAGTCACAGGGTAAGAGGCTAATTCTTTAGGACTATGAAAAGGAGAAATTACTTTACTCAAATGGTTGTGAAATCTGGAGATCTCCACTTTAGAGTGTTTGGATACTGTATCGTTGAATAAACTTAAAGCGGAGATAAATAAATTTTTGTTATCCCAGGGATATGGGGATCATGTGAGAAGGTGGAGTTGAAACTCCAGATCAGCCATATTTCTATTGAATGGTGGAGCTGGTTTGACAGTCCAAATCGTCAACCCCTCTTATTTTCTTGTGTTCTTCCTGTTCGCATTGGACATTTTGGGCATTAAGACATATGCGTCTTTCTTAATAATGAGTAAGAGTGGTTGCATGTAGTCTAGGAATTAAGCATCTTGCTAGTTAGGTTTGTTAAAAATTAAAAAGAGTCTTAATATCAATGTGAAGAATGTTTCCATTTGAAGAATAGAACTTAAAATTTAACTCTAGTAGTTAACCAAGCAAAGTAAATAAAATGGCTACTCCTACCAACAAAATTACACATGTAATTGAAATGGATAATTGTAATGCAACATCCATATCATCTCCTATCACTGGCTATAGAAGGTTGGTTTTTAAGGCTATGCATACTATATTCTGAAATATTTATAATGTAGAACTTAAAGTTGAATATTTAAGTTTCTCTGTGTATTGACTTCAGTAGGCCTGGAGACAAACTAGTTTCGAAATGTGTTCCTCAACTTGCACACCTAAGGAAGAGAGATTTTTTAAAAAATGTGTTTCAGTTTTGAAACTGGTTTTTTTGTGGATTTGACGTATAGTTATCAGTACTTGACCAATGTGGGATTTATCTTCAGATGAGAATTCAACTGTTGGGTTATTTGGCTATCTTCACTCCTATCGATCTTATGGAATGTTTGAATTCTTTCACAGTCCTAAAACTGACGGCAAAAACATATAAGGTAATAAAGGGGCTTGAAAAGGTAGATGCTGAAAGATTATTTTCATTGGTTAGGGAATCTAAAACATTGAGGTATAGTCTCAGGGTAAGAGGCTAATTCTTTAGAACTACGAAGTGGAGAAATTACTTCACACAAATGGTTGTGAAATATGGAATTCTCGACTTCAGAGTGTTTGGATGCTATATCGTTGAATAAGTGAGGAGGTGTTGACTGTCCCAACATTTTTGATAATCTGATTTAGGATGTGTTAATGCTACAGCTGTAATGTTGCAGCTAAAAGAAAATTGATTTGCACCTTGGTTCTGGTTATCGTGTGAATGTAGTATAAATTTGGGCATCCAGGTGAAGAGATTTAAGGCTTTTAAACCTTTTATTTATGCATTTAAAGCAAATGAACTTAATCCCAACGTAAGTTGGAAATCATTTCATATTAGAACTGAACATGCACTTTAAATATGGCCTTAAAAGTTGACTCTGGTGGCACTCATTTAGTTGCCCAGCATTCAGTGCAGTTGTATTATTTAGTCTCCAAGTGAACTGTCACAGTATTGTTCAATGGTTCTCTGAATGCTCCGCCAGTGTGTGATTCCATAAAGTCAAAATGGGCATCTCCTTGAGTCCAGCTGTCTAACATACATCCGTACCAGTCATGCTGGTGTGTAAAGAAAACCCCTTGGTAAATCTGGTACTTAAACAGTTTTTCATTAAGTTTGATAAGGGACAGTCTAGTTCAGCTGCAGTGCACAAATTATATCCTGAAATAAGCATTTTCGTAATGTTTAGATCTGGATCATTGGGCAGCTGAGGTTCATGTTAATTTTAGATGTTGTAGTATGTTGACTTGTAAAATTCAATTCTTTTGATTTAATTAATGTATAGTAGTTTGCAATGCTTGAAATTAAAAAGAATGTAGATGTTTAATTTGCTCAATAACCCTATTTATGCTTCTTATGGACATGAAGATACAACAAAAGAGAAGAAGACTTTTGTACTCTCAAAGAATACAATGATTTTCTTGAAGAAGTTGAAGATATTGGTAAGTCTGAAATATGAAAATGTCTTTGAAGTAAGATACAAATATGTAATCAATTCAGCAATACCAGTGTATCCAAAGACCAAACATAGTAATTCCTGGAAGCAGTCCAATGTGATACTTCTAACAATTAATCAGAGGAAAATATAACAGGATTATATTACTCAAATTAAACTGGTATATCATTGTTTTTAATGCTGGAATATCACCAATTCAGCTTTTGTGCAATTTTCTGAAATATTTAACTTTTTCAAATACATGAACTTGTGTTGATAAATGCGGAAAAAGCAACTTGCCCATTTCTTCCTTACTTTCATAATTGTTTTACCCAAAATATCTGTTGAAACAGATTTGCTTTCTGGGAAAATGCCTACTTTTCTTGGATCTCACTGCCTAGTCCACTTACCTTGTTGATGAAAACAAAATATATTAGATTCAGATGGCACAGTGGGAAAGATGTGAATTATGGCTTTGAGTGGGGAGAAAAGGCTGAAACAGATTGTGATGAAGGTAAAGAGATGTTCTCTAAATGTTGTGGTACTTGCCCAAGTACCATGTAGAAGAGCGAATATTTTTCAAACTCGTTCTTGGATGGGAACATCACTGCCAAGGCAGTATTTATTCCCTAATCTTAGTTGTCCTGAGAAGGTAATGGTGGACCACCTGCTTGAATCTTGCGGTGTGATGGTTAGAGATGCCGGATTGATTTACTAAACCACTTCAGACAATCATTAATAATAGTATATGACTGGAGCAATGTAAAGGCTAAATCAGATAGCAATGGGAGATTTAATTCCTGAAAAGTAATTCATGAAAGATTTTGACCTTTAAAACACTAAACAGCTTTTCTGTAGTGGCACACACCAACTTATCTTTTCCAGATTTGTTTTTTACATTTTTAAAAGCAAATTCTTAAACTGGCACATTGCAGTTTCAACTGAGATTCTACGGATTACCATTCCAGGAATTCAGCCAACAAAAACGGAAATTGCTGGAAAACCCTAGCAGGTCTGGCAGCATCTGTGGAGAGAAATAAGAGTTAATGTTTTGGTTTCACTTCTGAAGAAGGGTCACTGGCCCTGAAACACTAACTCTGATTTGTCTCCACAGATGTTGCCAGGCCTACTGAGATTTTCCAGCAATTTCTGTTTTCGTTTCAGATTTCCAGCATCCAGAGTTCTTTTCATTTTTTTTGTCAGTTATTTAGTCACTCACTGTTGGACACCATAGTTTGCGGTCAAATGTAAGGATTTAGCTTTGTGCTTCAGTTTCTTATACCAAAACTGTAAATTAACAGACCAAAATGCAGTCTCCCAGATATTGCTGTGATTGTTTAAGATTATTTTTGACACTGTCAAGTGCCTAAAGGGAATGTGGTTCTTCTAGAAGAGATCCACCTGCATTGATCTTAAGAGTCACACACTTGACTCTTTCTTACAATGTAGATTTTGGCTGGCTCCAAAGTAAATTGACCATCACTTGATTCCGTAGCAGTATGAGTTCTCAGCAAAATTACTTGACTGTGTGAGAATAGAAATGTTAGACATCAAATACATCAAAAGAAGCAAAATACCTGCTTCAGTAACAAGTGGAAAATGTAGTTGCTGAATGCAGGAAGACACATTTTTTTGGGTTAAAAAAAGTCAACTGTAATTTAAACAATTATTTGATTGTAATCTGTGTGTTTTCTATGGGATAGTCTATTTTATGCCATGGAAGTGGCGAAAAGATGTAAGACCATAAGGCAGTAAATCTTTTAGCCCATCAAGTCTGCTCCACCATTCAATGAGATCATGGCTTTGCTTTACTACCTTTTCCCCATAATGCTTGATTTCCATACTGATCAAAAATCAGTCTGTCTCAGTTTTGAATGCAGTTAATGACCCAGCCTCAACAACCTCTATGGTAAAGAATTCCACAGATTCACAACCCTCTGAGAGAAGAAGTTGTTAATCATCTGTGGCACCTTTAAGAGATTAAGCCCTCTGATCCTAGACTCTCCCACAATAGGAAACAATCTACCCTGTCAAGTCCTCTAAGAATCTCATACATTTCAATATATCAACTATCATTCTTTTATATTTCAATGACTACAGGCCCAGTCTATTCAACTTCTACTCATAAGTCACAGTCCCTCCATACCTGGTGTCTGTCGAGTGAAGCTTCAGTGTCTGACCTCTTGCGTTAGATAAGGGGCCCAAAACAGTCAGTCTTCAAGCTGTGGTCTGACTAGTGCGTTGTATGGTTTTTAACAAAAAAAACCCTACTTTTATACTCTATTCCCTTTCAAAATAAAGGTCAGCATTCTATTTGCCTTCTCGATTCTTTGCTAAACTTGAATGCTGGCTTTTTGTGATTCGTGGATGAGGACTCCCAAAACCCTCTAATCTGTAACTTCATGCAATTTTTCACCATTTAAATAATATTCAGCTCCTCTATTCTTGCTGCCAAACTGCATAACCTCACATTTCCCTTTATTGTATTCCATCTGTCAAGTTTTTGCCTACTCACTTAACCTGTCTGTATCCCTTTGCAGGCTCATCCTCTCCATTTGCCTGACCACCTATTTTTATGTCATCCCAAACCTGGCTATAGTACATTCACTTTCCTCATCCAAATCATTAATATATATGGTAAATAATTGTGAGCCCCGTACTGCACTAGCTATAGCTTGCCATACTGAAGATGCACCCCTCCCCCACTTATTCCGACTGTTTTCTATGGTTAGCTAATCCTCGACCCATGCGAATATACTAACCCCAGTTCCATGGGCTCCTATCTTAGTAGGTTGCCTAATGTGCCTTGGTCCTATGAAGCGTTGAAACACTTGGAATATAATTCTATATGATGCTTCTCAGGACTCGGAACCCAGTTTATGAATTGATGTAAAATTTCTTGAATAGTTTGTCTTTAATGTATGCATTAAGCCACATTGTTCTCTAATTTTTATGGCTACATTCTTAAAATGTAGCATCATTTCAGTTTGATTTTTGGTGATTTTACTTGTTTCCTGAAGTTGTTGCCTTGTACATAAATGAATGCTAAAAGCTTTACAGAATTGTATTGTGCAAGGGAATAAGATGGTTATCGAGGAGATAAGAGATGAGTTGAAACCGGGTGAGATTTCAATCCACAGTTTAATGTTGCAATTTAAAGTATAGAATGCGAATTGCAGTAATGTGCAAGTATGACTGAAACCCTGATGATATAATTTGAAGAGCACTAATATATCTCTTCTCACCTAGCAACATTGCTTTAGATAGTAAGGCATGAATACAGCAAAAAAAAAAGAAACTTTGTTTTCATTGCACTGTATTACATTCAATGACTAGAGTTTGAATAGTCACTGAAATATGGTAAAGTAAGTTTGCTTTGCAGTCTATCATGTTCAAAGTCTTTTTGTGCTTAAAAAATATGAACAGTTAAATCAAATTTTGAAATTTGCAGTTCAGAGGACAGGTGATACTAGATAGTTCAACTTACTGTGTATTATGATTTTTTTTTACAGTGAATAATTTGACCAACAATATCGATGTAGAGAACACTAAAAGAAAAATGGAGCAGTACCAGAAGGATAATAAAGATATTATTTACAGAAACAAGCTAAAACTGGTCAGTCAGTTGGTCTTAATTTAAAATTCCTTTCTTCGTGGCCTTTGCTTAAATGTATGTTTAGTTTTGTGAATGGAGTCTCCATTACTTGTAGCAAACACGTTTATGTGAACACAAATTGCTTGCTTTTTGCAATTGAAAACACAATGCTTAAAAAATTAAAAATTATTTCCTTTTCAGTGCATACTTTTTTGGTTAGAAGTTTGTTTAGTGGGTTTGTTTATTAACTTTTGAGCCATACCATGAAGATCTTTGACAAGGAGCTGCAACACAGAATTAACGTTTTGAGTCTGATGTGACTCCCTTGAAATGTTATCTCTGCTTCTGTTGTAACATGTGCTGCTAGGCCTGTGTGTTTCAGATTTTCAGCATTCACAGTATTTTGCTGTTATTTTCTTAAAATGTGTTGCCCAGAATTGTACACAGTACTCCATTCAAGACAACTGATTTGTAAAGATTTAGCCTAACTTTTTTTTTCATTCAGAACCATGTGTCCCACATTACAAAAGAAGAAAATGACTTCTCTTCTTATTACTGTCAAGTCTGACATGAAGAAAGAGATTTTTTTCCCTGTTCCTGGAAATCCTTATTATGGTGTGAAGTTCTCATCTGGATATAGTAAAATGAGAGTGGTTGTATTAAGCTTTTATATGGATACATTATACTCTAGCACTTTAATATTATACATCTGGGCATAAAATCCACTGTTCAATTCACTTTTCTATAGCCTAATTCATTTAAGATTCTACTTGTAATGAACCGAAACTCCCAAATACCTCTGCTAATCCACAGCATGCAGTCTTCCCTGATGGAAGTATTTTTAAAATAATGAATAGAACTAGACTACTTACTGACAAGTTACGTCTGTCACATTTTGTCCATTATACCGTATTCTTATTGTCTGTTGTAGTATTAAGCATGACTTACTTCTATTTTGGGATAGTCTGCAAATTCGTTTACAATTCACTTCAGCCTATAATACTAACCATTGATGTATACAGTGAACAGTGGTGGCTCCAGAACAGACGTCCCCAATCATTGGCCATCACTCTGAGGAAATTCCCTAGTTCTTACTGTCTGGTTAGAAGTGGAGAAAGGCTTCCAGATTACATGCAATTAGATCCTTTATCAAGTTGAAATACACCCATTAGGGAAAGATGCTCAGATCACTTAACCAGAGAAACTGATTATATTAAAACACAACTCAAGGGCAACTAGCCACGGGCAATAAAAGCTGGCTGCCCAACCAATGACACTCTTGTTCCATGAGTGAGTGAAAAAGAATGTGCAAAACAAAAAACCCAAGGAAGGTTATGGACCTGAATTTGTAACATTTTCTCAATTACATATAAGCATAGATTAAGTTTATCTTCTCAACTCACTTTTAAAACTGGGTTACTGATTCTTTAAACATTTTCTGGAATCAGTGTTCATCTGGAAGTAAATTAAAATTACGTGTGATACTTCCAAATAATGTTGTGCTGAAGCTTCATATAATCCCACAATTGTGATTTTATTTTTATACTGAGTTATCTAGGCCATATATTCAACAATCTTGCTTTCTTTTGCCTTAACCTATCAGAACTAAAAGTTTTTTGTGGATTTAATTCCTAGTACCCATCTCCCAGATGCATTTACAGCTTTTATTCCTGCATTCCCAATACCACATGGTTTTGTTCATTTAATTCCCACTGTTTCTATGCCCCGCACATTGTTAATGCATGTAATAAATGGAAGGGAACATGGCACTTACCATGGAGCATTTCGCTGTGATCAGAATTCATCAACCCCACTTAAACCACCTGTTGCTTACAGCATGTAGCTAATTTGTTAGCTATCTTGCCATTTAGTTCTTCACCCATTGGATCTAATTTCCATGAACAATTCCTCAAGAGGCATTTTATTAGTAACATTTTAGAAATCCAGATAGATTGTCTATAATAGATAATTTGCTGTTAATGATTCGCTTTGATCAACTGGATTAAATTTATTCTATTTCATTTGGGTAAATCAACTATTTTATTTCATTCTATTTCATTTATTCTATTTCAGTAAACCATTTCAGACTTCTAGACGGTCATTTGTAGTGTTACTAAAAATGTTTTCCATTAACTTTCCCAACGCCAAAACCAGTGGTCGATGGCTTTCAGTTGTGAAGTGAACCTAGTTTGTTTTGTAAAAACTGTTCTTTTTTCTTTTTGTGTCTTTAAATATTGTGGACTGCAAGGAAAAAGAACTTTTTTTAAAAACTAAAGAATTTACCAGAATGGCTGCTTAATTTCACAACAAGGAATTAGATAGCAATGTGAACTGTTGTTTTTTTTTGTGGCAATGGGTTCCTGCATTGTGCAGATGATCAGGAATAGAAGAGTTGAAGCTGATTGTTTCTGAGTGAACTGAGAAAATTAGAACTGGAAGTAGGTTACAAAGGCAAACACACAGAGAGAACAAGAAGCAGAATGTGTGCAGTTGTTCTCCCCAGCAGAAGCTATATGTTCTCTGCAGTAAAACAAAACTCAGTTGAAACTTGTAGAAACCCAGTTACCTTTTCTGCAGCCATTGCTGTGAGCTGTTACTTTTGAATTGATAAATCAGAGACATTTCCAAATGAATCAGTCACTCTGTACTTCTTACAAAACCGTGGATGCCTCCAGAGAAAGACAATTGAACACAAAAGGCCTGGCTATCCAAAAACTGATTATCTCAACATTGGAATCAGGAAGCAAAGATCACGTGAATTGACTTCCCAGTTTTTCTCTACCTCTGCAAATAATTTGTATTTGTGTGCGTGCGTGCGCTTGTGGTAGTTTAGAAGGGGATTAGAGCTTTAGTTGTATATGCCAGTAATTTAAAGCTGTTTGATTGTAGCTATAGTCTAATTATTTACAATGATTCTTGTTTAGCACAGAAATCTGGTCCATGTTTTCTATTAACTTTGGTCTAACGGTCAGATAAATTGGGGTGCTGTGCATACCTTAAAAAAACGTTAACACTTGGTTCAACTTTGCGAACAGTGGGACTAAATTTATGGCGCGCTGCCCCAGGGGGTTGTAACAGTTGAATCAGTCTTTTATTCCAATATCTGGTGTTTAGCTCAATTCCTTTTACACTATTGGTATTAGGGTGTTTTACAAGAGCTACACCCTCGGGCAGATTAAATCTGACCTTGGAGTTTTTTTTAAGAAGTAATACAGCCATTTCCGTTAAGATCTGCTATCCCTTTATCATCATTTGCTATATAAAGAAATAGAATTTCTAGAGTACGTTGCCACATTATTAAGATACACTAAAGCACAATTAAACAAAGTGATTACTTCTTAGAAATGCAGCCACTGATTTGCTTCAGAGGTAAAATTTAATGTTATTCAGGATAAATACAATTATTCTAGAATGTGTTTGAGCACCCCATTAAACTGCAGTTAAGCCATGGCTTGTTGTTGTGCATAGGGCAAAGATGTCTCTTTGCAAAACATTTTTAATGGATGAAGTGATCAATTCATTATTAAATGTAACACTATCAAGCATTTGAATGGGTAACAAAAGAAATACCACAAATATGGTAGGTTTTGGATGTATCCCCTTCATCACAAATAAAAGCTCAATATGAGAAAATAGTTGCATCTTTCTGATCAAAATGAAGGATAAGAGAGAACAACATGTAAAAGATAAAATAGATCTGATCTTCTCATTCATTCTCCCATTTTCATCTATTATTAGTTTTAAAACGTAACTATTTTTAGGTCATTAAACCTGTTGGAATAACTTTGAGCGTTGGTGATGACATTCAAGCCAACAGAAAGGAATATTGGATGCAATATCTAACAGACATTACCTGCAAGATTGTCCCATTAACCTTTTGTAATGCAAGTCACTGTTTATGACTCTTGACTTTCATTTTACCCAACTCTTTGTTTATTAGTCGCAAGATGATAGAGGTGAATGTAAATATTATAAGGTACATTTCAGTTGGGAAGGCTAGGAAGTTTGAAAAAGTGGAGTGAAAGTTTTTTTTAATCACGGATGGCAATGGCCAAATTAAGAGAAATGGCTTGATCTTGGGAGATCAAACCATAGAATCTGTTTTGATAGAGATGAGTAATAGAAGGTTGGAAGTTGCTACTGTGGTTGGTTTCTAGGTTGCCAACAGTAGTCACATTGTAGGGTGGGGGAAAACAGGAAAAAATATTGGGGGCTTGTGAGAAATGTACAGTGATAGTCATGGATGATTTTAATTGACAGAAGGATTGAATGATTGACAAAGTAGCCTAGAGGATGAGTATATGGAGTGTTTTCAGGACAGTTTTTTTTTAATTCATCCATTGGATGAGGGCATCACTGGCTAGGCTGGTATTTGCTGCCCATCCTTAATTGCTCTGAGGGCTGTTAAGAGTCAACCACATTGCTGTGGGTCTGGAGTCACATAAAGGCCAGACTATGGTTTCTTCCCTAAAGGACGTTAGTGATGGGTTTTTCCAACAATCAACAATGGATTCATGGTCATCATTAGACTCTTAATTTCAGATTTACATTGAATTCAAATGCCACCATCTGCCATGGTGAGATTCAAACTTGGGTCCCCAGAACATAACCTGAATCTTTGTATTAAAAGGTCAGTGATAATATCACTAAGCCATCGCCTCCACTCTGAGCAGCATATTCCAAAGCCAAGCAGAGAAAGTGCCAAGTATCCAGTAGTGTTTATGTGCGATGAGCAATAAATTCTGGCTCAGCCAGTGAAGCAACATCCCCAAATGAAGGAAAAAAGACAGGTTTAATTAATAACCTCATAGTAAAGGCACCCCTCAATAGGAGGGTTTATAAAGTGATTGAATATCATATTCTGTTTGAGAGTGAAGCGTGGATCTAACATTAGTGTTTTAAACATAAATAAAGGCAGTTATGAGTGCATAAAAGCAGAGCTGTTAAAAACTAAACTAGGAAATTAGGTTACGGGAATTGTCAGTAGAGATGCAGTGGCAGGCATTCGAGGAGATATTTCAGAATAATCAGGGAAGTTACAATCAAAGTAAAAGAAAGACTCAGAGACAGTTGTGCTGTTGTGGCTACTGAGGAAGTGAAAAAAAGTTATAGTTCTGCACAGATGAGTGGCAAGCCAGAAGATTGGGCAGAAGATGAAGAGCAAAGAATGACCAAAAGGTTAATAAAGAGGGAGAGATAGAATACAATAAAAAGCTAGCTAGAAATATAGAAACAGATGGTAAAGGTTTCTACAGCTATTTAAAAAGATAAGGAAAAGTAAAGTGACTGTTGGTACTGTGGAGAGGGAATCTGGTGAAACAATAATGGGAACAAAGGAAATGGCAATGAATTGAATCAATATTTTGCATCTGCCTTCGCTGAATTCAAATAATCTCCCAGAAAGAATTATGTAGCAGGAAGTAAATGGGAGGGTGAAACTTAAAACAACTAATGTTGTTTGAGAACTCCCTCCCTAATGGCAGTGCAGGCCCACCTAAACTGAATGCTCTGCAACAGTTCAACAAGGGAACTCTCCACCATCATTTCAAGGATAACTGTGGATAGGCAACAAGTGCTGACCCAGCCAGCACAAGCATCCCATGAATAAATTTTTTAAAAATTCAGGGAAAATGTACTGAGAAAATTATTTGAAATCAGAAACTGACAATTTCCCAGGTGCTGATGCACTTCAGCCTTGTGTCTTAAAAGAAGTGCCTTCTCAAATAGTAGTTGTATTGGTTTTAATTTTCACAGATTCCCTAGATTCTGAAAAGATCCCATCAGATTAAAAAATAGACATGTAACTCCCCTATTCAAGAGAGGACAGGGGTAGAAAGAGAACTCTGGAATCTACAGGTCAGTTACCTTAACATATGTCATGGGAAAATGCTGGAATCCTTTATTAAGAATTGCAGGCCACTTAGAGTAACTCAGTGCAATTGGACAGAGTCAACTTGGCTTTGTGAAAGAGAAGTTATGGTTAACTAATTTAGTGGAGCAGTTTTGAGGGAGTAACAAGCAATGTGGTTAAAAGGGCACATGTGGATATGCTTAACTTAATTTCAAGAAGGCATTTGACAAGATGCCACATCAAAGACTGCTATTTAGACTGAGGCTTGTTATGTGCAGGATATGATAATAATGTGGCTAGAAGACTGGTTAGCTAACATGCGATTGAGAGTAGACATACGTGCGTCACTTTGCATTGACAAAATGTAACAATCAGAGTGCCAAAGGTTACCATTGCTGGGGCTCAACTGTTTTGAAATCCATGTCAATGAGTTGGATGAAGGGACCAAATGAGGAGGATGTAAGATGTCTACATAAGGATATAGTTTAAGTGTGTGAGAAAAATTTACATGAAGTATAATTGTATTCATTAGAATTTGGAAGGTTGAGGGGAGATCTAATAGAAACTTACAAGATAATGCATGGCTTAGAAAGGGTGGACACTGGGAAGTTGTTTCTGTTAGGTAGGGATGCTAGGACCCGTGGGCACAGCCTTAGAATTAGAGGGGGTCAATTTAGAACAGAAATGAGGAGACATTTCTTCAGCCAGAGAGTGGTGGGCCTGTGGAATTCATTGCCATGGAGTGCAGTGGAGGCTGGGACGTTGAATGTGTTCAAGGCAGAGATTGATAAATTCTTGATCTCGCAAGGAATCAAGGGCTACGGGGAGAGTGCGGGTAAGTGGAGTTGAAATGCCCATCAGCCACGATTAAATGGCGGAGTGGACTCGATGGGCCGTATGGCCTTACTTCCACTCCTATGTCTTATGGTCTTATGGTCTTATAATGTGGGAAGAAGAGAACTTGTCTACTTTGTCAGGAAGATTAGAAAAATAGTCATTCTTTTCTCAGGGAGAGATTGCAGAATTCTAAGGTACCAAAGAATCTGGTTGTCCAGGTACCTGAGCTTCTTGGTTTACGTGCACGTACATTTTGTGATTAGGAAGGCAAACAAAAAACTGTTGTTTATTACAATGGACATGGAATACGTACGTGTAATGTCAACTGACAGTTGTACAGGACATTGGCAAGATTTCATGTGGAGTACTGTTTACAGTTTTGGTTTCCTTATTGAAGAAAAGATAAAAATATGTCAAGTAATTCAAAGGAGGTTCACTCAACAATACCTGGAATTAGGGTTTATCTTAATGAAGAAAGATTGCACAGACAAGGCCAAGTTTGGAAGAAAAAAAAATCATCTTATTGGGACATAAAAGCTTCCGAGAAGAGTTGACAAGGTAGATGCTGAAAGGATATTTCCTCTTGTGGTGGAGTTTAGAACTAGAAGGTAAGAAATAAGGGGTCTTCCATTTAAGACAGATGAGAAACATCTTCTGAGGGTTGAAAGCCTTTGTAATTCTCCTCACACCCCCAGGAAAGTGATCAAGGCAGAGTTATTGTATATTTTCAAGGCAGAGCTATATGGATTCTTGATTTACGAGGGAGTCGGATTATTCAAGGTTGGCAAGATTAAAGCTGAGGCCACAATCAAATCAGCCATGATCTTGGAGCAGCCATGATGGTGGAGCAGACCCTGGGGGCTGAATGCCCTATTCATACTTGCAATTTGTATGCTGATATGTCAAGTATCTATTTTTCTGATGAAGGGTCTAGGCCCAAAACGTCAAGTTTTCCTGCTCCTATAATGCTGCTTGACCTGCTGTGTTCATCCAGCCCCATGCTTGTTATCTCTATAAAAAAGTTTGTTTATTTTCCAGTTCTAATGAAAAGTAGAAAAGAAACTATATACCTGGCTTGTTCCTCTTTTCCAATGCTGATGAAGTGTATGCTTGTTTGTAGAATTTCTTGTTCTTTTTGTAACATTGACAATTTCTGGTTTTTATGGCAACGCAAGACTTCATAATTATTAGGGCCCACGTTCACAACATTGATTTTAAACCTTTTGAACAATGTACCAGAATCTTGATGAGAAAATAATTACACCTTTCCTAAAATAATTATTTTATAGCATGTGGGTGTTGCTGGCTAGGCAAGTAGACTCAATTCAGCTAGCTTTTCCTTGTAACCTTTGAGATAATGTTGTTTGTTTTGCTGAGCTATTTGCCAATACTCAGTCTCTCTTTCGACTACCCTCAAGCTATTTGGTTTGTAATCTCACAGTTTATTTCCTTCCTTTACACTGTCCTGTAATTGTCCACTTAGCAGCTCCTATTTCCAATTTATCTAAGTTAATTGCATTTAGTTTACCTGTTCTCTTTTATTTGCACTATTCCCTAAATTTGCTTTTCTCTCCAAGTACAAGTTTATGTGTATGTATTTATGCAATCTGTTCAGCCATGACAATAGCACTTTTTCTTATGCTGTTCCATTATTGACTCTTCGTTATGTCGGTGCAGCTCCATGCACAATTATTCTTTACTAAACTTTGCCAACATAATTTATTTTCAATCCAACTTGGAACATTGTGTTAAAACTGAAAAAAAAACTGTGGATGCTGTAAATCAGAAACAAAAACAGAAATTGTTGGAAAAGCTCAGCAGGTCTGGCAGTATCTGTGGACAGAAATAAGAGTTAATGTTTTGGGTTGAGTGCCCCTTCCTCAGAACTGATGGTAGCTAGGCAAATTATAGTTTATATGCAGTAGATAGGGTGGGCGGGAGGGAGGAGTGGTGGATAGTGGGGCTAATGAGTAAGCGATTGGTGGGGATAGCGCCCAAAGAGAGAGGAGAACGGTTAGACAAACGAGTGGATAACGATTTGGCTAGAAGGATGAGTAGCTATTAATGTTATATTCCAGTCCCCTCCCTTGTCAGCTTTCTGCAGGGACTGTTCCCTTCAGGACACTCTGGCCCACTCTTCCTTCACTCCCAACACCACCCCCTACAGCCTTTACAGCACTTTCCCTTGCAAATGCAGAAGGTGTAACACCCTGTCCGTTTACTTGCTCCCTCCTCAGTATTCAAGGGCCCAAACACACCTTCCAGGTGAAGCAGCCCTTTACCTGCACTTCACGCAATCTAGTCTACTGCATTTGCTGCTTACAATGGGGTTTGCTCTCCATTGGGGAACCAAAGCGTTGACTGGATGACTGATTCGCGGAACACTTACATCCACAAAAAAGACACTGAACTTCCAGTTGCCTGTCACTTCACCATACCACAGTGTTCCCTGGCCAACATTTATGTCTCAGGCTTGCTGCAGTGCTCCAGTGAAGCTCAGCGCAAGCTGGAAAAACAACACCTCGTTTTTAGCTTGGGGACTCTGCAGCCCTCTTAACCCAATATTGAGTTCAATAACTTCGGAACTTGAGCCCACCCAAGTTCTTATCCCAACCCCACAAATCAGTCCTTGCTAACACATAGTCGGTTGTTACACACGCTCCATTGTTAGCCACTAACAGTCTCCATTAATGGCTATTCACTCTTCTAGCCAGGTCGTTATCTACTCTTTTGTCTGTTCAACTCTTCTCTCTGTTTGGGCTCTATCCCCATGTATCGTTTACTCCTTAGTCCTGACCCCCACCCTGTCTTCTGCATATAAACTGACATTTTTGATGCTACCAGACCAGCTGAGCTTTCTCAGCAGTTTCTGTTTTTGTTTCAGAACTATTTGTTCCACGTTCACGTGGACGGTTGCTTAGGTGGCAAGACAGTAAAAGTCTGGCTGATCTCCTAAATATACCACAGTAACAGAATTTGTGTTAATGGATTCTATAATTTTTTGATTATAAGCTCTCTCCATAAGCCCTTGAAGTACAAAAGAGCAAGATAGCTGTTTCTTCTAGTTTTTACTATTTCAATGCCCTTTTGCAAGTCTCCCAAATTCTGTGCTGTCTAAATTTGAAGATATCCAAAAATTTGCACCCTTCTTAACTCAAAGGAAACCTCGTCACCTCCTCATTGTTGTGCTCACAGATTCAAAATGGGTCAAGCAACATCTTGATTTAAAAATTCTCATCCTTATTTTCAAGTCTCTCCATAGCCTTCTCCCTCCATATTCTGTAATCTCTTCCTGCCTCCGATGCCTCTGAGATATCTACTGTTCTATTTCTGGCCTCTTGCACTTAACCAATCACAATTGTACCATCATTGGTGGCTGTGTCTTAAGTTGCCTTGAGTTCAAGTTTTGGAATCTTCCCCCTGCGTTTGTGTCTCTGCCTTGCTTTCCTCCTTTAAGACACTTCTTGAAACCTACTTCTTTGACAGAACATTTGGTCATCTGATTAATATCTCCTTATGTGGCTTGGTGACATGTTCTAATTTGTAATTCACCTGCGAAGCTTTTGGGATGTTTCGTGAATACATCAAAGGCACTATATAAAGTGTTGAATATTTTAAAATACTGGCAGAAATCTAACCTAAATTACAGATTATTTTTAAAATCCTAATATCTCACTAATTATTCAGTTGTGAAGTATTTCTGCATTTATTTTTATTTTGCCTTTATACTACATATTTTCTCAAGTTAGTAGTTATGCACAAATGAACATAATTTAATCACCATAAAATTTAAGCAAATGTTATGCTTTCTTAATGAAGGATAAAAATTCTCTAATTTCTTATAATATTATTGTTATGTATACTGTTATATTAAAATATCTAAACTATCTTGTGTGGGCAGAAACCATTAAACAATTAGAGGTCTGTCGTCATGTGTAATTACTGTACTTCAATTAAAGATGTGAAATTACTTCAATATTTTAGAATAGTCATTAACAAGGGCTTTTTTGGATCCAGTCTAAACTCAGTACCTGGTGTGTTACTGAGCTATTCAGTTCAGTAATGCTATATGTTTGCTGTCTGGTGATCTATCAGAGTTACCAATCTTGTATGTTAAAATAATGGAGGAAAAAAACTACAGTCTTGCGCGTAAATCACTATTCAGTTACTCTTGTTGAATGTGTACCAAGCATGGACGCTGGGGGAGAATTGGACTCTTGCATGAAGATCAATACATCTGAAAATAGAGTCATACAGCATGGAAACATGCCCTTTGGTCAAACTAGTCAACACCAACCATGTTCCCAAATGAAAGTAGTCCTGTGTTTGGCCAATATCCCTACAAATCTTCTGTATTCGTTTACGTTTCCGAATGTCTTTTAAATGTTGTAACCGTACCCGCATTCACCACTTCCTCTGGTAGTTTACTCCACATACAAACCACCCTTTCTGTGAAACAAAGTTGCCCCTCATGTCCTTGTTAAATCTTTCTCCTCTCACTTTAAAAATATGTCCCCTAGTTTTGAACTCCCCTACCCTTGGGAAAAGATCCTTGCTATTCGTATGCCCCTCATGATTTTATAAACCTCTAGATTGTCACCTCCCAACCTCCTATGACATAGTGAAAAAAGTCCTGGCGTATCCAGCCTATCTTTATAATTCAAACCTTCCATTCCCAGCAGCATCCTAGTAAATCTTCTTTGAATGCTTTCCAATTTAATAATATCTTTCCTACAGCAGGGTAACTAGAACTGTACACAGTAGAGGCCTCACGAACCTCAACACAACATCCCAAAAGGTCTGAGCAATGAAGGCAAGCTAAGCGCCTTCTTAACTGCCCTGTCTACATGTGACACAAATTTCAAGGAATTATGTACTTTAAACCCTAGGTCTCTCTGTTTTACATTACCCAGGGCCCTACCATTAACTGTATAAGTCCCTGCTCTTGTTTGTTTTATCAAAATGCAATACCAGACATTTATTCAAATTAAACTCCATCTGCCGCTCCTCAGCCCATTGACCCAACTGATCAAGATTTCTTTGCGATCTTAGATAATCTTCTTCACTGTCCATAATACGATCACTTGTGATATTGTTGGCAAACTTACTAACCGTGTCTCCTAAAATTGTTTAAATAAATGATAAACAAAAGTGGATCCATTGCTGGAGAGGCTGCCAACATCATCAAAGACCAGTCCCACCCCAGTAATGACCTCCTACAACCTCTTCTGTCAGGCAGAAGATATAGAAGCTTGAACACACGCACCAGCATGTTCAAGAGCAGCTTCTTCCCTACCATGTGCTATCATTTTTTTCCCCCTTTTTGCTCCACAATTCGTGGTGAAATGTTCGGCCACTGTGCATGTACATTTTTGCGTTGGTAGCTCCTTTCTTATTTTAAATGTCTCCTGAGAAAAGCACTGTTGAAGCTGTGCCATCAGTCATTTCCTGTAACCAATCATCCATGTATTTTTAATCTCCTGTAATATTCCTTGAGATACTTAGGATGTTGCTATATAGCATTGGTATGTATGTGAAAAAAAACTTTTACATTTGATTCTGTAGTTTTCAATATAATAACCTAATGTCAATTACTACTTTTAAAAATAAAACCTACATTTATCTAGCCCCTTTCAGAGATAAGGTCTTAGATTTGTGTAGGCACAGGTTAAGGGTAGGAACTGATAGTCCACTGGAAAATAAATGTAAGCTTTTGAAAGTGAGGAAGAATAGAGGATGATAAAGCATGAGTGAGAGAGATACACTATATGCAGGCAAGATGGCCAAAGCCTTTCAAGTAAATCAGAGTTGAGAGAAAGAAGCAGCAATCTAGTTCAGAAAACTTTGCAAAACTTGAAACATTATGAAGACCAGGATTTTAAAACTGATTTGTTGATAGCAATGTGACCTCTTAGCCATGTATAATCATTAATTAAAACATCAGCATTGAATGCAAATATGACATTTGAAAGTGGATTTTGAGAGGGCTAGAGTACAGGCAACATTTTTTTGAGCTGCTTAGTGTTAATAATGTAGAACTTCAGAGCCCCATGGAGACTGTTGAATAACTGGGACTAGAAGATGGACTTAAAGTTTCAGCACTGGAAGGCCACAGAGGTAAAGGATGCACAATGAACATAGTCACACAGAATAATGTTGATTACTTTTTCAAGTGGTTTCATTGTTTTGGATGGGGCTGAAACTAGCTAGAAGTGATTTGTATTGGGCCCATTTATTGGTTACTCCAATTGCCTTCTGTTATTATACTGTGTTTCCTCGTAGAATTATCACAGTATTTAAAAGAAAATTAGAGCAGTGACTAATCGAAAAGAAGCATAATTCTAAGCAATGAGATAACAAGCGTGGGGCTGGATGAACACAGGAGGCCAAGCAGCATCATAGGAGCAGGAAAACTTGATGTTTCGGGCCTAGACCCTGATATAATTCTAAGCATATCTGTTGTCCCTGCTAGCCCGTGTTTTGTCAGGACATTGGCTCCTTGTTATTGCTTCATGCACCTTTCTTGCTGACATTTATTGAAACTTTCCCACTGAGCTTAGCTGGATGCAAATACTCATTAAAGTTGGTATCCTAAGACATGACCATATGCTTGAAGTCATTATTGAAGTCACGGTGCATTACTATTGGAAATATTAGATTGCTCCAACTAGGGGTTTAGGTATAAAAATAAAGTTGCTGGAAAAGCTCAGCAAGTCTGGCAGCATCTGTGAAAGAGAAAACAGAATTAATGTTTTGGGTCGGTACCCTTCCTCAGAACCGGACCCGAAATGTTAACGCTGTTTTTTCCTTCACAGGTGCTGCCAGTCCTGCTGAGCTTTTCCAGCAACTTTGCTTTTGTTCCTGATTTACAGCATCCGCAGTTCTTTTGTTTTTTTGTTTAGGGATTTAGGTAATTTATTATACTTGGAATTATTAATCGGGTAAGTTTTTTTGTGAAGTGAAATCTATGTGTCAGTAAACATTCTTGCTTTCCATTTTAGAGCCGGGAGCAGGAAGACTTGGAAGAAGCTTTAGAATTTGAACGGCAGGAGAGTGATCAAAGACGAATGCTTCTTCTGAAGGAAGAACAAATGCAACAGTTGGCAAAAAAGAAAAATAAAAAGGCCCTGATTGATGACCTGGTAGGTATAGATCTGAAACCATATGACATATGCCAGATGCTGCACGTCTTTGAGTACAGATATATGTTTGAGGTTGCTGAAGAATATCAGAGATAATTAGTGAATGCTGATCCTTAAATAAAAATAGCTATTTGCTGGTGAGTTTTAATACAGTTCTTATATTTAAAGAAAACACCAAATCTGACTCTGGAAACTGACTGTTCATTAGTATATGTAAAGTACTGAACATCCGTTATAAATGGTAGATTGTTTAACATTAGCCAGGCGATTATTAAGACCATAACACGTAAGAACAGAGGTAGGCCATTCATCCCCTTGAATCTCCGCCATTCAATGAGACGATGGCTGATCTGACAATCTTGAACTCCACTTACTTACCTTTTCCCCATAACCATTGATTCTTTGCTGATTTAAGAATCTGTCTGTCTCAGCCTTGAGTATACTTAATGACCCCAGCCTCACGACCCTCAGTGGTAAAAAAATTCCATAGATTCACTACCATCTGAGAGAAGAAATTGTTCCTGATCTCCGCCTTCAATGTGTGACCCCTTATTCTGAGATTATGCCCTCTGGTATGAGACTCTCCCACAAGGGAAACAACCTGTCCATAGCTACCCTGTAAAGTCCTCTAAGAATCTTTATTTGTTTCAATAAGATTGCCTCTTGTCTATATTCTAACAAGTACAGGATCAATTTACCCCGTATCTGGTATCAGCCTAATTAACTTTCTCCAGATCGGCTAATGCCAGTATATCTTTTTCTTGGATAAGGGGCCTGAAACTGTTCACAGTGTTCCAGCTGTGGTTTGCAGTAGTAACTGAGATAATGTTGGAGGGGCACCATTTGAGAATTAGATGTTGCCTCTTTAGGACTGAGATGAGAAGCCATTTTTTTCGGAGGGCTGTGTGATTTTGTAACACTCAGCCTTAGAAGGCATTGGAAGCAGGGTCACTGAATATTTTTAAGGCAGAGATGGATAGATTCTTGTTAAGTAGAGGAATCAAGGGTTATTGGGGGTAGATGTGGAATTTGAAACACAAACAGCTCGTCCATGATGTTATTGAAGGTGGAGCAGGCTAAGGGGCTGAATGGCGTACTCCTGCTCCTATTTCATACGTTCTGTCACGATCTCTCTTGAAATTATTACTAGACGATCCAGACCCAAGACTGAAATCCGGCTTGATAGATTGTGCATCTTTTTATTTAAGGAGGTGGTCTTTCACTAAAACGCAAACATGCAATTTTGCAGATCTGGTTTTGACAATAAAAGAGAAATTTATTCCAAAAAAGTGATAAAATAGAATAAACCAAGTTATTTACATACAACAAAATTGGGAATATTTCAAAACAAACCAAAAATTACAAATTCCGTCAATTCCAACGGCAGACTTTTACATATACGAGAGAGAGAGAGATAATTCCCTTCTCCATCACATCTATAGATTTGACTTAATTGTTTTCAATTCCAGGTTGTGAGAATTTGACAGCCTCTTCCTTGTATTTACACAACTAAGTTTAGATTTTCTTAGCTTCAAATAATCTCCTCATCCAAACCAAACACTTTTGCTCTGGAGCTTTCAAACTAAAACTCATACACTGAGGTAAAAGGTACTGCAGATGCTGGAGAATCCGAGATAACAAGCATGGGGCTGGATGAACACAGCAGGTCAAGCAGCATCATAGGAGC
>JAHRHZ010000283.1:56153596-56168914 GCA_024137785.1 Ginglymostoma cirratum
CCCCCATTTCTGATGAAGGGTTTAAGGCCCGAAACGTCAAGTTTTCCCGCTCCTATGATGCTGCTTGACTTGCTGTGTTCATCCAGCCCCATGCTTGTTATCTCATACACTGAGGTAACCTGTTTCTAAATAAAATGGAAAGAACTCGGGACGCTGTAAATCAGAAACAAAAACAGAAATTGTTGGAAAAGCTCAGCGGGTCTGGGAGCGTCTGTATATATTGCAAGAAGTAGCACCAATGCAATGTAGAACTGGATATATGATCTTTTCTCCTCTTAGGTGAGTTATAGGGGGATGGGTTTGGGTGGGTGCTGGGAGGGTCGGTGTGGACTTGTTGGGCCAAAGGGCCTATTTCCACACTGTAGGGATTCTATGAATTACCTCCTCCATGATGTCCAACATTAGTTTGTCAGAACTGAGGAAGGGTCACTGGACCTGAAACGTTAACTCTGGTTTCTCTTCACAGATGTTGCCAGACTTGCTGAGCTTTTCCAGCAACTTCTGTTTTTGCAACCTGTTTCTAACTTTTTTGAAGTAATTCTTTGCTCCAAGAGAACTGTTTCATGCGTGCAATTTCAAGCAGGTTGTCTACAAACTGAAGCCAAATGTTTCCAAGCTATGGGTGTTTGCCCTAAACAAAAGGAAAACAACCCCTTTTCCTTCTGACTGAAAGCTATTTATAAAACTCTCCCAGTGCAAACAATTTCCATCATCAACCCAGGGACTATCTCTCTCCTACTGGCTTAAAAACAATTCGTGGCTCCAGAAATAGTGACAAGTTATCGTTAAACTCACTCATACGCACAGACCAAAACTCTCATGCCACTGGCTCAAAGTCCAAGTTCTAATATAAATGATAATATTTTAAGTATATTATTTTATATGTATATAAAATCACACAGCTTACATCACATCATGTGTTGATTTGAATGGGAGTCCTGCTGGCTAATGAAATTCCTCGACTACTTCTGCAGGTGTTAAACATCAGCTGTAAAGTAGCTCTGCAAGCTCCAGTTTTCGAAGCTTTCAGAAAGTTTTTGACTAGGCTCCCTATTTAAAAGAAAACTTCTATTTAAAGCTAAAGCTGCAGGAATCCAGAGTAGAACGTAAGACTCGATTTTAAAGAAAGATTTATTTGTATACTCATGAGCAGTATAGTATCAGACCAAAGGATACATTGTGTGTACCCCATTTCATGTTGCACCTACCTAAGTGACTTTGTTCCAAGAATCAAACATTATACTGCTGACATTAAAATAGAGAGAATGAACAGGAGAAGGTGTAGAAAACTATTTATAGATAACTGATTTAGATAAGTTATTATTCAAATGAACAAATAACAAACTAAATTGAGCAGTGATAATATTGTTGTCATGCAGCATCCACACATGCTTTTTTATGTTTACGACTTTTTCTTGTGAAACTATATTGCAAGAAGCAGCACCAATGCAATGTAGAACTGGGTATATGACTTTTTCTCCTCTTACCGCCTCTATGATGCCCAACATTAGTTGCTGTATAGCAATCAGGAGTAGAAATCCTGATTATTTATTTTTTCATTTGAAGTAAGGCATTTGTCATGTCCAAACCGCTGCTTTGCTTGAACGAAGTCAACATGACCATGTATTGCACGTAGTATCTTTTGATGTATTTGGCTGATAGTATAATGTATAATAGTACAGTATAATGCTGTGTGGTGTATGTGTTCGCAGCCATCAGTCATCAAATTTTTAGTTTCTTCATTGTAGTGAGGCTGGGAGTTATTTATTTTGTGTGCGAAGCATGCAATGAATAGGAAATCGTTCCACGCACAAGAAGAAACTCTCAGCCTCACCACAGTGAAAAAATTGAAAATGTGATTTCTGTTAGTTGTAGGCACATACACCGCAAAGCATAATTTAAAATGGAAGTATAAAATAATAGCGTGCTTTCGTCAGCTGAAGTGGAGTATTGTTTACATTTTTGTTTGCTTTGATATCAGTAAGGCTTAGACCTAATTAGGTACTATACAAGACAGCAATGAGCATGATTTCTTCTCTCAATAAATAAATTTCACACTTTTTCTACCTATTGGATTTATTAGTAATTGTTTTGGATTTATGACTGTAGTTTTTAGTTAGAGCCATAGAGTCATTGTTATGTACAGCATGGAAATGGACCCTACGGTCCAATTCAGCCATGTCGACCAGATATCCTAAATAAATCTAGTCCCACTTACCAACATTTGCCCATTATCCCTCTAAACCCTTCCTATTCATGTACCCATCCAGATGCCTTTTAAAAGTTGTAATTGTACCATCCTCCACCACTTCCTCTGGCAGCTTATTCCATACACCGATCATGTTGTTAATTCTAATTAGTCAGGTTAGTAACCCGAGTTAGTTACTAAGTACAGTATGTTAGGAATCCTTCCTATGCCACTGTACCTCAATTTGGAGAATAAGGGGATTCTTTCTCATTGCTTAAAGTTGTAATCTGCCATTAATGTGTCTGGTAGGAAAGCTCCCAGTTGCCTGCAAGCATGCTTTTGGCTCAGCATAAGGACCGGGCTGCACAACTGGAAACACAGTTGGAAGCACAGCGGCAAGTCAGATCTGTCACATTCTCAACTGGCATTAAAATGGTGAGTGTTTATCTACTTTGCAAATGGTACATTGGATCAATATATATTCAAAATACCTTTTCAGTATGTCATATAGGACTTGCCTTACGAATCTTCATTTGTCTTAATATTTTAATTTAAGACTATTAAATGTTATTTGGATAGTATTATTATTAAACTTCAAAAATAAAACGTTACACCAGTGTGAACCTGATTTGTGCAGAGTATTTGAATTAGTTGAATCAGAAGTAAACTAAAGGCTTTTACGTTGTGTTTGTCTGCTTGTCCTTCCACATAGTAAAGAGTAAATTTCAGGAACTCGTGGAAACTTGTTTGCTGTACTATTTTGCTTTTGCGGCAATGTCAGACATCATTCCTGACCTCTTCCACTTAAGGTTGTGCAACTATTAAATACATAAAATATTGTCATGCTTCATTGAGACCAAGAAAGACACATATCTCCTTCAGTAAAACTTAGCAAGTAGAGATTTTTCTAACTGAGGGAACCATGTTTTTGGTCACTGGTTGTTTAAATTTTATAAACACTGTGGTTTACTGTCCATTGAGGCTATGGAATAATGGAAAAAGTTTAGTATTTAGATTTGCCATCCTTTATATTCTCAAATAATCTTGTCCAGTGCCACTTGGCAACTCATGATATATGGTTTGTTGTTGCGTGTTTGGTGTATTTAGTATTTCCCTCTTGTTGGAGAGAAACAGTTGGCCTTTTAACAGCAGAGTTGGAAAATTGCTTGATTCCTGCCTCAACAAGGTAAATTAATTCATTTTTAAATTATTTGTTCATGAGATGTGGCAATTTTAGCATTTTATCATTTTTGAATGCAGGGGGTTCAGGCTTTCAAAAACAATTTCAAAGTGATTCTACTGATCTCCCATCAAAACTTTCTATAGGAGGTCAGTGAGGCTCCTGTAGCAATATAGTACAGCTAGTTTTTTTTTCTATTCATTTGTGGGATGTGGGCGTTGCTAGCTGGCCAACATTTCTTACTCATCCCTAGCTGCCGTTGAGAAGGTGGAGGTGAGTTGCTTTCTTGAACCGCTGCAGTCTCCTGCTGTGGGTTGACCCACAATGCTATCAGGGAGGGAATTCCAGGATTTTGACCCAGCAACAGTGAAGGAACGGCGATATATTTCCAAGTCAGGTGAGGCATGGTGGCACAGTGGTTAGCACTGCTGCCTCACAGCACCAGGGACCTGAGTTCAATTCCAGTGTTGGGCAACTGTCTGTGTGGAGTTTGCACATTCTCCCTGTGTCTGTGTGGGTTTCCTCCGGGTGCTCCGGTTTCCTCCCAAAATCCGAAGATGTGCGGGCTAGGTGGATTGGCCATGCTAATTTGCCCATAGTGTGCAGGGATGTGTAGATAAGGTGGGTTTATAGGGGCCTGGGTCTGGGTGGGATGATCTGAGGGTCGGTGTGGACTTGTTGGGCCGAAGAGCCCGTTTCCACATTGTAAGGATTCTATGATTCTATGATCTAAGTCAGAATGGTGGGTGGCTTGGAGGGGAACTTGGAGATGGTGGTGTTCCCATATGTCAGCTGCCCTTGTCCTTCTAGATGGAAGTGGTAGTGGGTTTGGAAGGTGCTGTCTAAGAATCTTTGGTGAATTTCTGCAATGCATCTTGTAGATGGTACACACTGCTGCTACTGAGCGTCAGTGGTGGAGGGACTGGATGCTTGTGGATGTTGTGCCAATCAAGAAGGCTGCTTTGTCCTGGATGGTGTCAAGTTTCTTGAGCATTGTTGGGACTGCACTCATCCAGGCAAGTACGGAGTATTCCATCACACTCCTGACTTGTGCCTTGTAGATGGCGGACAGGATTTTGGGAGTCAGGAGGTGAGTTACTCACTGCAGTATTACTAGCCTCTGACCTGCTCTTGTAGCCACTTTGTTTATGAGGTGAGTCAAGTAGAGTTTCTGGTCAATGATAACCCCAGGATGTTGATAGTGGGGGATTCAGTGATGGTAACATTGAATGTCAAGGGCGATAATTAGATTGTCTCTTATTGGTGATGGTCATAGCCTGGCATCTGTGTGGTGCGAACGTAACTTGCCACTTATCAGCCCAAGCCTGGATATTGTTCAGATTTTGTTGCATTTGAACATGGACTACTTCAATATCTGAGGAGTCACGAATGGCGCTGAACATTGTGCAGTTACTGATGAACATCCCCACTTCTGATCTTCTGATGGAGGGAAGGTCATTGATGAAGCAGCTGAAAATGGTTGGGCCTAAGACACTACCCTGAGGAACTCCTGCAGGCATATCCTGGAGCTGGGATGATCGATCTTCAACAACCACGACCATCTTCCTATGTGTCAGGTATGACTTCAACCACCTGAGAGTTTGCCCCGGATTCCCATTGATTCAAGTTTTGCTCGGGCTCCTTGATGCCACACTTGATCGAATGTAGCCTTGATATCAAGGGTTGTCATTCTCATCTCACCTCACCTCTGGATTTCAGCTCTTTTGTCCATGTTTGAACCAAGGTTGTAATAAGGTCAGAAGCTGAGTGGCCCTGGTGGAACCCAAACTGAGTGTCACTGAGCAGGTGCTGCTTGATAGCACTGTTGATGATATCTTCCATCACTTTACTGATGATTGAGAGTAGACAGTTTTGGCAGTAATTGGCTGGGTTGGATTTGTCATACTTGGGCAATTTTCCACATTGTCGGGTAAATACCAGTGTTATAACTGTACTGGAACAGCTTCACTAGGAGAGCAGCAAGTTCTGGAGCACAGGTCTTCAGTACTATTGCCAAATGTTGTCAGGGCCTGTAGCCTTTGCAGTATGCAGTGTGTCCAACTGTTTTTTTGATATCACGTGGAGTGAATCGAATTGGCTGAAGACTGGTATCTGTGATGCTGGGGACCACTGGAGGAGGCTGAGATGGATCATCCACTTGGCACTTCTGACTGAAGATTGCTGAAGAATGCTTCAGCCTTATCTTTTGCACTGATGTGCCGGGCTTTTCTGTCATTGAGGATGGGGATATTTGTGGGGCTTCCTCCTCCAGTAAGTTGTTTAATTGTCCGCCGTCATTCACGACTGGATGTGGCTGGACTGCAGAGCTTAGATCTGATCTGTTGGTTGTGGGAATGCTTAACTCTATCACTTGCTGCTTTCGCTGTTTGGTGTGCAAGTAGTCCTTTTGGTGGCTTCACCAGGTTGATACCTCATTTTCAGGTATGCCTGGTGCTGCTCCTGGCATGCCCTTCTACACTCTCCATTGAACCAGGGTTGATCCCCTGGTTTGATGGTAATGGTTGAGTGGGGGATATGCCGGGCCATGAGGTTACAGATTGTGCTGGAGTATAATTCTGTGCTGTTGATGGCCCGCAGCACCTCATGGATGCCCAGTCTTGGGTAACTAGATCTGAGCGAAGTCTGTCCCATTTAGCACGGTGGTGGTTCCATGATGGAAATTATTCTCAATGTGAAGGCAGGACTTCATCTCCACAATCAGTGTGTGATGGTCACTCTTACCGATGCTGTCATGGACAGATGCACCTGCAGGTGGCAGATTAGTAAGGATGAGGTCAAGTATGTTTATCCTTCTTGGTGGTTCCCTCACCACCTGCCGCAGACCCAGTCTAGCAGCTGTGTCCATTAGGACCTGATCAGCTTGATCAGTAGTACTGCTGCCGAGCCACTCTTAGTGGTGGACATTGAAATCCCCCACCCAGAATACGTTGTGTCAGATATCCACTGTGCTTGGGAGTTTCCATTTACCTTGTGAGGTTTGGAATATTTGGTCATCATTTGCAAAGAAAAGTTCAGGCTTTTGGTGGATATTCTCTATGCCAAGTGTTCCTGTTACTGATCTGTAATCGGAGCCTGTGTTTCAATGGTGGTGTACTGAAAGAGAACCAGAACTTGTGACTGTAGGCCTGACAAGGGGCCTACAATTCCTAAGGAGGATTTTTTTTTAAAGTTGCTTCCTGGATCAGTTCTCTTTTATAGGGCAGAGGTCACAAAAATATATTCATCTGCCTCCTTACTCAATGCAAATGAGCTCCCCTCTCACAGCGTGTAAACTCTGGTGAAATGTGGTGGCCCAGATATTCCAATGTTGAGATGGTTGTCGGAGCTGTATAGGCAAGCGTTAACTTCAGAACCATGCAGAATCTCCAATGGTGGGAATTGTCTGGGAAACTGGAGATTCTGTTAGGCATCTGGAACACTTCAAATAAGTCCCTTAAAGTTTGAGAATGCAGAGGGTTCTGACTCATTTGAGCTACACAGTAACTCAGGAAAGGTTAGAGGATCAAAAACCTACTCTACATATTGGGTGAATATTAAAGTGGACTCCTGACTCCATTGAACACTCTCGCCGTTCTCTAGATGACTCCCACATAGTCTGTCAGACCAACACTTCTTGCCTGATCCAACACCATTGCCTTCTCCTTCCTGCCTGATTCCAAACACTTGCCCATTTCCTTGAGCTGTTAGTGTGTCTGCTGGTTATTTAAGCTACAGAATATGGCACGAAGGGCTGCAAAAGTGGGCATGAGTTTCTACACAGATAAGCTTTGCTGCTAGATTCCTCGATAGGTTCATAATTGGAGGCCCCTAAGCAGGAATCTCAAGCTCAGAGGTCATCTAAAGGTGTGGACAATATTTAAGCTAAATGGAGTTTCCAACCCTGAACAGAATATCTGGGCCAGTGTTGCAGGATATCGAAAGTGCATGATTCTGGTGCTAATACAGAATTGCTATCCATTTAATTCTCGGGCTGAATTCTCCATTCTAAATTTGCAAACATAAATTTTTCAAGGTGATTTACTTTCTGCAAACAGTGGTTTCTAAAAATGAAAAAGGGTCATTTTGGGAACTATACTGTATCTACAGTCATTAAAGAGTTATGTGTTACAGTTTTAGTTATGTATTAGTAACAGTATTCTTATTCCAGGCACTGAATTTTGTGGTTCCTGATTTGGCTAAATACATACATATTCTTCTAAAGATTTTGAATTGGCACTATCTGAGTGCCCACCTGGAATATTCTTTCCTTAAGTAAAGTGCAGCTGTTGTACTAAGAAAAAAACAAGGTCAATTTTGACTGAAAAGTACTTGTTGAAACAAATGTCTCTTAACACTTCAAACAAAGCTGCTGAAGCATTGAATGAAAACACATGATTACAGAGTGGAGCAACAATTCTTGTTTTCCTAATTGCTGATTCAGAATTTAAATGTGACTATTCCTGATAAGGATTCTTCAACTCAGTAAAACAAGGGATAAAAATGTTGGAAAAAACATTTTCCTTTTGTGATACCTAGTTGCAGTATTCTCCAGTGCAAAGACATATGAGTGCATGAAAGTATCCTTAAGTTTGACATAATCTCGGCTTCAAGTTCAGAAAAGTACCCCAACTATAGCAGTTTTACATTTTTGAATTTTGTGCACCCATTATCTTGTGACCCTTACAATCCTTGTAGATACTGATAATTCTTTAAAAATTAAACTTCCCAGTGAATGACCGAAAGAATTTTATAACAGCATTCCATGATTAAAGACTTTCACCGCAACAACAAAACCATAATTAATATTGACTAAACATTACTTAGGAGCTAATACATTAAATTGCTGAAAAGAAGCGTTTCCCACCTACCAATTAACACAACTGAAAACCCCTTATGCCACATTCTCAGCAGATATGGAACTTGGAAGTTCAAGTCCAAATCACTCCCAGTGCATTGCAACCCCCTTTCTCCCTGCCACAGCAGGGAGTCTTTTATGGCGTTTATAAAAGTTTCTTCAGTCTTCTTATTTGAACTGCCTTCCATTAGCAAAACCCACTTTGCTGATTCCTTGAATCTTAAATTTCAGGTCTCAGCTGTTCCGTCATCTTTCCGAGCCTAAAACCTATTCATATAGATGTCTTGCAGCTGTGGCATCACCGCTTCACACACCCAAGCATTTGTTTCCCCCCATATCTCTCTTTCACAATTGCTCGCTCGCTCCCTTTCGCTCTCGTTCCCCGCCCTCGCGCTCTCCCTACAGATTATGCCAGACCCATTGAGTTTCACCAGAATTTTCTGTTTTTATTTCAGATCTCCAGCATCTGCAGTACTTTGCATTTATTTACTTTTGAAATGTACTCACTGTTGTATTGTTAGGAAACATGACAGCCAAATTATGCTAGAGCTACTACAAACAGTAACAGATAACAGCTAATTACCAAATAATCTTTTTTATGATGTTGATTGATGAAATATTGTTCGGGACTCTTGCTGCTCTTTGAAATAGTGCCAAGAATATTTGATGCCTCTTTGAGAGGCAGACAGAGCCTCGATTTAGTGTTCCATCCAAACTAGGGCACCTTCAGCAGTGTGGCATTCCCTTAATACTCCACTAGAGTGACAGTCTAGGATATTGTACTCAAATTCAGGAGTTAGACTTTTGACTCAGAGGTGAAAATCTTACCAACTTAAACTATTTTAGGTTCAGTGCAGGTCTTGAGTTGATTTCAAGTTGAATCTTCTCTTGTTTTTAATGGAAGCAGCTTGAGATGCACAAATTATAACAGTGAATTACATCACTGAAACTGCTTGTGTTGGATGGGGGTGGGGGCAATTTTAAGGATTCCATGTTGGCAAGAGGTTTAATTTTCCTTTAATGAAGTGAAGGAAGTCTTTAAACAATAAGTATAAACTTCCGTACCTGTGTTTCTAAACCTTTTGCTTCATCTGAAATTCTTCTTGACTCTTCATTTGTTACTGGTTGGTTTGCATTTACCTTGTTTAACAGAATCTAAATTAATCGTCCCTCAAAATGATTCAGTAATGATATTTATTGACTGCTGAATTAATCAATTGCAGTTTAATACTTTGAAACTTCAAAGATCAGTTGGCTCAGTTGAATGTGCCATTATTGTTTTTTAATTGGACTGTTGTAATGAATGTTGCTCTTCCGGTGCAGTCTACGCACTGAGCCTAAGCTTTAATAAAGAAAGCTGTAACAGCAGAATTAATACAGTTATATTTCTGAGTGAAGAGTGAGTAATGATGCAACTTAACTCATTAAAGCTATCACATCCTCTCATCTTTTCTTTCGTGACATTAGGTATAGCCCATGAAGGTAAGCATGGTTAAACTGTATAGATTACATGACCCACTGAAGGTTAGAAATTAATCTTTTTAAAGACAAGTCTTAGTTTTTAAAATGTGCAAAATGACATTATACACAGGAAAATGTTTGAGTTGACCATCACTGATGTTTAAAGTTTGAAATCCCCAGAGTAGGTGAGGTTGACATGGTTGATGGAAGCTCTAATTAATGGCAGAATTCCAAATTGAGTCAATTAATAACAGAGGTATTGTTGGGATCAGTTTGAAACTTTATGTGCAACACTTTGCTGACTAGTATTATACAGCTATGGTCTTTATATTATTAATAACTTGATTTAATGTGTCTTGTCGTCCAATTAAGGGTTGACCAATCAATGGAAATTGAGTGCGCCTAACAGGATTGGACATCTGCACATATTTAGAATAATCACTTTTATTGTGTAATGTGTGAAAATAGTTTCAAAGTGTAGTTTGCCAAGATGGTCAGGAAATTGCTTTACCATCATAATTGCTGTGTTTCAGCTAATTAGTTTTTGAGTCATGAAAATATATGGTAAAGCTGCACTTTCTCCTCCACATTGTACAGACAAGACATTTGATTTATTTTTTCTTGGCAAGCTCCAGCATGAGAGCAAGTGTGCTTAGGTACTCAACCTGGATCCTGCTGCTGCTCAAAATTGAAATAAAACTTCATTTTTTATTTAAAGAAAATATAACTACAACTTAAGGGGCTGCAAAAAGTGCTTGGTGTTGGAATGAAATATGATAGGTTATTTAAAAACACTCTGGAGAAGTTGTTCTTCTGTAATGCAGTGTAATGATACAGTAATACTAGTCAAAAATGTACAATATAATGTCAAGTGCTTTTAACATCATTTGCAAACCCGTTAGAAATATTAATACCATTATTTAGTTTGTTATTAAGCTTATTGGGGAGCACAGCACTAAACAGTTTTGGTTGGTAGGTGACTCTGGGTTAGCTCAACATACTAATAATCATTCTAGATTGCGGAACTGTGCTGTAGTTACTTGCATAAACAATTGCAGTTGTGTTGCTGTTGGAAGCAGCCAAGTGAGGACAAAGTGATTTCCACAGTGCAAGAGGGGGTTAAATAGTCAATTACCTTGAAACCTACTTGTGGATCTCTGTTAACCATGGAGTATTTCTGGAAAAAGTCCTCAGACCTTGGAGCTAGGCAGTGAAGGCCAGTCTCTAGTGTCAAAAATGAAGCAAAAGAAAGAGGTTACCTCTTTGTAAAGGATAGGGTTCAGGTTTTGGTGGTGTGGGGGGAAATGTTCTACAATGTTTCTTACTCAATCATTGTTTCAGGGTTCTCTTTTACTACAGTTTCTCTCCCTCCCATTTCAGAATTTCAATCCCTGTATCATTTTTTTTTCCCATCGCGGCTGCTTTGTGCTCTCTCTCCTCTGGCTTGCTTTTGCTCCTTCTCCTTGTCTTTTTAAGGCTGGCTGTCAGTCACATGATTCAGCAGATTTCCTGCCTTCAGTTGCTTCCAGTAACAAAGGGAAGAAATTGTTGGATTGAAACTGGAGGAAAATGGTTGTGGAATTACTCAATCTCAAACGTTTTCCTGCTTTGAAAAAAGAGGAAGAGTAGATGGTGGAGAAACTGCTGAATTTCTTTTTTGACAATTTCTGTCAGATAGGTTATCCGTAGGTGTAGGCCAAGATAAATGTACAATGATAGCATTACTGAAAGCCATGGATATAAAGGAGATGGTTGGTAATGATTAGTATAATGAAATAATACGGAATTTTAGAGTATAAACTGATTAGTAATTTGAAATGAAATAATTTGGTAAGTTAAATATATCTTGCTACACTCACTCAGTGACGAGCCAGTTATATAACACAAAATCATTCAGTTAGCCTGGAAATGAGAGCAGATGCAGCAAAAATATGGAGAAGGATTTTATAAAAAAAACCTTCTATAATTATGAAACATTTATTTCTGCCATTTATTTTGCATTTAAAGGGACCTGGATGCCATTGACTGATGACTTATCCATTGTTGGAATTGTGCCATTCTATATAAGACAATAATGATCGATTGGATTTTTTTCTTACTCCGTATAGTTGAGTTGAAACTGGCTTCTTTCTTTGAAAACAGCGTGTAATGAAGTACTGTTGATCAGGTGATCTGTTGTTGTGTCGCCAATTGAAAGATCAAGTGGGCAGGACACAAGAGATTACTTCCCTGCTCTTCTTTGAAATACTGCCATGGGATCTTTTAACATTCTGTCAAGCAGACACATGGCATGTCTATTTAATATTTAGTTTGAAATCCTGCACCTCCAACAGTGATGAGCTGCCTCACTGCTGTATTGGTGTGTCAGCCTTAAATTTTCAGCTCAGGACTTGGAGTGGGACTTGAACCAAGAACCTTGTGACTCAGGCAAGGGTGCTACCTACTGGGCCACAACTTGGTGTTTTAGAACATTGTCATAGAGCAACACATTTTTGAACGAGGGATGATTGCAAACAGTAATATAACGTCTCATCAAAGAATTAAAATATATTGTAAGGTAGAATGCTTTCCTTTCACGATTTTTTGGGCTGAATAGTTAGCATTGTTGCCTCACAGCGCCAGGGACCCTTGTTCGATTCCAGCCTCGAGTGACCATCTGTGTGGAGTTTGCATGTTCTTGTGTCTGGATGGGGTTCCTCTGGGTGCTCCGGTATCCTCCCACAGTCCAAAGATGTGCAGGTCATGTGGATTGGTCGTGTTAAATTGCCCATAGTGTGTGGGCAAAGTACAGGTCAAGGGGACTAGTCATGGAAAATGCAGGTTTTATGGTAGGGATTGGTTCTGGATGGGATGCTGTTCAGAGCGTCTATGCAGATTTGATGGGCCAAATGGCTTGCTTCCACACTGCAGGGTGCTATGATTCTATTTCAAGTACGACATACTTAGGCCATCAGTTGAGGTAATCTAATCTTATCTTTTATAGAAGTGTTTTTTATGAAGTTATATGAGGGTCTGATTAATTTCCGTTGTCTCCTGTATAGAAAAAAAAATCTTAGAACATCTTGGGGAAAGAAATTGCATTTAGAACATTAGAATAGAATCATAGAATCCCTACAGTGTGGAAACAGGCCCTACGGTTCAACAAGTCCACACGAAACCTCAGAGCATCCAACCCAGACCTATCCCCTTATAACCTACCACATCTACACATACCTGAACACTATGGGCAATTTAGCATGGCCAATCCACCTAGCCTACACATCTTTGGACTGTGGGAAGAAACCAGAGCACCTGGAGGAAACCCATGCAGACACAGGAAGAATGTGCAAACTCCATAACGGTCGCCCGAGGGTGGAATTGAACCTAGGTCCCCGGCGCTGTGAGGCAGCGGTGCTAACCACTGTGCCGCCCCTGATTGATGTATACTCAATTGGCTACTATGAACTGATTATAAAATTGCTGATTGTATCAGGAATTTGACTGTTGACCTCAAAATCCATGGAGCCAACTTAAAGGTGTCAGGACATATATTACTTTATGTACGTACACAATTAAAAATGTTACAAATAAATTGTACATATGAAATTTCTTAACCACCTGGTTATTAATTAGCACCTCTTTCAAAAATATGTTTATTCGTTGTGATTTTCCTTTTGATTTTACAATACATTAAATAATGTTTTTACAATGCTAAGTTGGCCACATGGTGAAGGATAATATGCACTGCAAATGTGGCCCCTTCTTACCCTCCTCCATAAATATGAGTAGCTTTTACAGCTAGAAGGCTTTGTGCCAAACAGAACAGGTTTTACTTGTCTGTGAAGATTTATGCCACAGTGCAATGCATGACTGCCTTTGCATAGGTCATCTCAGAGGTCAGCAGAATGAATGTATAGGACAAGCCATGAGCCGTTTGTATCTTGTCTGTAAGGCAAAGAAAGCTAGACATATCAGGATGAAATAATATTAGAACATGTACCACCATTTGCGTGCGTACATAACTTCTAAAATTATTTTGATTGCTTAATACTTAAAAGGAATTGAACTGATTTGAAAAAGATTGGCTTGCTGGCAAACAGCCAGTCTTGAGAGGGGAGGAACAGAGTGTAGAGATTAATTAGGTTTTGTATGAAGTGTTGCAGCAAATGTCTGATTGGCATCAACATGTGTAATGGCAACTGGTGCAGTACTAAGTAGATGTACAAATACAGCGTCAACAAACCTCCTAGTATATAATTGTACATTTTATACATTTTTCCATAATAACAACTGTATTTTAACCCATTCATCATTAAAGCTGTCATTTATCCTCAAGCACTTGGCACCACTATATGTGCCAAGGTCAGACTGTTGTCCATGGTAAGGATTTGTGAGCAATGTGTGAACCCATTGAATAGAATTAATGTTTGGCAGGGATCTGCATGGAAGCTATTCACAAATTTTTATAACCACTAGTCCCAATGAAAATAAATGAGACTTGGCAGACTACTTTTAACCAGTAAATGATGAAGTCATGTGATTTTGTTGCTTTTTACAATGAACGTCCAATTTGAAGACTCCTAAAGATTTAAAAGGCATATTGCAATCAAATTGCAAAGAATATATAATCAAATAAATAGTCTTCATTTTTGACAAACAATAATTTGAACTTTTTAATAAATGTATGGAATGTAGAATTGATTGTTATTTGAATGGCACAGATCATCTGGTCTCCAGACAGTTAGAAACCAGATGTGCTGTAGAATCCCTCAAGTCCCAGTGCATTGACTCCATAGTAATTGCCCCAATAACTTAAATATCCATTGGGTAATTGACCTGTATCTGGAACTTTATGGAAAAGTTGCCAACTCTGAGTTAGAATCAGAGAATTTGGAATATTTGACTCACTTACCTGAATAGCTACCCAGGAAATGTCAGAGGGTTTAAAATCTGCTGTAATTTCTGAGTAAATATAAAACTGACCATCAAACACTCACATTGATCACCTGTCCCCATCTGACCTGCCTTTCCCCTCCCACTTACTTTTCACCGTATCCCATCATCTATGTACTTGGCACTCAGCCCCCTTAACTCCCACCTGGCACCCAACCCATTCATCCACTTAGCTTACATACTTAGCTTCTCTCTGTAGCTTGTCAAAGGGATTTTGGATCTTTAAATCCCAGAATACAGCGGTTGCTATTGCAAAAAGGGTGTGTCATTTGGCCTCCAGTGCTCATCTTGAGCTGCGTTGGAAGGTCCCCTGAACAGATGCACTCCACATTCTTCGAGAAGCCTGATTTGAAAGTTTAGGCCTGAAATTTAGAGCTCTACAGCAAGGTAATTAAAAAAAGTGCAGACTGTGATTAGCTTTCTGGAAGGTTCAGCCCATTATGTATTTTTCCTTGAATATTATAAATGTTTTTGTCATTTACTGTTAGCTTGATGGGAAATTGGCAGGAGCGAAGCAATGTAAGATAAACATTTCAGAGATAGTAGGAGCTGCACATGCTGGAGATACTGAGATAACAAGGTGTAGAGCTGGATGAACACAGCAGGCCCAGCAGCATCAGAGGAGCAAGAAGGCTGATGTTTCCGGCCTAGACCTTTCTTCAGCCTTCTTGCTCCTCTGATGCTGCTTGGCCTGCTGTGTTC
>JAHRHZ010000283.1:56173914-56195402 GCA_024137785.1 Ginglymostoma cirratum
TGAAGGGTCTAGGCCCGAAACGTCAAGCTTTTCTGCTCCTATGATGTCGCTTGGCCTGCTGTGTTCATCCAGCTCTACACCTTGTTATCTCAGATAATTATTCAATTTTTTTGTGCAAGAAAATAAAGTCTTCGTATAATAATGATTCAGTTATATCATAAATACTCAATTCATGAGCATTACATTTGATTTGTGTTTAATTTGAGACTTTTTTTAAGGTTAGATTTCAGAGTTTTTTATGGCAAATAATGATGTTGGTAGCTTAGTTAGCTAAAGCCATAAAAGGTACCAAAGCGTCTTCATTATAAATGTGGGTATTGAATGCAAAGGGAAAGATGGGAAAATCATGGGCATTTTACAATGTAACATTATAATGTAACATAGTTAATTAATGAATTTCATCCATATTATGATATGCTCCATGCAGCCGCCTTAAGTAGAAAATGTGACAATCTAAGGCATGGTCCTCTCCTTGGATAGTTCCCAGTGGCGCCAAGAAACAGAGAATACCAGATTTCCCTGGTCTAAAAGCAGTGACTCAATTGAAAAAAATTCACTTCTTAGCATGTTGACAAACCAGTCTAAAACACAGTTTTATTTTACTGAAATATGGTTTGACCCCAGAATTAAACGTGACTGGCTATGGTGAAGCATGTTTTGGGGTAGTTTCATATGCCTTCTGATCAATGCTGATGGTTAGTGCGGAGGAACCAGAGAGTTTCATTATTCAGCTCACTCCATATGTAATTACTTTTGTGAATGGTGGGTACAAGACTAACTGCAAAAGAGAAGCAATAGATGATGGCATAAGGGAGAATAATTGAAACACCCTACTGTTTGAATAACAGCATCTTGTTCAGTTTATGAAACATGTGGGTTTGACCGATTGTAACTCATGTTTTTCTGTTATGGGGAAGCTAGAAAACTTATACTGCAAATTGTCATTTTCTGATAACCTCTGATTTGTTTAAGTCAATGATTTTTCTAATTTTCTTTGTGCTTTCATTTATTTAATTTAATATAATTTTAGAACCCTTCTGCAGGTCAAGCTTTTTCTTGGATCTTATCACCACTGACAGGTCTGTCTTTTCTTCACCAAATGGAAAAAAATGACATGAAAAAAAGTAGAAGTATTTTTAATTTGTTTGGTTAACACTGTTTATTGGGATTGTCTCATTGAGAAGGAATGTTGAAAGCTGGCATGTTCTAAATACATCATGAAATGCACCAGTTTCGTATGTTACTTTGAAATTGACTGCATTGTTCCTTTGGAGCCAAAGGAGGCGATTCTGTTGAACTCTGTCTTTTAGCAAATGTGATGTGTGGTAAAGCTTTTTCACACAACGAGCAGTTTGGGTATCAAATGCGCTGCCTGTGGAAGTGTGGTGGAGGCAGAGTCAGTTGAGGCATTCTGGAGTGCAATAGATGATTTTTTTTCTATTCAAATAATGTGCAAGGGTATGGGATAAAAGTCGGTGAATGGCACAAAGTCATAATACTTGTTGGAAGAGCTGAGACAGACATAATGGGCCAAATGGCCGCCTCCTGCTTCATAATAATTCTATGATATAGTTTTCTAAAACAGAGATGCCAATTACTTCATAATATTATCTGCAAAAGGTTCTTATTCATGTAAGACTAAAATGATGGGATTAAAGTATGTTTTTGATTCTGTAGAGAATGAAACTTTAGTATTTTTATTAACAAGTGATAGAGAAGAGTAAATTTTGCACCGAATTTCCTATGAGAGGACATGCCTGTATATCAACTGCTTTGTGAAATATGGTGTGGTTTCAAATGCAACTAAGAACTTCAGCTGGGTGAGATTTAATTGGTCTGAAGTGAATCACATCAGCTTCTTTAAAACTGCTGTTGGAACTTTCCCAAGATTTGGAACCCAGGTATTGGAAGTTCCAACTGCTGAAAGTTACCAAGCAGTCAGAGACTGACAGCTGCTTCATTGCCATCAGAGCCAGTGGGGTGATGACAGTGGCAGGCAGTGCATTCAAAGAGGTCTAAGTTTGCCCTGGTTTAGTAAAGATAGGCTAGGGATGAGGGTACCTCTCAGCAGCCTCTCAATGCCAGGTGCCTCGATTGGGCACAAACGTTTGTGACAATACATTGTTTGGTGAAAGTATAAGGTAGGGGTGGAGGTTAGATAGACTTTAGGATTAGTGTAAAAGTTCGGCACAACATCATGGGCCAAAGGGCCTGTACTGTGCTGTACTGTTCTATGTTCTATTAGTGACTCCCACCCCAGGAGGCCACGGATCAAACTGACATGAGTTGTTAGACAGTCTTCGGGAACACCGTGCATCTATCATTTAATCCCTGAGCCACGGTTGATTGCTGTGTGTTCAAGGATAATGGGTGTCAGTTGTCTCAGTAGTTTTCACAATTGGCCTCCCACCATTGTCAGCAAGGAATCCTGCAGAAGCTCTTTCTGCTGTCTTTCTGCGGGGTGATTTTGCTGCAGTCTGGAGACCGCCTTGGAGCCTCCCTCACAGTTTGCCGTGAGTCACCATGGTTTCCAATGTGATGAGCTGGATTCAATTCCACCCATTGTTTCTTCAGCAATTTTAGTGTATTAAAGACCTAAAATATCATTAAGCCACTTTTGTCTAATTATTTTTGTGAAATTAGAATGAAACCTCACCTTTCATAAGAAATTTTGAATGTCTGCAGGGTAATCAAAATATGAGGTGATAATCTAAAACTGATCTGATTAAAAACACACTTGATATTATCTGCAATCTTCAAAAATCACAGAAAAAAATACTCTGGTGTCTGGTCAGACAGAGCATAAATGCACCTTTTTTATTTTCCATAAACCCAAGGCAAAACAGTGAACGAACGAAACACCATGTATAAAACTATAATCTGTTAGATTTTTAAGGCACTAGTACAAAGTAACATTATAAAGAATATGCCAGTGCATATATTTAAAATGACTAAATTGTATTTACAGCATAATACCAAGAGCAAAATAGCAACTTATTACTATAGTATTGGCATAGATATGCTGAACAGGAAAGAATATTCAGATGTCAGTGTAACAGGATAGATAAATACCTGATCCAGAAAGAGGTTTTTGCTCAAGAAAAAAGGGATAAGAGTAGGCCTTCTTCAGACAGTTAATTTTCAATAGAAAAAGATTAAGCTGAATAATATGCTGATCAAAAAAATAGTTTAACCAGGCATAAAGGGGCTCTTGCGGCACAGTGACATCCCTACGTCTGACCAGGAGGCCTGGCTTCAAGTCCCACCTGTTCTGCAACATGTCTGAACAGGTTGAGTTAATATAAACAATGAGGTATTAAAAGAGTTACAGCTAAATTCAAAGTCTCATGGCGATGTAAAGAGATCACGTCAGAAATTTAGTTGAAGGGGGTGTTGTATAAAAAAAACTAAATTAGTGTCAAATAAAACCAGAGAGAGGATGACAATTTCAAGATTGGGTCATTGGTGGGCAGAGAGTAGATGGGCTTCTGGGAATGGAGTGAATGAGATATGGTGGTAATTTCAAAGTTTGGGTGAACTCAATTTTATGCAGGGTGGAATATGGGAGGCAAACTTAGAGAGTATTAGAATCATTGAATTAGGAGGTAACAAAAGCATAGATGAGGTTTTCGAAAGCAGATAGGCTTTGGTAGGGGCAGAGAATGATGATGTAAAAGATCAGAGTAGGCAATATTGAGGATGGAAGAGTTATGAAATTCAAATCAGGATCGGCAAGAAGGCTGTGGTTGTTGGAAGCAAATCATTTCAACCGTACAATATTGCTTCAGGACTTCTTCAGGACTTTGCCCTAGGCTTAGCCATCTTCAGCTGCTTCTTCATATTGCTGACCTTCCATCCAACGTATGGTCAGAACTAGGAATGTTTGCTGATCATACCAGTGTTTAGTAATATTTGCAACTCATTATGTAGTATTCATGGCCACATGTAGCAATTGCCATCACAAATGAGAGAAAAAAAATTAACTATCTGCCTGTGACAGCACGAGCTTTACTGAATTCCTCACCATCAATATCCTGGAAGTTATCGTTGACCATTACCAACACTGTTTGGGGTCTGGAGATTTGATATTATACATGTACCTCCTAATTTCCCATATGCCTGTCCACCTTCTAAAAAGTATACATCAGAAGTGTGATAGAGTGCTCTCCATTTGCCTGGATGTGTGCAGCTCCAGCAACGCTTGAGAAGTTTGACATCTTCCTAGATAATACAGCCTATTTGATAACCATTCACTCCACCACTGCACACAGAAGCTGTAGAATGTGCCATCTACAAGATTCAGTGCAGTACTTTGCAAAGGATCCTTCAACAGCACCTTGTAAACCCACAGCCTCTACTACCAAGAGGACACCTTCTTGACTGGATCCATATTGCTGTCCCATCGGTGTCATTGGGTTACAGTCTTGCAGCACTCTCCCCGACAGTACTGTCGGTGCACCTACATCAAATGTAATTCAGTGGTTCAAGATGACTGCTTACCACCATCTGAAGGCAATTCGGGAAGAGCAGCAACCTTTGACCTTGCCAGTGAAACTAGCATCCCACAAAAGAATTTTCAAAATTTTATCATTGATAAATTGAAAGTAGGAATATTACAAGCAAATTTTGGAGGGAATTCCAGAGATAACTGTGAAGACTGAATAAGAAGTCATTGTAGGAGATTCTCTGGCTAAGGCAGGATGGGCAACAGTGGAGTCAAAATGTGGCAGTCCCACACCTGGACAATAAAGATTGCCATTTGAAAAACATGGCCTGCTTAACTATGTCAAGGGCTGTAGACAAGTTGAGAAGAATGACGAGGAGTTGCGTCACGATAACAGAGGATGCAGTTTATGACTTTAATTAGAGCTAGTTCAGTACTGTGGCAGAAGTGGGAATCCTGATTGGGAGGTTCAAACATGGAGTTGTAAGAAAGGTAAACGTGGATTTGGAAGGTGACAGCACTTTCAAGACAGCAAAAGTACATGTAACTTTATATTTTAAACAGATTTGAGACTAAAAATTTTCCAGATAGATGAATATGTAAACATAATGGAAAATACCCAATGCTCTTGAGCATGAAACAATGGAAATGCATATGTCTAATTGCAAATGGAAAAGGCTTTTTGAAAAAAATGGCTGACGTGATTAGGAATTTTCCACACAGGTCACCCACATTTAACGTTGTGATTCCATACCTGAAATAGCTACTTTAAGTGAAATGGCATAAATGAGTTAGAGGTTCCTACAGAAATCCATGTTAAAGCCAAATTAAATTCCTCTGGACATTTTCTTGCTCTGATAAACCAATGTGCAAGTTGAAATACTGTACTGTACATATGCAGTGCTGTGAACTTGTAATTGAAGTAAAATGCAAACTAAAATTTAATCATCCAATGTAACAGAAATACTACAAAATTCATATTTATAATTTCATAGACTTCAATGTATGCGTGAGTGTTTGTGTGTCTTTACCGCTCTCATTTCCCATTCTGTTCCTTTCCTGTGCTCTCCTTCCTGTTCAGAAACTTCTTGTAAGTAGTGGGAGGCAGTTTCCTTTTCGTTGATTTCAGTAAAAATTAATATTTTGATTTAATATTTTTACAACGTTCTAATATGTAACATTGTCATTTTTCCCCATACAGATTTTTAAAATTTAAGGACATGGGCAGAGCTGGCTAGGCCAACTTTAATTGCATGCCTGTGAATGTTTCTGGGCGGTAGAATTGGTCCTTGGCCTCTGAATTGCTGGCATTGCTTTCTCCAGTTCCTCCGTCATATTTTAGTAGACAGGTGTTCTTAAAAGAATTGTGTCCCTTTGTACAGGAACTTTCTCCAAGTTGGTTTCTTCTGAATGAGGATCTCCCATCCTTTGGCATCTGAGTTGCATTTCTTGAAGGAAGTCTTCAGGGAGTCATTAAAATATTTCCTTTGAATTAAATTGGTTGAAGGCAAGAGATGCTGGAGACCTTGACTAGTGTTTCCTTTAAGCTGCACGAAAGTCACTACCACATACAGACTTCCCACATCAGGGGAATAAAAATGAGGGGGAATGCTGCTCATGAGGAGACCAAGATAGTGCAATCTACTGCCAGAAATGCTGAGTGGATGGATGCTAATACTTCGGCCTTTTGTTCTTAAGTGCTGTGACTCCCATCCTTGAGGATGGGGGATATTTGTGGAATACTCACCTGCTAGGACTGCAGAGCTTTTATCTCACTTGTGGAATCACTTAGCCCTGTTGATTGCATGCTACTTATGCTGTTTTGCGTCCAGCTGGTCCTGTGTTGTACCTTCACAAGGCTGACACTACATTTTTAGGTACGTCTGGTTTTGCTCCTAGCATGGCTTCCTGCACTCTTCATTGAATTACAGTTAATCTTCTAGCCCGCTGGTAGCAGTAAAGTGGACAATATACAGTGCAGGGTGGTATGATGGCTCATTGGTTAACCCTGCTGCCTCACAGTGCCAGGAACATGGCTTTGATTCCAGCCTTGGGTGACTGTCTGCGTGGAGTTTTCATGTTTTCCCCATGTTTGTGGGTGCTCTGGTTTCCTCCAGCACTCAAAAGATATACAGAATAGGTGGATTAATCATGCCAAATTGTCTGTAGTGTCCAGAGGTGTGCAGGCTAGGTGGGTTAGGAATGGTAAGTGTAGGGTTATGGTGGCAGGGTGGGATGCTTTTCGAAGGGTCGGTGCATACTCGGTGAGGTGAATGGCCTCTTTCTGCACAGTAGGCATTCTATGATTCTGTGTGACCATGAGGTTACAGATTGAATATAATTCTACTGCTTCTGATGGCCCACGATGCCTCATTAATGCCCCATTTTTGAGTTGCTAGATCTGTTTGAAGCTTGCCCCATTGACCACGATGATAGGGCCACATAACACAATGGGGAGTAACCGTAATGTCAAGATGGGACTTTGTTTCCACAAGGACTGTGCAGTGATCATTCTTATTGGTACCATCATAGACAGATGCATCTGCAGCAAGAAGATTGGTGTGGATGAGGCCAAGTAAATTTTTCCCCTTTGTTGCTTCTCTTACCACCTGCCACAGATCCAGTATAACAGCTACATCCTTTAGGACTCAACCAGTTTGGTTGGTAATAGTCATCTGAGTCAATCCTGGTGATGGAAGTTGAAGTTTCCCATTCGGTGTACATTCTGTGATCTTGTGACCCTCTGTGCTTCTTCCAGTTGCTGTTCAGTATGGAACAGTAATGATTCATTAACCAATGGATAGATGTTAGGTGTTTGTCAGCTGGGGATTTCCTTGCTCACGTTTGGCCTGATGCCATGAGACCTCATGGGATACAAAGTCAATATTGGGGACTCCTCAGTCAACTCTTCCAGAATTGTATATGACTGTGCAGCCATTCTCTCTGGTGGGTTTGTCCTGTCAGTTAGACAGGCTGTATCTTGTCATTATGGTGATGAAGTCTGGGACATTTGTCTGTAGGTGTGATTGTCAGGCTGTTGCTTGACTACTCTGTGGGGCAGCTTTCCCAATTTTCACACAAGCCTCAGATGTTGGTAAGGGGGAATTTGAAGGATCAGCAAGTCTGGATTTGACATCGTAATTTCTAGTGCCTCGGTTGATACTAGTGTTCCTTCTGGTTTCATCTTGTTTGGACATCATGATGGCTTGATGTAACTCAGTGGCTTACTGGCCTATTTAGAGGGCAGTTTGGAGTCACCCACATTCCTGTGGGTCTGAAGTTTGTGTGTAAGCAAAGCTGGCAGTTAAGGTTTGTAGATTTCCTTCCGTAAAAGACTTCGTAAACTAGATGGGTTTTTGACACGGTTAACACAGTTACATGGTTGTCAAGAGGCCAGCTGTTAACTCAGTTAATTAATTTAATCATTGAATTCAAATTCCATCACCCGCCATGATGAAATTCAAAACCATGTTCCTAAAACATTAGCCTGGGCATCTAGATTACTAGTCCAGTGACATTACCTTTACACCACTGTCTCCCTCAGGATGCTGATGGGCCTGTGTTATTCTGAGTGCTAATGAATGGGGTAATTAACAGGTTAACCCTGTTATCACGGCTGTCCTGTTTCAGTATGTATTCTAGAAATACTTGTGTTCCTAATTATGGAAACAACATTCATAAAATCGGTCAGGTCCTGAAGTGGGATGACTTTGATATGGGGTAATATGCAACACATAACCCAAAACACATGGGGTGATGGTCAAGGGGTGTTTTTCTGACTGGAAGTATGTGTCTGATGGGGTCTCACAGGCTGTTTTTGGGGCAGTTGTTGTTCTGGTTCATATAAATGATTTAGACTTGAATGTAGGAGGGTTGCTGAGTAAGTTTGTGAATGATATGAAAATTGGTGGGGTGGTAAATAGTGAGGAGGATAGCCTTAGTTACAGGAAGATGTAGACAGACTACTCAGATAGGCTGATCAATGGCAAATGGAATTCAATCTGGATAAATGAGAGGTGATGCGCATGGGCAGAACAAACAGGAGAAGGGTATAAATGAATGGTAGGACCCTGGGTATCACAGAAGATCAGAGGGACTTTGACATGCATGCCTATGAGTCCCTTAAGATGGCAAGACAGGTAGGTAAAATGGTTAAGAAGGCTTATGCTATACTTGCTTTTGTAAGTTGAGGCATAGAGTTTAAGAGGAGAGAGGTTATGCTGGTTGGGCCACAGCTAAAGTATTGTATGCAATTCTGGAATCCACATTAAAAGAGTGATGAGATAGTACGCAGGAGGGTATAGAGGATATGTACTCAGGACATTGTCTGGACTGGAGAGCTTTAGTTATGAAGAGAGATTGGATAGATTGGGATTGGTTTCCTTGGAGTAGAGGAGACACAGTTGAGATGTATACAATTATGAAGTGCATAGACAGGGTAGATGGGAAGAAATATTTCCCTTTGGTGGAAGGATCAGTGACTGTGGGGCAAAGATTTAAGCTAAGGGACAGAAGGTTTTCTCGCCCAGAGGAGGGAGGGAATCTGGAACTGTCAGGCTACAAGGATTGTAGTGGCAGAAACCTCATTACATTTAAGAAGTATTTAGATATACACTTGTGATGTAAAGGCATACAAGGCGATGAGCCAAGTGCTGGAAAATGTGATTAGAATTGTTAGGTGGATGTTTTTGGCAGGTGCAAACTTGATAGGCTGAAGGGCCTTCTGTGCTGTAGACCTCTATTACTCTAAGCAGGAAATGCCAAGATAAAGAAATTGGCCCAAAAGAGAGATTCAAGCAAAATAACATTGTGTGAACTATCTATATCAAGACATTTAAGTATAAAAACAAAATGAAGAATTTTGAAGTGTCGTTGGTTAGATCACATAAGAATGCTGTGTGCATTTTGGATCCCTATGACAAAAAGCGCACTAGAAAGATGCCATGTAGATTTGAAGTAACCTTTGAAGGTGTGTAGTGATGTAAGATGTATGATTTATAAGTAATTTAATACTGTTTAGTTTAGAGTTTAGATTTAGAGCTGGTCATATGTGGGTTTGGCCTGTGTCTATGAATGGAGTTAATGATTGGCTTGTCAGTATTTTTTGCAGCATGATTTTTAAAACAAAACAGTGTGAGAGAGAGACGTTCTGAGCAATGGGATTTTGTTTTCATTGAGTTTTTCAAACAAACAGAGGAAATATTAGCTTTCAGCTGAAAGGTTCCAGAATTTTGTTTTGACTTGGAGGGGAAAACAATCATTTTGATTTCAGGTTTGCAGAAGTCTTGGCTGCATTTGGATTCGTACCTGACATGAGGCTTGCTTGTTAAATATTTTCAAGCTTGAGATAGATTTTTAATCAGTAAGGGAATCAAGGGTTATGGGGCAAAAGCAGACAAGTGCAGTCAAGAATGATCAGATCAGTCACAATCTCATTGAATGGCGGAGCAAGCTTGACGGGCTAAATGGCCTGCTTCGACTGCTATGTTTTCTGGTCTTGTGCTCATCTGATACAGGATCTGACTTGTCCATGATAACTTTAGCTGAGGTCGTAACAAAGTCCTTCATGAATCTATTGTTTTGTGATAGGAAAATGATTAGGAAAAGTTGCACAAATTGTGTTCTCTGTAAACCTGTACAATAGTGTACAGACAGTGGACTAAAATATAGTTTTATCAATTAACTTTAGTTTTCAAATAATTTTGTGCAAACTGGAAGCAAGTTAATTTAAACTAAATGCTCCTTTGTTAGTGGCAACTGTTTTGATATCTTAAATGTGCCCTTTTGTCTGTCTGAAAACATTCTGCTGAACAGTTCTGTTGTTGCAGCTGCTGCATATGCCTGCTGTATCAGTTGAAAACCATCATATAAATTTCTCCTTGCCCTCATCCATCTGTGTCGACTAAATATGCATAACATAGTTAAACATTGCAAAAGGTGTAAATCCCTCTTTTATAATATATTTAGCCCACCTGAAAAATATCAAAATTTAGTAACTTTTAAAGGGCTTTATACCTTTTCAGTGTCTTGTTTTTATTTTGAGATTTTGTCTGGCTTTTAGTTAGCTTAACTGAGAGAACCACCAACCAAGCTCAATCAATAGTAAGTTATAATTGGTGTCCCATATAGCTAAAACCCTCATAGAAAGAAAACAAGAAGTTCTGAGCAAATTTCAGGTGTATGGTTTGAACTCTTTGTAACTGTAGAATCAAAGAGTGGCCATAATGCAGATGGAAGTCATTCAGCCAGCTATCCCTGTGCGAGTTCTTGCCAAGAGCATCTCAGCTAGCCCCACTCTCTTGCCTTTTCCTCACAGCTCTCCAAACGTCATGATTATATTGACCAAAAGTGAAATTTACCTATAAATTGATTTTTAAAAATGCGTAAAATTGTGAAATATTTCAACATCACTGTTTAATTTGAGCCTTCTCTTGAGCAAGTATTTTTATTAAAACGTATCTGAGAAGCATCATGTACATTAATACTCTCAAACATTATCTGCTTTCCATTTAGTTTTGAATACATTCTCAAGGTTTTGTTGTCAAAATGAACAGGTGAACATCGTTAAGTTAGAAGCAAGGCGAAGTAAAACTTGGGAGTGGTACTGCTGTTGTGACTTTTGGGAGCAGTCAGAAATCCGCGAACACCTGCCGATCTAGAGAAACTCAAGCCATTTAGCTGTTGCAATTGTGAGCAAATCTGCAGAAAAATTATTATTCTCCAACAAACCTTGGTATATGTATAAGGAATTGGCTTCTAATTGACTTCAAAGTATAAAATATATTGTACCATGCAGCCTCAAAACAGAAATTAGAATTTGTACATATTTCTCCTTTAATCTTAGAAAATGTCCCATTGTCTAGAGCTGCATGCCCCAAGCAAAGTACGTGCTTTCATCTGTTTGCTGTATCTTGTTGGAATACATCAGAAGCCTAAAGCCAGATGCTATAGCTTGAGGGGCACCATTCTGCATCAAGTATAGCTATCCCATCTGCTGTTACTGCCTAGGTGAACTGAAAGGATTTGCAGGTTGACAATCAATGTGTTTGGCTGTGTTATAAACAGACCTTCCATCACCATCGAATCCGGTAGTGAGACTCTGTGCCCCAAGATCTCCACATTTCCATTGTGCCAACAGAATAATATATTGCATGTGACAAGCTGCAATGGTATCTATCATTATACAAACGACACATCCTTCAAATTTGTGACCAATGTCTCAAAATCAAGCATTATACTACGTTATTCTTTCATGAGATGTGGGTATCATTGGCAAGACCGGCCTTTGTTTCCTATCCCAAATTTCCCTTGAACTGATTGACTTGCTGGGCCATTTCAGAGGGCAGTCAAGAATCAAGCATATTGACATGTGGCCCAAACCAGGTAAGGACAGCAGATTCCCTTCTCCAGAAGATATTGGTGAAGATTTTTGCAATAATCAATGATGGTTTTATGGTCACTATTATTATGAATAGTTTTGTGTTATAGACTTATTGATTGATTTTAAATTCCAGCAGCTGCTCTAGTGGGATTTGAACACATCCCCTGGGGAATTAGCCCGGGCCCCTGCTTTACAAGTTTAGTGACATTATCACTAACCCACATTTCCCATCACCTGACATATCCCATAAATGAATAGAGAGCATATGAATGTTGCTGTGCAGGCCAGCATTAATTTTCTTGGAGAAAGTGTAGGTGAGCAGCATTCCTGAACTGCTGTAGTCCTTTAGGTGTGAGGACAACACTACAGTACTGTTAGGAGTGATGTTCCAGGATTTTGACCCAGCAATGGTGAAGGAACATTAATATAGTTCCAAGTAAAGATGATGTGTGACTTGCTGTTGATGTGCTCCGGTGTCTTCTGCCCTTGTCCTTCCAGGTGGTAGAGGCAATGGGTTTAGAAAGTGCTGTCAAAGGAGCTTTGGTGAGTTAATGCAGTGCATTTTTGTAGATGGTGCTCACTGTTGTCACTGTGCATCGGTGATAAAAGGAGTGAATGTTGAAGTTGGTGGATACTGTGTCAATCAAGCACACTGTTTGGATCTGAATGAAGGTGTGCTTCTTGAGTGCTGCTGGATCTGCATCCATCTGGACAGTTGGAAAATATTTCATAAGGTTCCTGACGTGTGCCTTGTAGATGGTGAAGAGAAATGAAAAACTCAGCTGGCTGAGAAGAGGGCCTTGAGGAAACATAGATCAGTGAAATGGGTACCATCTCAGTCCATTATCATCCTCTACAGTAAATGAATAGGTCAGCACAACATTGTGGGCGGAAGGGCCTGTACCGTGCTGTACTGTTCTGTGTTCCTTGAAACAGAGACTGTTCTGCCAGAGTGGGACTCCTGAACCACAGCAGGTAATGCTTAACACTGAGTTTACCATCACAGTGTGAACCATTTTCTTATGAGACAGAAACTCTACATAAGGATTACAAATTGGCGTAGGCTTGGTGAGCTGAAGGGCCTGTTCCTGCGCTGTATTGTATTGTATCATATAAAGCAGCCACTTGTGTGTTAAAAACATTCTAGGTCAATATTGTTACTGGATAAAACCAACTGACTTAATTGCACCTAATGTGCCTTTCTAAATTGATTTCTCCAGAGTTTTTTATTTATTGAAAAAACATGCATCATAATTATTCCTTTTGTTGACTTAGATAGGAACTGAGAGGTATTTCAAATTCTTTGGACTCAAATATACTTTGAATACATTGATATCACAATGATGGCATTACTGAGAGTTATAGTAAATGAAGATAAATGTTTTTATTTGACTGGAAGGTTATAGTAGATTTAATAAAAGTATGAAGGTTAAATAGTAAAATGGGCAGCCCAACTAAGTTATGGTGCATTTGAGTCTTATGAGAACCTCCTTCCTTCTTAATCTAACCATATCCGCACATATTTCTCTTATTTTCATGTTTATCTAGCTTCCCCTATTTTGAGATTATCTGGTTCATGTGTTGTAGGAAATAATTTCCATATTCAGAATTAAAATTGAAAATGGAATAAATGGAACTAAGACAAACTTGGAATCTGTTGCACTTGCAATGCTGGGGCCATGTAACCTTAAGAGATCAACAACTAAAAGTAAATTCACAAAATAACAGTTGGTTGTACTCAGCTAAAGAAATGGAGACGTGATGTCTGTAATCCTTGCAAGAAAGGCAATCCAGAGAGATATGTTGTTTTGGCAGTTAGAGCTAAATTAGTTTAAGAACATTCAGTTAACTCTGAAAGGTTGTAAAATCCATTTACTTCATCAAATAAAAGAAGAAATTATGCATAGAGATAAATAACCTCAAAGTCTGTTTGAAGAATAAGCTTCATTGGCATGAAGATGGAAGAAGCTTAGGGAGGTTCTCTGGTTTCAGTTTATCTGGGTGCTGGTGGGAAGAGTAAAATGCAGTTTTGACTTTGTATGGTCCTCAGCTTACTGGGAGATAGTTGATAGTTGACTGGACCTGAGCTGTCAGCAGAGCAACAAACTAATTTCTTCTATTACCAAGTATAATGCAGATGAGGCTTAATCATAATCTGAATTTTGTGAGGGAACAGACACTGGAGGATGACCAAGTTTGAAGCTAGTGGAAGAAGTATGTTGTGGCAAAAGAAAACAATCACCTTAAATTAATTTGGATGTATTGAGAAGGCAAGCAGAACAAGGAACTAATAAATCCACAGCCCAGAAGTAATAAATTAGTTTTATCTCTTGAGAATAAGAAGTTGAGGACAACTAAATACTGTCCAGGGGAGGCATATATATGATGGTCCATGCAGAGGTAAATCATTTTAAGATTGATCTATCTTTTGAGCCAAATGTTTGGAGAAACTAAGTAGAAAAACTGAGTACATAATAGCACCATTGGCTGTTCCTCGAATCAAGGATGATCGGTTCTTGAGGTTGAGAGTTTCTGCTGTGTGTCTTCATGTCACTGAACAGGCTGATTCTTGACCTGAAGATCTTTAGGCACATGGGACATGACATCACATGAGGTAGTGGGACCTAGAGTGCAGGATTTGCTTCTTTTTCTTTTCTCCTCTGCCACTGTTCTGTCACATCATTAAGGCATTTGGATAAGTTGCCATTATTTTGAACAACTAGTAATAAGTTCTTCCCAGTCATTAGTGTCAATGTTGCCATGCTTCATGGAGATCTTAAGAGTGTCTATGCCATGTTTCCTTTGACTTTCCCTGATATGCCAGTCGTTTGAGAACTGAGAATTCAGAACCTGGTAGGGGAGACGTTTTTAAAACATCTGGACATGGTGTCCACTCCATTGTAGTTCATCTAGCAGTCGTTGTGCCCGAATGCTTGTGGTATTAGCTTTAACAAGGACATATGTGTTTGATTGATGGTCCTACTGTTGAATCTGGAGGAAACATCAGTAACATTGCTGATAGGGTTTCTCTAGCATTCCTGTGTTACTGGTACGCAGTGCAGATCCCACTACACTACAAGAATATAGTAGTGACTATTGCTTTTGTTGACCTGTGGTGGTATTTGTTGTCAAATATTTCATATAAGAACATAAGAACTAGGAGCAGAAGTAGGCCATCCGGCCCTTCGAGCCTGCTCCGCCATTCAATAAGATCATGGCTGATCTTTTCGTGGACTCAGATCCACTTAGCCATGATCTCACTGTATCCCTTAATTCCTTTATTGTTCAAAAAAAACTACCTTAGCTTTAAAAACATTTACTGAAGTAGCGTCAACTACTTCACTAGGCAAGGAATTCCGTAGATTAACAACCCTCTGGGTGAAGACGTTCCTCCACAATTCAGTCCTAAATCTGCTCCCTCTAATCTTGAGGCCATGCCCTCTTGTCCTAGCTTCATCTGCCAGTGGGAACATCCTCTCTACTTCTATCTTATTTATCTTCATAATTTTATATGTTTCTATAAGATCACCCCTCAATTTTCTGAATTCCAATGAATATAATCCCAATGTACGCAGTCTCTCCTCATAAACCAACCCCCTCAACTCCGGAATCAACCTAGTGATCCTCCTCTGCACCCCTCCAGTGCCAGTACATCCTTTTTCAAGTAAGGAGACCAAAACTGCACACAGTACTCCAGGTGTGGCCTCACCAGCACCTTGTACAGCTGCAACATAACCTCTCTGCTTTTAAACTCAATCCCTTTAGCAATGAAGGATAAAATTCCATTTGCCTTCCTAATTACTTGTTGTACCTGCAGACCAACCTTCTGTGATTCATGCACAAGGACACCCAGGTCCCTCTGCATAGCAGCATGCTGCAACTTCTTACCGTTCAAATAATAGTCCTTTTTACTATTACTCCTACCAAAATGTATGACTTCACATTTATTTACATTGTATTCCATCTGCCAGACCTTTGCCCACTCACTCAATGTATCTATGTTCCTCTGCAAAGTTTCACAGTTCTCTGCACACTTTACTCTGCCAGTCATCTTAGTGTCATCTGCAAACTTTGACACCCTACACATGGTCCCCAACTCCAAATCATCTATATAAGTTATAAATAATTGCGGTCCCAACACCGATCCCTGAGGCGCACCACTAGTCACTGATTGCCAGCCAGAATAGCAGTCATTTATCCCCACTCTTTGCTTCCTGTTAGTCAACCAATCCTCTATCTATGCTAATACTTTACCCCTAACGCCATGTATCCTTATCTTATGCAGCAGCCTCTTGTGCGGCACCTTGTCGAAGGCCTTTTGGAAATATAGGTACACCACATCCACTGGGTCCCCATTGTCCACCTTGCTCGTAATGTCTTCATAGAATTCCAAAAGATTTGTCAAGCATGACCTTCCCTTCATGAACCCATGCTGTGTCTGCCCAACGGGACAATTTCTATCCAGATGCCCTGCTATTTCTTCCTTGAAAATAGACTCCAGCATCTTCCCCACTACAGAGGTTAAGCTAACCGGTCTATAATTCCCCATCTTTTGTCTACCTCCCTTTTTAAACAGTGGTGTCACATTTGTTGTTTTCCAATCTGCTGGGACTGCCCCAGAATCCAGCGAATTTTGGAAAATTACGGCCGATGCACCTGCTATTTCTCCCGCCATCTCTTTTAGTACCCTGGGATGCATTCCATCAGGGCCAGGAGACTTATCAATCCTTGGTTCCATTAGCTTACCCAACACTGCCTCTTCTGTAATAATGATTGTTTCCAGGTCCTCACCTACCTTCGTCTCTTTGTCGATTACTGGCGTGTTATTGGTGTCCTCCACTGTGAAGACCGATACGAAATACCTGTTCAATGCCTCGGCCATTTCATCTTATCCCATAACTAAATTCCCCTTCTCATCCTCTAAAGGGCCAACGTTTACTTTAGCCACTCTTTTTCATTTTATATATTTATAGAAACTTTTGCTATCTGTCTGTATATTCTGTGCTAGTTTTTTTATCATGTTCTATCTTACTTTTCTTTATAGCTCTTTTTGTTGCTTTCTGTTGATCTTTAAAGTTTTCCCACTCTTCTAGTTTCATGCTGTTTTTGGCCACTTTGTATGCCTTCTCTTTCAATTTGATAGCCTCCCTTATTTCCTTAGACACCTGTGGCAGATTACCCCTTTTCTTACAATCCTTCCTTTTCACTGGAATATACTTTTGCTGAGCACTTTGAAAAATTGCTTTGAAAGTCCTCCACTGCTCGTCAACTGTCCCACCATAAAATCTTTGTTTCCAGTCTACTTTAGCCAAGTCCTCCCTCATTCTATTGTAGTCCCCCTTGTTCAAGCACAGGACCCTGGTATTGGATTTTATCTTCACACTCTCCATCTGTAATCTAAATTCAACCATACTGTGATCACTCCTTCCAATAGGATCCGTAACTACGAGGTCATTAATTATTCCTGTCTCATTACACAGGACCAGATCTAGGATAGCTTGCTCCCTCATCGGTTCCATTACATACTGTTCGAGAAAACGATCACGGATACGCTCAACGAACTCCTCCTCAAGGCTACCCTGACCACGCTGGTTCGACCAATCTACATGTAGATTAAAATCCCCCCATGATAATTGCTGTACCATTTTTACAGGCATTAGTTATTTCTTTGTTTATTGTCCACCCCAATGTGATGTTATTATTTGGTGGCCTATAGACTACGCCAATCAGTGACTTTTTCCTCTTAGAATTTCTAGTTTCCACCCAAATCAATTCAACCTCATTCTCCATAGAACCTATATCATCTCTCAGCACCGCCCTGATGTTGTCCTTGAATATCAGAGGTACACCACCTCCCTTACCTTCCTGTCTGTCCCTCCGAATAGTCTGGTACCCCTGGATATTTAACTCCCAGTCGTGACCATCCCGTAACCATGTCTCCGTAATGGCTACCAAATCATATTCATTCGCGATGGTTTGTGCCGTTACCCATCAACCTTGTTACGAATGCTACGAGCATTCAGGTAAAGTGCCTTCATGCTAGCTTTCTTACCCTCATGACTTCCAACATCTCTAACAACATCTCCTGAGTTATCCTTCCTTTTTGCTTCATTCATAGTCTGCCTTGAACTTAAACCGTCCTGCACACATGCTAACCCGCTGCTTACCTTTTTATTTACCATCATTCTCCCTGTCGTTTTCCCTTTCCCTTCCCTCAACTCACTAGTTTTAAGTCCTAGTGACCACCCTATTTATCCTTTTCGCTAGAACACTGGTTCCAGATCGGTTCAGGTGGAGACTGTCCCATCGGTACAGATCCCCTCGGTTCCAAACCTGATGCCAATGCCATTTCCTTGCCATATTGTGCTAATGTAGCTAATGCACTATTGGATTTCCTCATCAATGGTAGCCTTTTGTTGGAGGCATTAGTCAAGGTATTGGAAGTGCTCAACATAGTTGGAGGGTGGAATATTTGACCATCTCTAGGTTGCTATGAGTCATGTTTTAGCAACATTCAAGAACAGGCTGAGTTTCTTGCATATAGAAATGGAGAGATTGAGAGTGGTTTGCAGAGTGGGCAGCAACACTGCAGTCATCTGCATTTTGTAGATCATATGAGTCTGTGGTAGTCAGTTTAGTTTTAGCATGGAGATGAGTAAGGTTAGAATTTTCCATACAGGCTGTGTATATATTACATGTACCAGAGAGCTGTTGAACTTTGATGAGATGAACAACTACTATCAAGTCAATTATAAATAGCATGGGGGCTATCACACAGTCTTGCTGGACACTGGTCTGGATTTTGAAGGTGACTGCTTCAGATCTGCCACTCAAGAGTAGCAGTCAAACTATCATGCATTTCATAAATAGTCATAATTTATCCTATTAAGATTATTTGTGTAGAATTCTTTTATATATTGTGCTTTTGCTTAAAAGCATGGAATCTTATGGGATAATTAGATTGCTTAAAATGAGGTGTTTTGATTTCTTGTTAAGTATTAATGGTCCATAATTGGGTCATAACACCATTAAATCCTTTTACGCTCGTTGGCTCACTGTTCCTTGTAACAGTGTGACTGACATTCTTATCTTCCTTTGGGTTAAGATGTTGCTCCTGAATTCATCATTGGATGTATTAGCAAATGTCTTTTATTTGAGATATGGGTTTGGGCACCCCTAAAGTTTTTCATCGTTCATCTAGCTCATCAAATCAATTTGTTTAATCTCTGTGTTCTTGTATCATATTTGTGAATTCACATTGTGCCTTTTTTTATTTTTATTATATGGAAACCACAGTTGTACAAAGATTCCAAATATTGCATAGCCAAGGTTCTAAAGGAGTTTAACTTAACTTTTGTGCTTTTCAATTCTAGCCCTTTAGATCAGAAAGGGAGCAGGAAATCCCAGTGCTCTGTTTGCATTTTTCATTGACTTTATTAACTTGCATTGTGAGGTGTGTTAGTGATTTGTGAGTTTGTAAGCCTTCTTCCTTTGTTCTTCCACCCTGTTCAGATTCTAATTATCCAAGAAATGCCTCATTCTTTCTATCAAAATGCACATCTCTGTACTTATATCTTGAAATTAATTTGTCAATAGCACACCCTTTCTGAAAATGTATTAAAATAATGTAAGATTGTTTACATTTTTCGAAGAATTGGTAAGAAGAGGGCACATTCTTAGTCAAAGAACAAAGTGGAAATTTAATAGAACGTTGTTACTGCACGCTCTTGCAGCCTGGAATGCTTGTTGCACAAATGACTCTTGATATTGTTCAAAGACTGTACCATGACGACATTAAATTAGAAAGGTAGTCGATAATAAGTTATGTTGAAAATGGAAAGAAATCAAGATGGGATTAAAGTAAAACTGCTGGAGAAACTCCACACAGTTCTGGCAACATCTATTGAGAAAGAAATAGTTAACGTTTCTCATTCCACAGACATTGCCATATCTGCTGAGTTTCTCCAGCATTTTATCTTTATATCAAATTTCATGCACCAGGGTGTTTTTTGCTTTTGTTTTGGAATTAGAATAGTTAGGTCCAGTTGAAGAGCAAGTAACCAAACGGGTACAGAGGACACTATGCCCTTCTCCGCTGTAACCTCTGGTTTGTGTTAAGAAGATTAATGGGATGGCATGGTGGCTCAGCAGTTAGCACTGCTGCCTCACAGCGCTTGGGAGCCGGGTTCAATTCCAGCCTTGGGTGACTGTGTGGGGATTGCACATTCTCCCCATGTCTGCACAGGTTGTAGCTGGCTATTCCAGTTTCCTTTCACAGTCCAAAGATGTGCAGCTAAGGTGGATTGGCCATGCTAAATGCTGGGTTACAGGAATAGAGTAGGGGCTGGGTCTGGGCAAGATGTTCTTCAGAGGGTCTGTGCAGACTCGATGGGCTGAATGGCTTCTTTCCGCACGGTAGGGATTCAATGATTCCATGATTCTAATTATTTGTAAGGACTTTGGTTTGCCAGACTTTTGTGAAGTAATCCATAACTGTACTGTCCATTGATGTTGGAGCTACATAGATATTTCTGGTGCACACTATATTATTCACTGTTTGTTTCTTTTTACATTTCAGAACTAATCCTTTCAACTTACATTGTCTTATAAACAGGGTCAACAGATATCCTTACAGCCAATGCCAAGGATAGAAGAAGCACTGTATGTTTACCAGCCTTTGCAAATAGAGACTTACGGACCTAAAGTGCCAGAATATGAGTTGCTTGGAAAACAAGGGTAAGTAATTAATTTATGCCCTGTTGGTGGTTGTTTTGTCCAGTTCTTGCTTAAAGCATAAGAAGCCTACTAAAAGCTTTTATTTAAAATATCTGTTTAGCCCATAGAGATTTCCTTTTCATAAGATTTTCCTCAGAAATCTTGTGTTATGCCGTTCTAATTCCGTGTTCTGACCTTTGACCTCTATTCTCCAGTGACAAATTGCAGGCACCATATGATCTGACGTAACAAGCATGGGGCTGGATGAACACAGCAGGTCAAGCAGCATCATAGGAGCAGGAAAACTTGACGTTTCAAGCCTATACCCTTCATCAGAAATGGGGGAGGGGAAGAGGGTTCTGAAATAAATAGGGAGAGAGGGGGAGGCGGATAGAGGATGGATAGAGGAGAGGATAGGTGGAGAGGAGGCAGACAAGTCGAAGAGGCGGGGATGGAGCCAGTAAAGGTGAGCGTAGGTAGCGGGGTGAGGAGGAGATAGGTCAGTCCAGGGAGGACGGACAGGTCAAGGGGGCGGGATGATGTTAGTAGAAAGGAGATGGGGGTGTGGCTTGAGGTGAGAGGAAAAACAGGTTAGGGAGGTGGAGATGAGCTGGGCTGATTTTGGGATGTGGTTGGGGGAGGGGAGATTTTGAAGCTTGTGAAATCCACATTGATGCCATTGGGCTGCAGGGTTCCCAGGCTGAATATGATTTGCTGTTCCTGCAGCCTTCGGGTGGCATCACTGTGGCATTGCAGGAGGCCAAGGATGGACATGTCATCTGAGGAATGGGAGGGGGAGTTGAAATGGTTCGCGACTGGGAGGTGCAGTTGTTTGTTGCGAACTGAGCGCAGGTGTTCTGCAAAGCGGTCCCCAAGCCTCCGCTTGGTTTCCCCGATGTAAAGGAAGCCACAACGGGTACAGCGGATGCAGTATACCACATTGGCAGA
>JAHRHZ010000283.1:56195802-56224892 GCA_024137785.1 Ginglymostoma cirratum
GGAAAAGTGCCGGGTGTGGTGGGGCTGGAGGGGAGTGTGGAGCGGACAAGGGAGTCGCGGAGGGAGTGGTCCCTCCGGAAGGCAGATAAGGGTAGGGAGGGAAAAATGTCTTTGGTGGTGGGGTCTGATTGGAGATGGCGGAAGTGTTGGAGGATGATGCGTTGGATCCGGAGGTTGGTGGGGTGGTATGTGAGGACGAGGGGGATTCTTTTTTGGTTATTATTGCGGGGACAGGGCGTGAGGGATGTGTTCCGGGAAATGCGGGAGACACGGTCGAGGGCGTTCTTGACCACTGTGGGGGGGGAAGTTGTGGTCCTTGAAGAATGAGGGCATTTGAGATGTACGGGAGTGGAATGTCTCATCCTGGGAGCAGATGCGGCGGAGGCGAAGGAATTGGGAATAGGGGATGGTATCTTTGCAGGAGGGTGGGTGGGAGCAGGTGTATTCCAGGTAGCTGTGGGAGTCAGTGGGCTTGAAATGGACATCTGTTTCTAGGTGGTTGCCTGGGATGGAGACCGAGAGGTCCAGGAAGGAGAGGGAACTGTTGGAGATGGTCCAGGTGAACTTCAGGTTGGGGTGGAAGGTGTTGGTGAACTGACACCTGGTTGTGGGCATTTGCCTCCCACAGGGCATTCGTACCTGATGCAGCAATTCTTATGTTAGTTTTCCTAACATGAAAACTAAATATGGCTAATGTAGTACTGAAAGATTGAACAACTCACAGTCAGGGGCAGTTCAGGATCTGGGCTAATATTAAGCTACTTGGTTGCAAACAATAGCTCGCTTCACAGTATGTCATGCTTCAAGTGGCCCCAATTGAGGTGGAGACTGCGACCTTTATACTTTCAGGTCACATGTTATGAAACCGTGATGACATAGTGAGCAAAGCTCCGAAAGATATACTGCATATGAGTTGTCTGACATAATACACCATATAGGTCTTTAGATAATATTAGATTACAGATTGGCAAGCAAGAGATTTCTTTAAAAACACAAGGTAAACAGCAGAAAAGTTTGGCAATTGTTATAAAATAACATTCATGATTCCACAAGACCATAAGACATAGGAGCGGAAGTAAGGCCATTCGGCCCATCGAGTCCACTCCACCATTTAATCATGGCTGATGGACATTTCAACTCCACTTACCCGCACTCTCCCTGTAGCCCTTGATTCCTTACGAGATCAAGAACTTATCAATCTCTGCCTTGAAGACATTGAACGTCCCGGCCTCCACTGCGCTCCGTGGCAATGAATTCCACAGGCCCACCACTCTCTGGCTGAAGAAATGTCTCCTCATTTCCGTTCTAAATTGACCCCCTCTAATTCTAAGGCTGTGCCCACGGGTCCTAGTTATCCCCACCTAACGGAAACACCTTCCCAGCGTCCACCCTTTCTAAGCCATGCATTATCTTGTAAGTTTCTATTAGATCTCCCCTCAACCTTCTAAATTCTAATGAATACAATCCCAGGATCCTCAGCCGTTCATCATATGTTAGGCTTACCATTCCAGGGATCATCCGTGTGAATCTCCGCTGGACACGCTCCAGTGCCAGTATGTCCTTCCTGAGGTATGGGGCTCAAAATTGGACACAGTATTCCAAATGGGGCCTAACCAGAGCTTTATAAAGTCTCAGAAGCACATCGCTGCTTTTATATTTCAACCCTCATGAGATAAATGACAACATTCCATTCGCTTTCTTAATCACAGACTCAACCTGCAAGTTAACCTTTAGAGAATTCTGTACTAGCACTCCCAGATCCCTTTGTACTTCGGCTTTATGAATTTTCTCACCGTTCAGAAAATAGTCCATGCCTGTATTCTTTTTTCCAAGGTGCAAGACCTCGCATTTGCTCACGTTGAATTTCATCAGCCATTTCCTGGACCACTCTCCTAAACTGTCTAAATCATTCTGCAGCCTCCCCACGTCCTCCGTACTACCTGCCTGTCCACCGAACTTCGTTTCATCGGCAAACTTCGCCAGAATGCCCCCAGTCCTTTCATCCAGATCATTAATATATAAAGTGAACAGCTGCAGCCCCAACACTGAACCCTGCGGGACACCATTTGTCACCGGTTGCCATTCCGAAAAAGAGCCTTTTATCCCAACTGTCTGCCTTCTGTCAGACAGCCAATCCTCAATCCATGCCAGTAGCTCACCTCGAACACCATGGGCCCTCACCTTACTCAGCAGCCTCCCGTGAGGCACCTTATCAAAGGCCTTTTGGAAGTCTAGATAGATAACATCCACTGGGTTTCCCTGGTCTAACCTACTTGTTACCTCTTCAAAGAATTCTAACAGGTTTGTCAGACATGACCTCCCCTTACTAAATCCATGCTGACTTGTTCTAATCCGACCCTGCACTTCCAAGAATTTAGAAATCTCATCCTTAATGTTGGATTCTAGAATTTTACCAACAACTGAGGTTAGGCTAATCGGACTATAATTTTCCGTCTTTTGTCTTGATCCTTTCTTAAACAAGGGGGTTACAACAGCGATTTTCCAATCTTCTGGGACTTCCCCTGACTCCAGTGACTTTTGAAAGATCACAACCAGCGCCTCTGCTATTTCCTCAGCCACCTCCCTCAGAACTCTAGGATGTAGCCCATCGGGACCAGGAGATTTATCAATTTTTAGACCTTTTAGCTTTTCTAGCACCTTCTCTATTGTAATGCCTACCATCCTCAACTCTGCCCCCTGACTCTCCTTAATTGTTGGGATATTACTCATGTCTTCCACTGTGAAGACTGACGCAAAATACTTATTAAGTTCTTCAGCTATTTCCTTATCTCCCATCACTAGCCTTCCAGCATCAATTTAGAACGGCCCAATGTCTACTTTTGCCTCTCGTTTGTTTCTTATGTATTGAAAGAAACTTTTACTGTCATTTCTAATATTACTGGCTAGCCTACCTTCGTATTTGATCCTCTCCTTCCTTATTTCTCTCTTTGTTATTCTATGTTTGTTCTTGTTCTTCTTTTGCAACACTTTTGCTTCATCCACTTTTGAAATTTGTTATACTTTCTTGTTCTGTACTCAGTTTTCATGTCAAGGTGACATTTGTAAACATTGACAGAACACCCCGACCCCCACCCCCAGCGCGTGCAAGCACACACGCGCACACACACACGAATGACCTGCTGCCCTGGTCTTACATTAGTTAAGAAAATGATGTTTTTATTAAATTATGGATTCTGGCTAATTTTAAACATCCTTTCAGAAATAGCCACAAACTTCCTTTTTTGTATTTTAAGAGGAATTTTAACAAAATAACTGATCCGTAATCAACTAGGCAAGTTAATTAAATTCATTACATCCTTCAAGCTCACCCAAACGCATCTTTCTCTCCAAGAACAACAGCCATTTGTATTTATATTAATCATTTAACACAGTTAAATGACAAAATGCTTAACAGACCAATTGTATACATATTAAAAGAACAAGTGACAGAACGGGTTTCAGGATAAATGACCAAAGCATTTGATCAAAGGAGTAGATTTTAAGGAGAACCTTAAAAGAAGTCAGAGGTTCAGTGGGAAAATTCCACATTTTAGGATCAAGGCAGCTGAAAGCACAATTGCTAGTGCCAGGAGTACTTTTTTTTTCCCCTCGAAGCCCTTATTTATAGAGCTCCTCCTTCCTCTTTCCCCTACCCACTCTCTGTAATTCACAAAACCTGTAAACACTTTTTCAAAAGGATACACCTATGTACTACTGTTCTCCAATACCACCACCACCACCAATACCAACCCAAATGATTTTTAGAGTATTTCATAAAAACTCTGCCAATCCAAGCATTTGAAGAAAGATTGTGATATAATTTGGCGCTATACTGACATCGATGTCAGCAAGTTTTGTATAAAGAACTCTGTCTCCTGGCTTTGACTCAAATAAAATAGCCAGTGTTCTCCAAGGCAGCATACAAATTAATTTCTGAGACACTCAATGTGTTACACTTGGGAGCAAATCTGTTTCCCCACTTCTCTACGTTCAAAATGCATGCTGTTTCTAAATCTGTTTCTCCTTTGCAGATGTCTCCACATTTTTCTTTGTGTTAGCAGTGAAGTGTAGGTTACAAATAGGCATCAGCAAGATTGCTTATGGTCAGATGACAGGAAACGCAACTCCAGTATAAAAAGCCGTATTAGTATCTTGGATCTCCCTTTCTAGGATGGGATCTTTGATTCTGTGCAATGTTGGCTGTAGTGGCAAAGAGACTATCCAAATAAACTAAATGCATCAATCGCTGGATTGGACTACAAGGGTCTAGGCCCGAAACGTCAGCTTTCCTGCTCCTCTGATGCTCTAGGCCCAAAACAGCCTTCCTGCTCCTCTGATGCTGCTTGGCCTGCTGTGTTCATCCAGCTCTACACCTTGTTATCTCAGGTTCTCCAGCGTCTGCAGTTCCTACTATCTCTATACCAGATTTGACTGTTTTGTTTCATGAAGGGTGTAGAAACAAAAAGGGCAGGCCTTGAAAGTAACAGTTAATGAATTGGCTTCCTGCACAATGGCTTCATTTAATTTATTGATTGCCGAAATCAGTGTAGGATAGATGTTAAAAATAAACTAACCTGCATCAAGTTTTCTTTATCAGAGTCTTAATAGAAATAGTGATTTCATTTCATGAAACATCTTTTCATATGTCAAATATTCTCATACTCAAATTCAATAGTATCGACAAATACACACCGTACATGCACTCTTTGCCTCCTGTCATGACAAACCAGTAAGCCTGGGACAAAGGACCAACAAGTTTGTTCCAAAACACCAGGAAACTTTTACAGCTCTGCTCTTTGCCAGTGAATGTCTGCAACACAAGGCTGGCTTCAATCAGTGGGGATTCCTGGCTGTGCTGTAGATCAGGAATTCCTGCCTGTGTTAACAGGTTTACTCCAAGAACAAAGCAGTACTCGAGATGTGCTGCAACGGGGACTAATTCTGAAAATGAATTTTAGAAATGGTAGTACCAAATAATAAGCCTGATTAAACAAGACCTTAACTTCTCCAATATTTTCCTACTTGTCTTTACTGACTAAACCAAAATGCGTTGTTTATGTCCTTGTTTGCATTCGTTTCAACACTCCTGTTCTGCCAATCATCTTTAAGCTCCACTTATTCCCTGTGACCTGAAAGTGTTGATTTTAAAACTTGTATCTTCATTACCAAATCATCCCAAGATCTCAAACTAGGAAACTGATCTTCTGATTTCCATTCCTGATTATTATTTGTTCATCTAATGTGAAGTTTATGTTAATTCTTACTCCTTAATTTGAAAATTGTTGGTTGCTTTTTCAGCCTTTACTTTCCAGTCCTCTAAAATTGTTTATCTGGCTCCTTTCATAGAACATAGAACATAGAACATTACAGCGCAGTACAGGCCCTTCAGCCCTCGATGTTGCACCAACCTGTGAAACTAATCTGAAGCCCATCCAACCTACACTATTCCCTTATCATCCATATGTTTATCCAACGACCATTTAAATGCCTTTAAAGTTGGCGAGTCTACAACTGCTGCAGGCAAGGCATTCCATGCCCTTACTACTCTCTGAGTAAAGAATCCACCTCTGACGTCTATCCTATATCTATCACCCCTCAATTTAAAGCTATGTCCCCTCATTGAGCCATCTCCCTACTTTTAAAAACCTCCTTACTGCCTGTCTCTCAAGCAATGCTCGATTAGTCTCTTCCCTTATATCCCCTTTTGTTCTTTCTTGAATCCGTGTATCTCTTTCCTCATTTTCAAGCAGTGTGAACAATCTCCTACATAAGTGCTGCACCATAGCATGTTTGTGTTGATACATGATATTCCTGGGGATCCGAATCACCAGTGCATTGCTCTCTGATACATTGTTTTGTCAGTCAACAGCCCACCTCAAACAAACTGAGGAGAATTATTGTGTTTTATGTTTCTTTCTGTTTTAATCCCAGAAGTTATGTCAAAGCTAAGAACTAAAAGTCAGTGTAATACATATTTTTTGACACTGACTTTGTTTACTCCACTCTAATAAAGCCCTCATCAATTTTAAATCTTCCCTTTAATTTCTTTGATTGCTCTTCACATGCTCACTCTCCTTATCCCTAGCATAATTCTGGTGAATCTCTCTACGTCCTCCCCAAAACTCATGCTTTCATCCCTGTTGCTATTTTGTATCTGTGCTGGCACTGCTTTAATAGTTGGGGTTCAATTTTACAAACAAAAATATTATGTGACTTTGGTAAATAGGTTTGATTTTGAGCAATAAGTTCCTATGTATGTCTTCCGTTCTTTCATAATGTTAAAGAATTCTGTTGTACCTTCTCATAGTCTACATTGTTCAAATGAAAGAGCTGTGGTTAATGAAAGTCTTTATATTTGCTTTTCCTCCGAGCAGGCATCATTCTCAATCATAGTGTTTCATACATTTATTATCATTAATGTTAAACTAATTACTCCCTAATTATTTGAATGATCTATCTCCAGCAGAAATTGGTCATGCTCTTGCTCACCAGCGTGCAATCATAGAGTCATAGTCATACAGCATGGAAACAGACTGTCCAACCTGTCCATGCTGACCAAGTCCTAAACTAAACTGGCCCCATTTGCCTGCGTTTGGCCCATATCCCTCTAAACCTTTTCTATTCATGCACCTATCCTAATGCCTTTTAAATGTTGTAACTGTACCTGCATCTACCACTTCCTCTGGCAGATTATTCCACATACAAACCACCTCTCCGTGTGAAAAATTTACTCCTCGGGTCCCTTTTAAATCTTTTTCCTCCCACCTTAAAAATATGCCCTCTAGTTTTGAACTCCCCCACCCTTGGGAAAAGCTTTTGCTATTTACTTTTATCTGTGTCCCTGACGATTTTATAAACCTCTATAAGGCCACCCCTCAACCTCTTGCGTTCCAGTGAAAAAAGTCCCAGCCTGTCCACACTATACTTATAACTCAAACCCTTTAGGCCTGGCAACGTCCTGGTAAGTCTTTTCTGACCCCTCTCCAGTTTAATAATATTCTTCCTGTAGCAGGGTGACCAGAAATGTACAAGTACTCCAGTAGTGGCCTCACCGATGTCCTGTACAACCCCAACATGACATCCCAACTGCTTTGCTCAATGGGCTGATCAGTGAAGGCAATCCTTAAATATTTTTTCTGATGTCTCTGTAATTCTCTTCCTCATCTTCCTCGGAATCTTTTCATGCAACCCATTGGGTCTATATTTTTGTTTATCATATTTTTAATTTTCCTTTGTCTCTTCTCTAGTGCCCTTCTTTTGGTAATGACTGATAACAAGTACTTAAGTGCCATAATCATTTTTCTGATTATGTACTAATTGACAGTTATCCTTTGCCAGTGGTCCCAACTCACTTTCTACAATTCATTTTTACTGATAGACCTTTAAAATATTAGTCATTTTGATTATTTTGACATGTTTTCTTCATTGCCCTTGTTCCTACTTTGCTTCTTTTATGTTCTGATATTCTCCATTCATTTTTTTAAAATAAAATTTCTTCATTTATCATGAAACTAGAAGTAATTCCCTCTTTCTTTATGGCTAAGCATCTTTAAAGCAAAGGTGAGAAACTGGCAATATGTTTGTTGGATGATCCTGGTGATTAAGCATTGTGAAGCTGGTAGATATCCCGTTTCTGTAACAAACTCATTTAAATTGTGACACTGATGTCTTGCAATGCGTATGGTATTCCTTGTTTGTGGACTTTGTTTCTAAAAAATAAATTAAACCTCCCATTAATGGTAAAGAATGGGCAGATGCTGCTGAAAGAATATCTTACCTAAGGTTAATTTGCAATACGTTTAGCAGAGTTCGAATAGTTCAGATTTATTTCTATGGAGTTATCCAATATTTTGCATTATTTTGATTTTTGATTTCTGCTACTGATATGATGGACAGGCAACTTGCTCAGAACCCTTCACTGATGATCAATATCTGGGAAAAAGTGAGTTTTATTATTTATTTGTGGGAAGTGGGCATCACTGGCAAGGACTGCATTTATAGGCCATCTCAGGCCTGACAGGAAGTGCCTGTATGGTTCCCTTGTTGCGCTGGATAAAATATAGAACATGTATCATTTTACTTCTAATAGAATGCTGAATTTACAATGTGCAACATCATGGTATTCCTCCTCCTCAGAAGGGTTTTTCAAGGTTTTTCAAGATTTCCCAATATAAACTTTCATTAAGGCAATTGTGGCACCATATAATGCAGGTGATGACTGAAAAAGTTCTCAAATATACAATTGAGGCAATAACTTCAGCTTGTGTCATGTTAAACTAATTTTAAAAACACGTACCTATAGAAATTAAGCATTTGAACTTTACAAGTTTTCAGTCTTTTATTACCATTCAGAAAAAAATGCAGCATACTGATATTCGACGCAGTGTGGAGCTGGAGGAACACAACAGGGTAGGCAGCATCAGAGGAGTAGGAAAGTCGATGTTTCAGGTCAGAACCCATCTTTAGAACTCACCTTCAGTCCCCTGTGCCCACACGTCAATAAATTCCATATACATCTGGATATTGATCTCTTTTTCCAGCATCTCCGGACCTATTTCTTTGACTGAGAGTCTAATCCACCTTCTGCAAACCCCTTCTCTCGCCTCCAACAAACCTCATCCTCCTGGACACAACTCCACAGCCTCCTACCCTCCCTTTACCTCTTCATATCCAACTGCCGTTGAGTTCTGAAGAAGGGTCCTGACCCGAAATGTCAACTTTCCTTCTCCTGTGATGCTGCCTGGCCTGCTGTGTTCCTCAAGCTCCACACTGTTGTCTGACTCTAGCGTCTGCAGTTCTTGCTGTCTCCCAGCATACTGGTATGGTTCAGTCTGTTCAAAATGCTCATGAGAATATGACGACTGGTCGAGGTGGAGAATTGCTTAATTTCACCTCCTTAATTTCACATTACCGTGATTCCCTTTGCAACAATAATCTTTATCAGTCTATAGGATTGCACTGGAGATATGGTACAGAAATGGGTAATTCAATGCAGCCAATCTATACCAATGAATATATTCCCTTTGACCCCCCTCTCATCTTTCCTCATTTAACTCTGTCACCATAATAATCTATTCCTTTCCATGTTATATGTTTGTCTAGCTTTCTGTTAAATGCATTTGTACAAGTCACACTCTGGTGGAGAATTCCACACACTTGCCACTCTTTGGGAAAAGAAGTTTGTTCTGAATTCTTATATTGTTACCCTCCAGATTGTTCTTTATTGCTCTTTCTTGCTGGTTTCCCATTCTGACACACTCCAGCATGCTGAAACCTTTGCCATGACATCTCGATTACATCAGTTGCCATTTGTTGCTCTTGGTGTGGTATTTAAATGCTTCTCCTCATCTGCACTTCCCTTTGTTGTGTTGAATCATCTGATTTCAACAGCCTTTTCCAGCCATGCAATCTGTCCTGCATATTCCAACTCTCTGATTCTGGCCTGTTATATTAATTTCATGATACCCCACCATTGGCATCATAAACTTAGCTGACTTGGACTTCCCTGCCTTAAGTTCTTAGCATTCGTTCACTTCTTGTGACTGCCCTCTTCCTGGATTAGTATTCCTTTTCTTTGCATTTATTTGAAAAAGGTTTGGGAAATATTTTTCTTCAAAGACCATAGATAACTATAAACTGTTAAAGTAGGATGTGTCCCTATCAGTACTTTAATGGAAATACTGTCAATGTCTTTATTCAATAAAATCAAGTTTCCCGATTTTGAATCTGAGAAATCATCCTCTTGGAATTTTTGGTATTCTCTCCAACGTATTAGTGTCTTTTGAGGATAGAGTGTCTGCTGCACATAAAGCTAAAAACAAAATATTTTTAACTTCCAAGTGTTGACTTGGCTTAGTGCTCATTCTCGCAAGTAAGTCAAAAATCTTTTGATCATACTGCAGGATTTGAGTGCACAATCTGGTTGACATTTACAATACGTATGTTGTATTATTAGATGTCACAATTAATTGAAGTCCTATCAGCATTTTCAAGTGAACGTAAGAGATCTCATGGCAGGCTTCAAGAAGATCAGAGGTGTTCTGCTATTGTTTTGCCAGTACATAGCCCTCAAGTAATAAAACAACAGAATTACCTTGCCAGCAAGCATGGGGCTGGATGAACACAGCAGGTCAAGCAGCATCATAGGAGCAGGAAAACGAATAACACGATAAATCTACAGGAACCATAAGTATCAAACTTTGAGAGGCTAATAAGCAAAAAGCCATCATCCTCAACCATGAGATCTGACTGATATTATATACCAGGTCATACCAGGCGCACACTTCTAACTTTTGACTTTCTTCTTCTATTTCTTTATTTGGCTGGATCATTTTAACCAAGTGTTTTTCTGAGATACTGTCACAATCTAGGATCTGAGGTTTATAGACATGAGAGATGTTCTTAAGTATCTCATTCTCCATGGAGATGTATATTTTCAGTGCTGTGAGGATTAGTTCACAGTAGGCAGCAGCAGGTTTGTCAAGTAAGGATTTAAACAAGCAGTGCTGAAGGGCTTTTGCTTAAATTGAACTTATGAGTACATGAAATTTTGTTTATGTAAAGAGAGGAGTCTGTTAGCATCCTATTAACATAATTAGATACTAAGTACCTCGGAGTTAAAAATAACAAGATCAATAAGTGTTGTGAACTAATTATATACAATTAACACTATTAACTATAGGAGAGTCAGTGGGAGATGACTGAGCTTTATGCTGCGCAGTTCATTGAAATAAAACTAGAAAGTGAATGCTTGGATTTTGTATAAAAGCATTTACTTCTAAGTGAATAACATCTGAAACTAATCAAGTTTAAATACATGATTTTATATTTTTACACTTTAAGAGATGACTGAGTTTAGTTTGTGTGATTGTTCTTATCACTTGTAGGATTGAAACGATTTTCCCAAAATTAATCTTGTCTATCAATAAAACAACTATATTGAAAGCTCACTTGGAATTTTTCGAACATTAGAAAATAATCTACTCTTGTACGTAATTTATATCACTTCACCATGCAAGATTAGTACTAGTCAATTTTAGGACATTGGGCAGAAACTTGAGGCATTGAAGATCTTTCCTGCCAGCTAGAGAGCTAATGAGAGACCCACGTTACCTCTTTTCGGGAATGCCTTCTGAGCTACAGACCAATCAGGCAGTAGCAAAGTCATCAGGGGACTTAGTCTGAAATAAAGAAGCCACTGGTTGAGTGCTGACCTGCTGAGGCTTGCCAGTCAGTCAGAGGTCAGCAGCTCTTGTGGTCAGTGGTTGTATGGTGAACGTGATGGCTCCTGCTGGGAGAATAGGCAGTGGGGTCCTCAGTATCCCGAGTGACTCAGGCCACAGATTATTAAAGTTGTGGGTGAGGCCGAAAGCACTTAGTGAATGCTGCGAGGAGAGGCGTATGGTATCAGTGGCAAGTACAGAGATATGGCTGACATTGGCCCCTGCCTCTCCCCTTGTGTATCCCTTGATGAGCATTCAATGCCTTTCATACAGTCACCCCGTATCCAGCAACCAGAAGTGACAAGTTGGTTGCGCTGTTTTGCTGACATGTTTAAGCTTCTCTGCAGCTGAGTTCATATCAGTAGTGGGAGGAAGAGGCCCTTAAGTGGTCATTAATTAGGCTCTTATGGGCCTCAATAGGTGGGAAAGTCCAACAATGGGTCTTTGTGTCGGGAACCTAATTAGTGGAGATGGAAAGGCTATGCCACAGTCCTGCCTAGTTACTTGCCCTCGCTGCCGCTAAGCTTGCCACCAGAGTGGACAGGATTGAAAAAAGATTTTGCCCTATGAATGTGGTTGAGACACTAGGGTTTAATGGAACACACGCGTAGCTTACAGCAGAGCCTGGTGAGATCCTTCTTCCTCAGTCAAAATCAACAAAAGAAGCAGTATCATCAGTTTTCGCAGAAAGATACAAGTATAAGCATTTACTAGATTGAGAAGTTTAGAATGCAGAGGAGTAGTTAGTAATTTTTTAAGTGAAGCATGATGATCCACCAATTTAGGGAGGTATAACATCTTTACAATTTTGTACAAATATGAAGGCAAAGATTGGTTGAATTAAATCAATATTCTTATAACTACTGAAGTCTAACTAAACTAATTGTTTGTATCTGGCCTGTGTTTAAAAACAAAACAATGAATATTTTATGCTTCCCAGATCACTTTAAAAAGCCTTATAGTTGTGCTCATCATTGTAGCATGTTTCAGAGCATTTTATAGTCGACCATGCATCTTCACATCTCATGGCTCTCTTCATAGTGAAAGTAGAATCATACCAGGTTACCAGGCAACTACTCCTGCTGAGCTCATGAGAATCAAGTAATTTCAATCAGATGATCAGTCAGTGAAATGTTCACAATAACTTGCATCATCTGAAGCTTGTTGGTTTAGATATTCCACCTGAAATATTGGCCACATCTTACAACGCTGCTGCCCTATGAATTTAGCAACTTAAGAGCTTCTTTTAAGTCAGTTGTTATTCTTTTTACCATTCATCACTAATGGTATTAAACATGGTAAATCAGAGAATATTGTTACTCTCATCAGTTTTGTCTCTGTTGCTGATTGTGTGTTTTCTCTTTTATCCCTCTCACATCTTCTACTTATCTCTTCTTAAATCTGCTTTTTGTTTCTGTCTCCTTCCTTATTTATTGTGGGCAACCCTGTCCATAATGTTTTCTGTCTAGTTTGTACAGATGGTGATTGGTGCCTGCCGAGGGGAAAGTAGTCACTAAAAATCTCAAGGTGCACTTGAGGTGGGAATTCTAAGGAAATTTGCAGGCAGTTGGTATAACCATTTCAGAATTTTCCTCTCTTATTGTTTACTTTGTTTGTTCTATTTGTTTTTGGTTTGAAATTTTTACAATTCACACTTCTTAAAAAAAATGTATTATCACTTTGGTTCTGCAAATACGATATGATCACAATAGTTATTTTGAGATGTTCTGCAAAAGAAAATATTTCATTTAAAACTCTGCCATAGGCTGTGCATGCTGACATGTTTATACTGTTTAAAATTATAGTTGTTCATTAAGTAAAACGTTCTTTTGTAACTAATATAAGTAATTCTCTGTGGCACAGTTTAGTATTAATTCTGCTCTTGGTTGGCACGTTAGTTTTGTGAAATGACTAAGCAATTTCAAAATATCCATGTTATCAGTTAAATAAAACAAATTGTACCGTAAAATGCCATTTAAAGCAATGCATTGTTTCTCCTCTGCTTTTAAATGAATGAAGAGTACAGAAAATGGACGTTTAGAGTAAGCAATACAACTGAACTTTGAGTAAGCTTCTGTAAAATGTCAAAATCGAATTTTGCTTAATAGATTTCTTTTGTGATGTAACGGTAAATTTTGGCAGTCAGTCAGGATAAAGCAGGACATGATTAATGCTTTAATAAGTAGAGTTATGCCAGTTTATGATGTGGAGCTGAAATAGTTTCCTCCACATAATGACAGAGCAGCAGGTGTGCAGATGTAAGTTTCCCTAAGAATTAAAGTTGTGTTTTTCAGGCTGGACTTCATTAATCTTTAGCACCTTGGTTATTATCATTTATAATCATTGGGTGTTATTCTTACAGTGCGATACAGAAGTTAGTAATAGTTACAGGTATAGTTTTGTGCAATTAAGAGAGAAACCTTGTGTACACTTTGTCCCAATGAGTACCTCACTTTTTTTGTTACAGTTTGATGGTGTATCAAAATCACTAATAAAAGTGCAGTAGTCTTTGACATACTAGTCATAAATCACCACCTGAAAATTCTCAAATTTACTCTGTGGGGCCTTAGTTATTTCCTGCATGGCAATAGAGACTTTTTATGCTGTCTGCCCAGTGAGTAACAAGCGTTCCATTTTAACAGACTCATTTTGTATCTAACAGTTTGCCAATGTATACTGGAATGACTAAAAACTGTTTTTAAGTTTGTGGATTTCAGTATTCTCCCTACCATAATATATCCATTCAAAATCAGAGTTTTTAAATTAAAGATTAATTTTTCTTGGTAGAAATGTTAATGATTGAACCAGATTTTAAATCAATCCTTTACATTTTTTTTTAAGCTGCTGAGTCTTTTGATACTTTTGTTGAGAACTAACTTAAAAGATTTGTTAGAAACCATACTTGCATTCCTGAAAACTTGCGTTTATGTGTTCTATAAATGAGAGCTTGCTTATGTTTTCACGTGCTGTGACAGAACTGATTCCATTCAGGTCAGAAACAAAGAATAGGAATAAATGGGTCATTTTCCAAGTGGCAACCAGTGACTAGTGAGGTACTGCAGGGATCAGAGCTTGAACCCCAGCTTTGTCCTGGATGCTGTCAAACTTCTTGCGTGTTGTTGGAACTATACACATCCAGGCAAGTGGGGAATATTCCATCACACTCCTGACTTGTGCCTTAGAGATAGTTTGCAGGCTTTGGGGAGTTAGGAGGTGGGTTACTCGCTGCAGTATTGGGTGTTTACTTATGACAGTTTTGTAAAAGCCTAGAGGCAATGCACACTTTGGGAATTGCATGCAGTATTTAGTACATTAAAATATACAATGCTTTGTGGTTGTGTTTGAACTAATTGAATTAAAGTGTTTGAATTGATTTTGTGGGTGGAGTTTTATGTTCACTGTTGTCACAAGTTTAGCAGAAGGATAGTATTTAACTTGATGGGATAGTGAAGGATGGTGGCCCCACCGCCTTCCTGAGTAAGTTTATGGCAGGACCACTCATGGATTGCCCTCCTGCCCAGCTACCAAGTGATGCCCATAAGTTAGCAATTATCTCCCAATGCCGTTAGAAGTAACCCAATGGGGAATGGGCCTGTCACTGTGTAGGGAGCGCAACCGGAAAACCTTGATGAGTTGCTTGCAGTTTCCTGGGTTGGAGGGGGGCTACTTGTTCAAAGCCACTCAGTATTTGATTGAGGGACCTGCCATGGGCAAGGGACTTGAGCGAGGTGGCCACTGAGACCCACTTCCTTGGCCTTGCTGTCAGTGCCCTCTCTCTGGCACCCATTTCCCTAAAGCACCCACCCTGTGAAACCCCTCCTGTCATCAAATCTCTTTCTGCCTTGTTTGCAGTAGGGTATTGAGGCTCAGTAATTGTCATTCCAGCAGAGCCACTGCTACCCTAGTGACATTGTTGAGCAAAAGAGCTGCTAGCATCTGACTTGCTGGCATTTCACACAGGCAGGGCTTCCAGCTCCTCCCAGCTGCTAAACCTACAGAAGGCCTATGACTGGCTGGGAAGTCAGTACAGTTGCAAAAACAAAGAAAAGACAGTGGAAAGAAACAGTTGGGAATCATACTTCGGGTATGACAATTAAAGGCAAAACTGTCAGAAGTAAATTGAATAAACCAGAAAGGAGAAATAATAAACAGGTGAATAAAGCATCCCTACTGAAGAACAGGTTAGATTGTATGGCCCAAATAAGAGTTCTGAATACAAGTGTGTGTCATTTAAGGAATATATTAAATAAGCTGCAAGTACAGATTCACTTTCACAACAATGATATAGTAGCTGTTACTGAGACATGGCTGCAGGATGGTCGGGAGTGGGAACTATATATGCCAGATTGTAAGGTTTACAGGGCAGAAAGGGAAGGTGGCAGAGGGGGTAGACTACCCTTACTGATTGGCAACAAAATCACTTCAGTGGTGAGGGAGGGTATGGGGAGGGGAAAGCATCCAGAGGCAACCTTATGAGTGGATCTGAGGAACAGTAAAGGATCCAAAACTGTAGAAGGGGTTGTAGATCGACTCCCTGGTGAGATCATATAAATACAGAAATTAGGCAAGTATGTCGCAAAGCCAGAGTAGTATCAATGGGGAATTTTAATTTCATCATAGACATGGAGGGGCAAGCATGTAACTATCAGAAAGGTGGTGAATTTCTGCAGCATTTTCAGGATAATTTACAACAGTAATATGTCTTGGATGCAACAAAGTGACAAGTACTATTGGATTGAAAAATGAGCTGAGTTTAATTAGTAACCTAATTATGTGTGAACATTTATCAAATAGTAATCATAATATTGAATCAATGTAGCATTTGAAAGTGAAAAATCACAAATATAATTTTAGATTTAGGTAAGGCCAATTTTAATAAGATGTGACAGTATCCATGGTAAACTGGATAGTCTGCTAACATGTAAAATAGCTGAAGAACAGTGGAGTATGTTTAAAGAAACATTAAACCTAATACAGAGCCAGTTTATGCCCCTGAGAGTGAAAAGCTCTGCTTAACAGAAAAAAAAATCAGCTGTGGACAACTAAAAATATGAGACATCATAAAACTAAAACAAAGTGCTTATAAAAATGCAAAATACAGAACAGATCCTGCTGAGTGGGAAAGATACAATGACCAGCAAAGATCCACAAACTAGCTTATAATAACTAGAAGGGATTTTGAAACGAAACTTGCAAGGGACAGTAAAATCAATAAGAAGAAATTTTATAGTTACATCAAGGGAAAGCAGGTAGTCAGGACTCAATGTTGGCACACTGAAAACTGAAAGTGGGGGTATTGCCAATGACTATGGGGAAATGGCAGTTAGGAGGATAGCTTTCTGGATGCCCCAAGGAAATTAAAAGTGAGTCAGAATTAGAGACTGAATTAGAATATTGTAAGTAAAGCATCAATAATGTGGAAATTAATGGAACGAAAGAGCAGCAAATTCCCAGGATCTGACGGTTTCCATCCAAGAATGTTAAAAGAAGTAGGGGGGCACATTGTAGATGCCCTAACTATAATCTTTCAGATATTCCTGGGCCATCCCTCTGTATTGGAAAATTGCATATGCCATTCTTTTTAAAGAAGGGTGAAAAAGGAAAACAGTAGGTTTACGGACCATGTTAGCCTAACTCTGTGGTGGCGAATTTGTTGGAGTTTACAATCTAGGATGGGGTAACGAAACACCTTAAATTTTCAGTTAATCAAAGAGAGCCAGTATAGATTCATGACAGGTAGGTCACACCTGAAAAACCTCACTGAATTTTTTGAAGAGGTGGTTAAGGTAGTGAGCAGGGGAATGTCTGTGGATGTAGTTTATATGTACTTACAGATGGCATTTATCAAAGTCCCACATAAGAGACTGTTAACAAAGGTAAAAGACTACGGACTTCAGGCCAAATTTCTGACATGGCTGGAAAACTGGTTGAGTGGTGGGCAACAGAAAATAGAGGTAATGGGTAGGTGTTCAAATTGGTAGATTGTGACAAGTGATGTTCAACAAGGATCTGTGTTAGGGCCCTCAATTACTTACATATATATAAACAACTTTTAAATGGCTCAGAAAGTTGTATATCCAAATTTAAGAGACATTGTAGCGGTGTAGATGATAGCATAAAATCATAAAGGGATATTGTTGACTAATTGAATGAGCAAAACACTGGCAGATAGATTTCAATGTAAGCAAGTGTGAGGTTATCTATTTTAGACCAAAAAAGGATAGATCAGTGATTTCCTAGATGGTATGAAGTTAAATACAATGGATTTCCAAAGAGACTTGGAGAATCAGGGGCAAAGTACTTTGAAGTACTACAGACAGGTGCAGAAAATAATCAAGAAGTCTAATGGAATGTTAGCCTTTATGTATAGAGGACTGGATTACAGGGACACAGAAGTGATACTGCAGCAATACAAAACCGTAGTTAGATCCCACTTGGAGTACCGTGAGCAGATCTGGGCACCATATCTTAGGAAGGATATAATGGCTTTGGATGGAGAGCAAGAATGATATCTGAACTTCTGTTAAGTTATAAGGAGACATTGTACAAATTAGACTGGTTTTCTCCAGAATTTATAAGGTTGAGGGGTGACCTGATTGACGTCTCCAAGGTATTAACGGGAAAAGACAGGGTAGATAAAGATAAACTATTTCCACTGATTGGGGGTTCTATAACTAGGGGGCATAGTCTCAAAATTAGGGCCAGTTTGTTTATAAGAAATGTTAGGAAGCGCATCTGCATAGAAAACGCGGTAGAGATTTGAAACTGGGGTAGCACAGTGGCTCTGAGGTTAGCACTGCTGCCTCACAGCTCCAGGGACCCGGGTTCGATTCCATCCCCGGGTGACTATTTGTGTGGAGTTTGCATGTTCTCCGTGTCTGCGTGGGTTTCCTCCCACAGTCCAGAGTTGTGTAGGTAAGGTTCATTGGCTGTGTTAAATTACCCCACAGTGTCCAGCGGTATGCAAACTAAGTGGATTAGCCATGGTAAATGTGGGGTTACAGGGATTGAGTCGGGGGTGGGGGGGAGTTGAGTCAGGGTGGGATGTTTTTTGGAGAGTTGTCGCAAATTCGATAGGCCGAATGGCCTCTTTCTGCACTGTTGTGATTCTGTGATCCTGACTGTCTTCCACAAACAGTAGTTCAAGCTACATCATTTGTTAATTTTAAATCTGAGATGGCTGATTTTTTGTTAAGCAAAGATATTAAGAGATATGGGCCAAAGACAGTACATGTCGTTACGCCACAATTCTTCCATGATGTCGTTGATTGGCAGAGCAGGCTTGAGGAGCTAAATGGCCTACTCCTGTTTCTATGTTCCTAACCACCTGGTTGGTTTATGTTTTGGTAGGCACTCTCCATAGGATGCCATTGTGTCCCTTGTCGGCTGTCTGGCTGGGAGGTGAGACCCACATTGCCTCCATAAAATTCCCACCTATGTTTTCCTGAAAATTAGGTAATTTACTTCTGTTCAATATTAATATTTTGAATCAATCGTTCATATATGTTATGAACTCTTGGAAACTGTCAAGACAGATGACAGTGCCATTCCGAGAGGCGAACAGGTCTGCGAGTCGAAAATTGGCATAGAGGCAGAGCCGAGGAGTCAGACATCATGCAGAGCCGTGGTAATAGGGGACTCCATAGTAAGAGGGACAGAAAGGGGTTTCTGCGGCAACAGGCGAGATTTGAGGATGGTGTGTTGCCTTCCTGGTGCCAGGATCCAGGACGTCACTGACAGATTGCAGGCAATCCTCAAGGGTGAAGGTGAACAGCCAAAGGTGGTGGTGCATGTAGGCACAAATGACGTCAGGAAGAAGAGGAGGGACATTCTACAACGGGACTTCAGAGAACTCGGAAGAAGGCTGAAAAGTAGGACTTCCAGGGTGGTTATCTCCGGTTTGCTTCCAGTTCCTCGGGCTGGAGAGGGCCGGAATAGGGAAATAATGGACTTGAATGTGTGGCTGAGAAACTGGTGCAGGAAGCAAGGATTTACATTCTTAGATCACTGGGGTATATTTTGGGGCAAGGATAAATTGTACAAGAGGGACGGGTTGCACCTTAATAGGTGGGGGACCAGCATTCTGGCAGGCAGGTTTGCCACTGCAACACAGGTGTGTTTAAACTAAGTAATGGGGGAGAGGGGACAAACTGGAAACTTAAGAATGAAGTTAAAGGGGAAGTGAGAATAAGAGAAGTTAAGAAAGACAACAGAATCAACAGAGCAGAAAACCCAAGAACGGATCGTACAGTATGGCCAAGTGAAATAGCGATTGATAGGGAGGGTGAGGGGAGTAACAAATTAAAAGTATTATATATGAATGCACGAAGCATAAGAAATAAGGTGGATGAGCTTGAGGCTCAGTTGGAAATTGGCAGGTACGATGTTATGGGGATAACTGAGACGTGGCTTCAAGTGGACAGGGCCTGGGAAATGAATATTCAAGGCTATATGGGCTATCGAAAGGACAGACTGATGGGCAGAGGGGGTGGGGTGTCCCTGTTGGTGAGGAATGATATTCAGTCCCTTGCGAGGGGGTACATAGAATCAGGAGATGTAGAGTCTGTATGGATACAGCTGAGAAATTCTAAGTGTAGAAAGACCCTAACGGGAGTTATCTACAGGCCCCCAACCAGTAGTCTGGATGTTGGATGTAAGTTGAATCAGGAGTTGAAATTGGCATGTCGCAAAGGTATTACTACAGTTGTTATGGGGGATTTCAACATGCAGGTAGACTGGGAGAATCAGGATGGTACTGGACCCCAAGAAAGGGAGTTTGTGGAATGCCTCCAAGATGGATTCTTAGAACAGCTTATACAGGAGCCTACCAGGGAGAAGGCAATTTTGGATCTGGTGTTGTGCAATGAACCAGATTTGATCAGGGACCTCGAAGTAAAGGAGCCATTAGGAGGTAGTGACCATAATATGATAAGTTTTAATCTGCAATTTGAGAGGGAGAAGGGAGAATCGGAAGTGTCAGTATTGCAGTTGAACAAAGGGAACTATGGAGCTATGAGGGTGGAGCTGGCCAAAGTTCAATGGTGCGATACCCTGGCAGGGATGGCGGTGGAACAACAATGGCAGGTATTTCAGGATATAATGCAGAAGGTGCAGGATCAGCTCATTCCAAAGAGGAAGAAAGATCCTAAGGGGAGGCAGGGGCGGCCGTGGCTGATGAGGGAAGTTAAGGACTGTATAAAGATAAAAGAGAAGAAGTATAACATAGCAAAGATGAGCGGGAAGCCGGAGGACTGGGAAACTTTTAAAGAGCAACAGAAGATAACTAAAAAGGCAACACGCGGAGAAAAAATGAGGTACGAAGGCAAACTAGCTAAAAATGTAAAGGAGGATAGTAAAAGCTTTTTTTAGGTATGTGAAAAGAAATAAAATGGTTAAGACTAAAATTGGGCCCTTGAAGACAGAAACGGGTGAGTTTATTATGGGGAACAAGGAAATGGCAGAAGAGTTGAATAGGTACTTGGGATCTGTCTTCACTAAGGAAGACACAAACAATCTCCCAGATGTAGTAGTGGCTGAAGGACCTAGGGTAATGGATGAACTGAAGGGAATTTATATTAGGCAGGAAATGGTGTTGAACAGACTGTTAGGTCTGAAGGCTGATAAGTCCCCGGGACTTGATGGTCTGCATCCCAGGCTGCTTAAGGAGGTGGCTCTAAAAATCGTGGACGCATTGGTAATCGTTTTCCAATGTTCTATAGATTCAGGATCAGTTCCTGCGGATTGGAGGGTGGCTAATGTTGTCCCACTTTTCAAGAAAGGAGGGAGAGAGAAAACAGGGAACAATAGACCGGTTAGCTTAACGTCAGTGGTGGGAAAGATGCTGGAGTCAATTATAAAAGATGAAATTACGACTCATTTGGATAGCAGTAATAGGATAGGTCAGAGTCAGCATGGATTTATGAAGGGGAAGTCGTGCTTGACTAATCTTCTGGAATTTTTTGAGGATGTAACTATGAAGATGGACAAGGGAAAGCTAGTGGATGTATTGTACCTTGACTTTCAGAAAGCCTTTGATAAAGTCCCACATAGGAGATTAGTGAGCAAAATTAGGGCACATGGTATTGGGGGCAAAGTACTGACTTGGATTGAGAATTGGCTGGCTGACAGGAAGCAAAGACTGGTGGTAAACGGGTCCCTTTCGGAATGGCAGGCGGTGACCAGTGGGGTACCGCAAGGTTCGGTGCTGGGACCGCAGCTGTTTACAATATACATTAATGATATAGAGGAAGGCATTAAAAGTAATATTAGCAAATTTGCTGATGACACAAAGCTGGGTGGCAGTGTGAAATGTGAGGAGGATGTTATGAGAATACAGGGTGACTTGGACAGGCTAGGTGAGTGGGCGGATGCCTGGCAGATGCAGTTTAATGTGGACAAATGAGACTTTGGTGGCAAGAACAGGAAGGCAGATTACTACCTAAATGGAGTCAAGTTAGGTAAAGGGGAAGTACAACGAGATCTAGGTGTTCTTGTACATCAGTCAATGAAAGCAAGCATGCAGGTACAGCAGGCAGTGAAGAAAGCTAATGGCATGCTGGCCTTCATAACAAGAGGAATTGAGTATAGGAGCAAAGAGGTCCTTCTGCAGCTGTACAGGGCCCTGGTGAGATCGCACCTGGAGTATTATATGCAGTTTTGGTCTCCAAATTTGAGGAAGGACATTCTTGCTATTGAGAGAGTGCAGCGTAGGTTCACGAGGTTAATTCCCGGAATGGCGGGACTATCATATGTTGAAAGATTGGAATGACTGGGCTTGTATACACTTGAGTTTAGAAGGATGAGAGAGGATCTGATTTAGACGTATAAGATTATTAAGGGATTGGACACTCTGGAGGCAGGGAGCACGTTTCCGCTGATGGGTGAGTCGAGAACCAGAGAACACAGTTTGAAAATAAGGGGTAGGCCATTTAGAACAGAGTTGAGGAAAAACTTCTTCACCCAGAGAGTGGTGGATATATGGAAGGCTGTGCCCCAGAAGGCAGTGGAGGCCAAGTCTCTGGATACTTTCAAGAAAGAGATGGATAGAGCTCTTATAGATAATGGAATCAATGGTTATGGGGATAAGGCAGGAACAAGATACTGATTGTGGATGATCAGCCATGATCATAATGAATGGTTGTGCTGGCTCGAAGGGCCGAATGGCCTACTCCTGCACCTATTGTCTATTGTCTATTGTCTATTGACACATCTTTGGGCAGGTGGGACTCAAACCCTGACCTTTTGCTACATAGGCAAGGACAAAATCAGTGTGCCACAAGAGATCTTTGTTTCAATATTATATTTGCAAGTGAAAATGGTTGGAACTCCAATTCATTAAAAATAAAGCAAATAGTCATTGCTTAATATATTCATCCTTTTTTTTCTAGAATGAGCCTTCAAATAGCCAGATAGCATTTGTAATTGAATGTACACTGCCAGTTTAGTACTGTCTGCAATGACATCTTTGTTTTGTCTTTCCTTCTGTTTGCAGATGGTTGGGGCTTTCATTAGAAACCTACCAACAGTAACTGGAGTACTAAATTATGCTTTCTCTTTTTGTTCCTCTTACTATATCTTGTGTATTGGAAGTGACTCGGTTTTATTGCTATTTCTTAAAGCCCTGGTCCAGGCTTGGAATTTAGGTTGTATGATATATCAGTTATATAACCTGAAAGGACTGTAATAGGCTTTATGAACAGTTCCATTGTTAACGTGTAGATATGCTGTTCCCAGCAGTACATTACAGTATATAAGAGACTACTGCTGACCTAATACCTGGGACCTAAACTTTGTATATCCAAATACCAGACTTAGAAAGCTTAGAAAACAAGTCCTGGGTGCACAAAAGTGATGTAAAAAGGGCTTTCCTGGGATCACATAATGACCACAATGTCATTCATTGTACTAAGGTACAATGTCATGATACCTTGATCAGCTCATATTTTAAAAAATATCTGTACACATCTTGTTCACAAAACTTCATTTCCTCTTCTATTTCTACTTTCTTTACGTCTACCTTCTATGACAAATTTCTATACAGTGAAAAACGATGAGATCAGTCAGCCTGAACCAGAACTATCCACGTAGTTCAATTTCCCTGATCTTTCTGCAAAGTTTCCTTTTCAATGAATATATCCATCTTTAGATATATTATAGATTCTGCCTATATAAACTTCCACTATATTTGTGTCTGCTGCCTGTGGTGGCACTGACGGTGGCACAAGCTCAGTTTTTGTCCACTTTTTAGCTTATATTGCAAAATAACACTTACTTCGCAACAACACATCTGTTCTTCCCAAATGGGTGTATCTATTATGTTCCTGTCACAAATTATATATTTTATAATTATATAGTGTACTGGCATGGAGCATAAACACTGGTATGGACCAGTTGGACTGTTTGTCCTGTTTGTTTGTTGTACTGCCCATTCTATGTACAAATGATCAGATATTACAGCGCAGATAGAGAGTTAATTTAGTCTGTCATTTTTGTGATAGTTATTTGAAAGAGCAATGAAATTAGTTCCATTTTCCTGCACTGCACTTTCCCCTTTCAAATATGTGTTCAATTTTCATTTGAAAGTTGCGATTGAATCTGTTTCATCACCCTTTCCAGCATTCCCAATCATTTCGACTGGCAGCATAATTTTCTTTTTTAGCATTCTTGAATTTGTCCTGATGAGTGCAAAATGAAAATTTGCTTCCTGCTCTTTTGATTTCTGATTCTTTTGCAAAACAAATTTAAATCTGTTACCTCTTGTTACCTATCCTTTTGTCATGTTTTCCTTACCTACTCTCTAAGTACCATCTTTTAGAATCCTAGGCACTAATTTGGGAACATGAAATGATATATGGAGAGCACTGGGAGGAGATGATTATGACCTTGTACTTCCTCTTCAAATCTACCATGAACCAAGTTCTCCCATTTCTAAAAGAATTAGATATTTGCAAGATGCTGTGAATGTGCAGACTTATCCTCACCTACTTTTATGTTTCCGATGCCAATTATCTTAAATCTATGCCCCTTGGTTACCAATGACATTGGAAAAATTAGCTAGTATATTAAGTAGAGGTAATAACTAGCTTTAACATGTGATAATGTCACTGGACTCATAATTCACAGGCCCAAACTAATGCTCTGGGGACTTGGGTTCGAATCCCGCAATGGCAGGTGGTGAAATTTGAATTCAATAATATCTGAAATAAAAACTAGTCTAATAGCAACCTTGTAACCATTGTTAGTTATCATAAAAAAACAATTTGGTTCACTAATGTCCTTAAGGGAAGGAAATCTGTTCTTGCCTGCTCTGGCCTATTTGTGACTTCAGACTACAGTAAGGTGGTTGACTCTTAGCTGCAAGCTACTCATTTCAAGGGAAAGTTAGAGATAGGCAATAAATGCCAGCAGTGCCCAAATTTCATTGCAAGAATAAAATGAAGCTGCTCCACTCCGGTAAGCCCTCCCCTTCTACCTAAATTTCTCTGAAGAATATGTTTAGTCTTGACTATATGCAACACCATGGGAAATTGACAAGTGTACATTAAATATGTGTGAACATATTTTTAAATTTACTGGAAGGGAATTTAAGTCTCCTGCCAGTTTATTCTGGCATATATCCAACTGGGCTTTTCTGTCAGTTTTAGCAGTGGTTCTGATTCATAGTATGAAATTGGGGGTATATACTAACAGGTTTTGGGTTGAAACCAATTTCTGCCTGTTACTATTAACTTGCTTGCTTCATGCACATAATTCTCATCCATTTATTGCTTTATTTACAATTTGATTATTTTCTAAAAGATAAACCAAATAGCCAGTTTTGAGGTTATGGTAGTTGCATAGCTGTTGCAATGCGCGTATTATATATAACAGTTGGCTAAACAGAGAATAATCCATTATGATTCGTTAGAAGAAACTATCCTTTTACTCTTGTACAATTGAAATTTCTAAACATCCTGAAGAAAGAAGTTATTTTGTTTAGCTCCTGCCTCAAACTCTGTATCCTCACTGTCTCGCTTGCTCTCTCATTCTCTCACTGTCTCTCTCTCTGTCTCTCTCGCTCTCTCTCTCACGCTGGTCATAGTCATTGTAAGACCATTTGTACATTTGCAGTCTCATTTTCCTGTTCAACCAGAGTTGAGTTTCTGGTTCTGATTGCTTAATAACAATCGGCTAATTCTGCTCTCACCTCAATCTAGTGCTGGTTAATCCTGATTCATGCCTTTAGTCAAAACCATTTTGTTTCATTCCTTTATTTAAATTCCTCCCATCCTCCACCTTCTAAAAACAGCTTATACAAATTTTTGGTGGCCATATACTACATATCACCAAATATACTGTATTGCTACGTGATCTACCTGTTTCTCTGATTCCAGCTTTTTATGCATTGGCCTTGCCTCTGCTTCACCATCTTAGCTTTTAGCCACCTAAATGTAACACTTTGTAATTTCTTTCCCAAACTGTTATCTGTGTGTTCTTTTTTACCACCCCTTTCTCTTTTTAAGACAACACCTTAAAAACCACCACATTAAGAAAGTTGTACTGTATCTCCTTTGGCTGAGTGTTCATTTTTCTTTCTTTATGTATCTATGAAGTGCTTCAGGATGTATTCTACATTAAAAGTTGGTAAATACAACTTTATATTATGTGATGTATGTTATCTGATGAAAGTTTGTAACCTATTATGTTTGGAATTGGATTCTGAAGTAGAGGTAAATGGAAATTTGGTTTTCAGTGCTGTTAAGATCTGATCTGTTTTATTTTCATGAAAGTGTCAGAAAGTAATTTGGAACAGTGAGCTAAACCATCATATGACTTAAGCTAAATGACTCAAAGAAACTACCTTGTTGACATAATTGCTGCTTGTTATTAACAGGCTTTTATGGCTGGAAAAGGCAAGGCCAGGAGCAAAATCCGATTAGGCTCAAGAAAAGATCCTTGCTAGAAAAAGGGCATCTTAGCTTTTGGCAGCCCCAGGCCAACAGCACTAAAAATAAGTCTTGAGCTGTTTATCAGCCCAAGTAGACAGGGTTTAAAAAAAATCCCTTAGTTTATCTTGTAGGTCAGTGATAAAATGTCAGCGTTAGCCTGTCGGTGTTGGGAGATGGACAATAAAGGCGAGAGTCACATCTGATGACTGTGCAGAAGGTCAATGAAAGGGAATGCTTATGACCTCATTAGTTGAGTACAAAATGTTAAATTGAAGCTAGAATTGATACTTCATTGGGTTTAGATGACCATAAAGGATATTACTGGGAAAAAGGATTAATCTTTGTTTTTGTTGTTTATGATAAAATCTTTCAAATCGTCATTTATTTATAGCTTCCTTTTTCCTTCTGTGTAGAAAGTGTATGATCCTTTGTTAAGAATACATTGGCGGTTTTGTGCAAATATGTTCACTGATTGCCCATTCAGGAACTAAATCGCAAAATTAAAGCTTGTAGTCTGTCAATCCAGGCTTCACTCTGGAATCTGACTTGTCCAGTACTACCAACAGCTACCAAGTGTTAGCTGTAGGCAGGATAGAAATTCCTTTAATTTAAGACGCATCTGTGGATCTTTGAAGAAATAAATATGTGGAGGTAAAGTTGCCAAAGTCTTACCACACAAGTGCTGCTGTCTCATTAGAGATGACTGGTGGTGTTTTAACCAGAGAATCTCACTACACTTTGGGTGAAAGGAGAAGTTGAGAAGATCCTCATCCAATGTGGAATTGAACCCATACTTTGGCATCGCTGTGCTCTGCAAGTCAGCTGTCCAGTTAACTGATTTAACTGAGCTTCATTGTGTGGGGGTATTGGGCATAAGAATAGGAGTAATGAAATTTGTTACGCAGTTTGGAATTTCAAAAATCACCTTAATTGTTGCTGAGACCCTTTTGGAGATAGGCATAACAGTGGACAATTTGAAGATTTTTAACAGGGGAAAGCTGGCAGATAAATTTAAAGTATAGATATGAGCAATATCTCATAAGGATGAAATGCTTAAAGGGATTATCCAGCATTTATAATTAAAAGCTGAAAAAACATGAAACTGTGATGTCATTGCAAGAATTTAAGATTCTATTAGACATTTTCAAAAAATTTGACCTGGAGTGTAGAGAGAAGTGAAAAATCCTTGAATTGGAAGGGAAAAGAGCAATGGAAAGAAAATAGCAAAGCAAAGGAAGGAGAAAGAAAAGAGAAAGCCGAAAATACAAAAACCTGAATTGCAAAGTGAAGAGAAAGAGAAAAGAAAAGAAATGGAATTTTAGAAAACTTGAACTCCAAAGTGGGCTTGGGGCAATGGCAGGGCATGGTGGGAGGGGGAGTGGAGGGAGGTGTGCTTGAGGGTAGGAGATGTGTGCAGTCGCATTTCGAGTGTTCGTCTAAATACTTATTAAATACCTGGAGGTTTCTTCCCCTACTACCCTTTTAAGCAGTGAGTTCCACAGATTGTGCGCAACCTCTACCTAAAACTAAAAGTAGGAATCAGTATCTTTTTAACTAGTGATGTTGTAACAAGATTTCCTGAAACACTTGCTTTGGGCAAAATTACTGTAAAAATTGTTGTGGAAAGTTTAGTTTTTTTTGAGATAGAACCGTTAGATGTAGGAGCAGAAGTTAAGCCATCCAGTCCATCAAGTCCACTCCACCATTCAATGAGATCATGGCTGATCTGACAATCCTCAACTCCACTATCCCACCTTTCCCCCTTAATCCTTGACTCCTGATATCATGCACTTTTCCCTATCTAAGACAGAATGGGAAATTCTGTGATATGTTGGTTTGAGTGGATTTTATTGGACACTTGCTCCTAATTTCAGCAACTCCTTTGACATATTTGTTGAAGAAGAGCAATAAGTTTGAAAGGACTAAAGATTGCCTCTGACAATCTGAAAGCTGTACTGACTGTTGAACCAATTTTGGCAGCACTGAATTATGATAGCCATTTAAAGTTGCTGTTGATGTAAGTTTTAACACCAGAAGTAAACATGGGGATCAAACAGCCAGTCAGTAGTTTTTCGAGCAAGCTAAATTCATGTCAATAGAAATGTTCATTAGTGGAGACGAAGGCACTGAGCTTGGTATTTGACTCAACGACAGTTTGAAATCTGCATGTCCCACATTATCGCAGATATGTATCATCTTTTCCCTTTCCTGGAATGTTTCCGTAATAAAAATCTAATATTTTGTTTCATTGGAGTTTCATACTACAGCCATGTAATTTGAAAATCATTCATGTCTCATGAAGGTACAATAGCAGAGCGCTTGAAATGAGCAAATATGAAGAAAAATGAATACTGTGATCAAAATGCACTTGCATGGAACATGATTGTCATGAAAATCCTTGTGTTTAATGTAAATATATCTCTATTTCAGTGTTACATAGAAAAAGCAATGGAGGAAATTTTGGTAGGAAATGAAAATACTTAAAAATTCCTTTTAAATTTCACAGGGGGCAGTTTATGAGTTATTTTGGGAGAGTGGGTTCTAAAGTAATAGTAAAATAGGTTTTGTTTCTAAATGCTATGAAAGTCTGATTTTTGTTTGAAGTGTAATAACCAAATAAAACTTTCCAGAAAATCATGTGACTTAGTCTAAATGACTCAGACTACTTGGAGAGAGGATTGCTGCTTGTTATTGACTTGAGATTTATTATCATGAAGGGAAGCCAGTGAGCACAAACTAGTTGAGCTCAGAAGAAGTGATTCTGAACAGGAGAAGAGCAGTTTCATTTGTGGCAGCCTCCAGGCCAACAGAGCTGGAAACCAGAGATAGTAGGAACTGCAGATGCTGGAGAATCTGAGATAACAAGATGTAGAGCTGGATGAACACAGCAGGCCGAGCAGGAAAGCTGACGTTTCGGGCCTAGACCGTTCTTCAGAAAAAA
>JAHRHZ010000283.1:56225292-56257401 GCA_024137785.1 Ginglymostoma cirratum
AAAAAAGGGTCTGAAGAAGGGTCTAGGCCCGAAACGTCAGCTTTCCTGCTCCTGTGATGCTGCTTGGCCTGCTGTGTTCATCAAGCTCTACACCTTGTTATCTCAGAGCTGGAAAGCAGCCTTGCGCAATTTTGGCTGTCCAAATGGACGAGGTTAGACCTTGGGATTTCGCAATGGAAGGCCAATAAGTTAGCTTGCTGATATATTTAAGGGAGAGATGGAAGGAATCAGATCTACTGAATAATCAGAAAGTTGCTGAAAGGAAGCATTTGCAATTTCATCAATTGACTAAGAAATTTTAAAGTGAAAATAGGAGTGATACTTTATGGGGGTAGTGTGAGTGTCAAGGATATTATTGGAACAAAAAGGGTTAAATCTTTCTTTCTTGCTTATGATAAGATATTAAAAATGGTCATATATGTAGTTTTATTGTTTTGTGTAATAAAAGCATGTTCTTTTGCTAAAAGTACATTTTCTAAATAGTCTTGTGTGTACATCTTCAGTGTCTGCCCACCTTGGTAACTAGTTAGCAAATGATGGACTTCCGGTATATCAAGTCAGGTTTCACTTTGGAATCTGACTTTTCTAGTATTAATCAGTTGGAATATAACAATTACCCATGTGGTGGTATTCTATGCCATTGAAATCTATTGATTGTGTTTGTTCCTTTTGCTTGATGTTCTGCTGTAAGTTGAATTGGGAGGGAGGATATGTAAGGAGTTTGGATTTCATGGTAAAATGTGGTAATGAATAAGGAGAATTGAATTTGTAAAATTTATTTATAAAAGATCAGATGTAACATTTGTGTTAGAATATTCTATTCAAATATTTTCTTTCAATGCTCTTTAGCAGAGTAACTCTTTCTGAAATTAGAGTCCAGAGACTGTTCTGCAGAAAGCCTGGGTTGATGGCCAAGCTGATAAAATGACATCGCAATCTCCCTTTGTGTATAGTGAAAGTTTTAAATAGTATGCAAAGGCACATTTGGGTTACAAATACCTTTATTCTTGTTCTCCCTATTTAAAGACGGTGATGCATAGAAACTCAAGAGGTATAGAAGACCTAGATTGTGCCAGATCTTCACTGACTCCTCAATTGTGCGATTTTTTTTTTTTCTTTTTGTTTGCTTGTTTTGCGATATAGAACATAGAACATAAAACAGTACAGCACAAGAACAGGCTCTTCGACCCATAAAGCCATTCTAAATTAATTCCACCCTGCCTTTAAGTGGTCTGTATCTTTGTAATTCCTGCCTGTTCATGTGTCTTTCTAAATGCCTCTTTAATGTTGCCATGGTATCTGCTTCTACCACCTCCCCTGGCAGTTTGTTCTAGGCACCTACCACTGTCTGTGTAGAAAGCTTGCCTTTCACATCTCCTTTAAATTTTCCTCCTCTCACCTTCAAGCTATGCCCTCTAGATTTGATTTTTCCTGGGGAAAAAGATTCTGACTATCCACTATCCACCGCATCCATACCTGTCATAATTGTATATAATTTATCAGGTTACCAGCCCCACTTCCCACCTCTGATGTTCTTGTGAAAACAATCCAAGTTTTCTCACCCTCAGCTTATAGCTAATACACCCCAATCCAGGCAACATCCTGATAAACTTCTTTGGCATCCTTTCCAAAGCCCCTACACCTTTCCTACAGTGTGGCAACCAGAACTGCAAACAATACTCCAAATGTAGCCTAAATAAAGTTTTATGCAGCTACAACATGACTTGCCAAATTTTATACTCAGTGCCTCAATCGATGAAGGCAAGCATGTCGTAAGTCTTCTTTACCACCTTAACATGTGTGTTGTCACTTTCAGGGATCTGTGGTCTTAGATCCCAAGGTCCCTCAATGCTGCTAAGGCTCCTTCCATTTATTGCATACTTTCCTCTTGCATTTGACATCCCAAAATGCATCACCTCACATTTGTCCAGATTAAACTCCATCTGCCATTCCTCTGCCCAACTTTTCAATGAAACTATATTCTGCTGTATACTTTGACGATTTTCCTCACTGTCCACAACTCCTCCAATTCCTGTGTTGTCTGCAGACTTGCTAATCAGACCACCTACATTTTCATATAAACAGCCACTCACAATCTAATTTCTCTGGTTCCTGTCTATTATTGTTGTAATCAGCCTTTCCCCCATTTAGCACTTTCTCATGAGGACCTGTCTTATACTTATCCATAACAATCTAAAAACTCAAAGGAATATGATCACTGTTCCCAAAATGCTCCCCCACTGAAACTTTGATCACCTGGCCAGACTCATTCCTTGAGGCAAAGACTAGTATGGCCCTTCCCTGGTTGGACTGTCTACATATTGTTTCACGAAAACCTGTTGTATGCCCTTAACAGATTCTACCCCAACTAAACCCCTGGCACTAAGACAATCCCTGCCAATATTGGGGAAGTTAAAATTATCCATTACAACAACCCTGTTGCTTTCACATCTTTCCATGATCTGCGTACATACCTGTTCCTCTATCTCCTGCTGGTTGTTGGGAGGCCGATAATATCAACTCATTATATGTTGCACTATTAGTTTAGCTTTTCTTTTCGGCATACAGGTAATGCTTGCAAGGCTGCATTTATAGCACATTTGTAGTTACGCAGGCATGATGGTGTGCATCTAATTACTTTGGGATATCACTGTTGTTTCTGCACTTGGCTATGTTTCCAATTTGCACTCAAACTCAGTGCTGCTCTAATGCTGTCCATCTAGTGCCTGACAAGAGCAGCATTGTTGAATCTGGTGTCCACTTTCTTTTATGGTCCAGGAACAATTGGTTACCAGTTGATGCAAAACAAGATTTCAAGTTTGCATGACAAATTGCAGTCTACATATTCTGGCTGTTGGCTGCAATGTTAAATTACAAGATGAAATTTTGTCTTTGTATAATGCCTTTAATGTAGTAATTCATCCAAAGGCAATTCTCGCTTGTTATTTAAAATTTAACACTGAGCCATATGAGATATTAGGACATATGACCAAGTGCTTAATTGAAGAGATAGGTTGGAGGGAAGTTACTTTGAAGTGATGGTGAGATTTGTGGATGTTTTCCAGAGCTTGTGGCCTAGGCAACTGAAGACACAGCAGCCAGTGGTGGATGTGATTGTCAACCCCTCAGGATAGACTGGAGTTTTCAGGAATTAAAGATCAATCTCCAGCATGCTGTTGTATGTAATCCTTAGGGGAAAAAGAAAATTGGACGTTAAAAAAGATTTGATTTTTTTCTGTTGTTTTCTTTGAAAATTTCTCTTTACCACCAATATAAATTATTGAGAATGGGAGGGGGTGAAGGAAAGATTGTTTCACTGATAATTGGGCATCATCTAATTGAGCAATAAGTCATCTTGCTTTCCCAATGTTATAGGAAAGCAGTGTGTCACAAGGATGGTTGCGTTGGCCAACTAACACTGAAACTTGGGTACTAGTTATTTAACAAAACCTCCATTTAGTCCAATTGGCAACCCTAGTAGTGGAATAATTGAAGTGCGGAGTGCTTGTTGGAAGAGTACAGATACCTTTGAGAGTTGGAGAATTTGAGGTTACAAAAATAGGAGTGGTGAGGCAATGGAGGAATTTGAAGATGTGATTCTAAACTGAGAGACGGTAAATTTCAGTGAGCACAGTAGCAATGAGTGAATGACATTTGATGTGAGTAAAGATACAGCAGCAGATTTTTGAGTGACCTCAAGTTTACATTGGGTAGATTGCAGTAGGCTAGCCAGCAGTTCATTGGAACAGTCAAGCCTAGAAATAAGAAAAGCGAGAAGATTTTAGCAGCAAATGAGCTGAAGCAGGGCAGAGTTGGGTGCATTCTTAATGATGGCACAGATATGATGTTGGCTGTTCATCTTGGGATCAGGTATGACACGAAGACTGTGAGCAGTCCAGTTCAGCTTAGATAATTGCCAGGGGCAGTCAGACTAATGGCTAGGAAACAAAGTTGGGCAATGGTACCAGAGGCAATGGTTTTGGTCTTCCCAATATTTAGCTTGGGGAAATTTCTGCTCACCTGATACGGTGGCACAGTGGTTAGCACTGCTGCCTCACAGCGCCAAGGACCTGGGTTCGATCCCACTCTCGGGCGATTGTCTGTGTGGAGTTTGCACATTCTCCCTGTGTCTGCGTGGGTTTCCTCTGGGTGCTCCAGTTTCCTCCCACAGTCCAAAGATGCGCAGGCTAGGTGGATTGGTCATGCTAAATTGCCCATAGTGTTCAGGGATGTGTAGATTAGGTGGGCTTATAGGGGTATAGGTCTGGGTGGGATGCTCTAAGGTTCGGCATGGACTTGTTGGGCCGAAGGGCCTGTTCCCACACTGTAGAGAGTCTGTGATTCTATGAAATGTCAGAGAAGAAGTCTGCAATTGAGAGGCAGTGTGCTGGTGTTGTGATCAAGTTGGACATTATCATGTTTTCAGAGCAGCGTGCAGATGGGAAACTGAGGGGGGGGGGGTCAACAATCGCTCCTTGGGTGACAGCAGAGGTAAAGCTGCAGAGGGAGGAACAGAAACTACTGAAAGTATTCTCTGGATATGACTGAATAGCAAAGAACCAAATCAAGCAAGGGCAGACCCATCCAGCTAGACCATAACAGAGAAATGTTCGAAAAGAATGGTGTGGTCAAATGTGTCAAACGGTGTGGATAGGTTGAAAAGGGCACCTTAACATTGTCATGGTCCCATAGCTGCCATTTGTGACTTTCGGAACATTCTGATGTAGTGATAGAATAAAAATCTCATTAGATGTGATCGGACGTGGAGTTCCAGAAAAGATGGCACTGATTTAGGAGGTGATGGCGCATTCAAAAGTCTTTAAACAGGATTGAAAGGCTGGGTGTGGGTAATTCTGATGGATGCACAGATCAAGGACTTTATTTTCTTTTGAGGAGTGGATTTACTATGGCAGATATGACAGAGAGAGGCACCATAGACAAGAAGGGAGAACTTTTCTTAAAACATATCAGCTAACATGGGCTTTTATGATGTAGTGGTAATATCCCTATCTTTGAGCCAGGAGACCTGGTTTCACGTCCCATCTGTTCCAGAAGTCTATAATATCTCTAACAGGTTGATTAGAAAATAGTTTTTAACAGGAAGGAAAAATAGCCCTTAAAGTGTAGCCAAGTATCAAGTACAACAAAAAAAAACTTTTATTCCAAATAATTTGGTAACTTTAGCTTATTGCTGTGTTAGCCACTGGTACAGATTTTAGTGTCCCAATTTTTGTACATTATTTCAAAATACTTCTTTTAACTGTACAGAGAAGAAAATAGCATTCTTGTAATTTTGAACAAAAGCGTGTAGATACTGGTTTAGATCTAACAAACATTGAGAACCTGATAAAGTGACAATTATATGACGAAAACTGGAAGTGTCCTACTTTATTTCAGAACATGGCATGATATATTAGGCTTTATCTACTATATCGAGAGGAGAAAGGGAGTAAGAACAGAATGACGTTGACCTCAATTTTCCATCTTTGAAGCAACTTGACAGCTTTATGGTTGAGAGAAGCTATGAAATTTGAGAAACAACTGCTTTGAAAGCTTGCAAGACTACAGATTTATTGGTGCAAGTGTTTACGGGACATATATAAACCTACAATAAACACTGTGCTACAATGGGTGTGGAAGAGATTTGTGATGGTCAGTATGTTTCTAAAAGTAGTATTGTTTGAGACAATTAAAACAATAGTAGTTCAGGTTGCTGTTTTCTCATTTTACATAATGACTGTGGATTTTATAATGCAGAACAATGCTGTTTTGCAGTACTGTCATTGTTTTCAAATTTCAGAACTTTGCATGCATTCATACATCCACAGTTCTATCTATCTACTGTTACAATATACATAAAAAACTTACACACTGGGAAAATTTCAGTAATAAGTGAAAGGATGCATTAAAAGTGAAATAATGCAAGTAGATATTCATGTAGATTTTTAACTATTTTACAAAACAGCATTTTTTCATATTTCTCATAATATGTCAATTTCTATACACATTATGCCCCATCTCTCACTCTCTTTCCCTGTCCCCTACTCCCCCCTCCAAATGCGATTGTTTCATTTGAATATTTCTAAAGATTGCATTAATACTAACCCTGGGTTGTAATTTGATGTCATGTAGTAGTTGTGGTCTGTTTAGATAATAGATAAAACCTAGTAGACCCCTTAAACTTTAATAGATTTTATAATTACTTGAACTTGAGTAATCCAAAATTTTGACAGTACATATTGCATAGTTCCTCTGCGTTTTTTCCTATACAGAATGAATAAGGCCAGCATTAAAGATTTTATACAGGAATGAAAAAAATGCTATGCTAATACAGTTGGAGAACATGTCTTCATCTATTTTGACCTAATTAAGAATCCCGGCAGTTTGACTCATTCTACCAATTGTTTTTTCTACAGTTGAAGCTTCTTAGTTGCGTTGAACTAGTGAGGGCTCTTATGGTGCAGGAGTAGTGTTCCTACCTCTGAGCCAGGAGGTCTAGTTGAAGTCCCACCTGCTCCAGAGGCTTGTAACAACATCTCAGAATGGGTTGATTAGAAAATATCTGCATTGAACTACTTGTAAGTAAATGTTAGGGACAATACTCTAGCTTGTCAACAGGAGTCAGCTAGATAAGTCAAATCTTATATTAGTAAGCACAGTTGATTGAACTAGTCTTTGCTAGATATTGTCTTTATTCTGCCCTAAAATGCTAATCTATTAACTCTGACTAGTATTGGGCAGTGGGCCTGTAGGAAATTTCATACAATTCAATGCTGTTATTTTCATGACACGTACACAGGAAATAAGAGCTCTTACTTTTAGTTCACCAGACTTGCTTTAAGTGTTTGATGGATTCTGAGAAGGCTTGATAAGTCTTATAAGTAATCTACTGTACACAAGGTAGCAAGTGCCTGAAGAGTCGGTATATGGGTTATTTGGAGTTTGCATACTCCCTCTAATGTCTCATCTTCCCTTCTATGTATTCCTGTCAAAATCTTATGATGTGTTTTTGCCTTACTGAATGAGCTTTGCATATTTTAGTCAGTCAAAAGTTAGCATTCACGTGAGTCTACAGATATGTTTGACCTGTTCACACACTCTTTGAGGATATATTGAAAGTGTTTCTACTGATCTGCTGTGAGTCTTCTGTGATGATGAAGTTCTAAGTAAAGCCTTTGATTCGAGAGTCAGGAGTTGACCATGTTAGAGACATGGTTCACTCTGCGGAGGTGGCTCTAAGTGATTAGTGCCTTAATGCTGGGAAAGTTGGTTTGAGAGAGGATGCTACTGTTGGTTCGCCTTTCTTGCCACCAGACTTGGAGGATTTTATAATGGTGCTGGTGGTGATATCTTCCCCAGGGCCTTGAGGTGCCTGCTATAATAGGTCTTCTGAATGTTTGAAACATGTGGGAGCGTGTATCCTTAGGGCACTGTTTTGGTAAACTAGCTGAAGGTGTTGCTGCTTTCAAACTTTCAGCATTCATTTTTACCAGAGGATAGACACCAGTGATGGCGTATTTAAAATTTTTAAGTCAAATAGCAGCGATCTTTTTAATTCCCAAACAATCTACTTGATTGCATCTGCTTAAGTGGAAGTTCCCCACAGAGCTTTGCTTTACTAACCAGTAAGGATTAACCAGGCTTTGAATTAGACAAGGTGGTCACAGCAGTACATAAAATCTGCATAATTATCCTGAATAATATTTTGTCTACATTGTGGAATATTTTCAGATTTTTACTGGCAGTACACAAATTATCCTACTTGGATATCAGCCTTGAGATATTGGGAGAACTGTCACCTCTATATCAGAAGTTTGCAATGGTAGTAAATAAAACTCAGAAATGATACAGTGGCCATCTGGAAATTAGAAATTGCGTAATAGATCATTATAATTTGGTATAGCAATTGATTGGAAGTAATATCAATATCTAAAATCCCTGTGCAAACTACCTGGTGGGAGTATTCACAGATATCTTCAATCTTTACTTACTATGATCTGAGATTCTCACCCTCTTCAAGAAGATCACCCACATCCCAGTGCCAAAGAAAAATTCTGTAGCATGCCTCAATGACTACTGTCTGGTGGTTCTGACATTCATCATTATGAAGTTCTTCGAGACGTTGGTCATGCCTCACATCAATTCCAGCCTCCCAGATTGCCTTGATCTCTTGCAGTTTGCCTTCTGGCGCAACAAGTCCATGGCAGATGCCATCTCCCTGGCCCTACTGTCATCCTTGAAACACCGGGATAACAAGAATACCTACATCAGGCTCCTACTTATTGACTACATTTCCACCTTAAACACCATAATCCCAAACAACCTCATCTCTAAATTCTGGGACCTAGGTCTCAGCTCCCCTCTCTGTAACTAAATTCTCAACTTCCTTACCAACAGACCGCAGTCAATAAGGATAGGTGACAATACCTCCTCCATGATACCCCTCAACACAGGTGCCCCATAAGCTGCGTACTCAGCCCCTGGCTATACTCCTTGCAAACTCACGACTGTGCAGCCAAATTCTGCACCAACTCCATTTACAGGTTTGTTGACGACACCACCACTGTAGGTCAGATCTCAGACAACAATGGGACAGAGTACAGGAGGAAAAGAGAGTGCTTAACGGCATGGTGTAAAGGCAACAATCTCTCTATCAACGTCAGCGAATGAATGACCTGGTCATTGACTTTAGGAAGCGGCGTGGAGTGCATGCCCTTGTCTGCATCAGTGGTGCACCATTGTCTGCACCAGCAATTTGTCCTAGTCCACTCACGTTGACACTACAGTCAAGAAAGCACAGCAATGCCTCTACTTGCTCCACAACGCAACTACAGAAGGTTGTGTGCACAGCCCACACCATCACAGAAGCCAACCTTCCATCCGTGGACTCTATTCCCTCCTAATTCCCTCCCTAATAGCATTGTGGGTCAACCCACAGCAGGAGGACTGCAGCGGTTCAAGAAGGCACCTCACCACCACTTTCTCAAGGGCACCATAAGACCATAAGACATAGGAGTGGAAGTAAGGCCATTTGGCCCATCGGGTCCACACCGCCATTTAATCATGGTTGATGGGCACTTCAACTCCACTTACCCGCACTCTCCCCGTAGCCCTTAATTCCTTGCGAGATCAAGAATTTATCAATCTCTGCCTTGAACACACTTAACGTCTCGGCCTCTACTGTGCTCCGTGGCAATGAATTCCACAGGCCCACCACTCTCTGACTGAAGAAATGTCTCCTCATTTCCGTTCTAAATTAACCCCCTCTAATTCTAAGGCTGTGCCCACGGGCCCTAGTCTCCCCGCCTAACGGAAACAACTTCCCAGCGTCCACCCTTTCTAAGCCATGCATTATCTTGTAAGTTTCTGTTAGATCTCCCCTCAACCTTCTAAACTCTAATGAATACAATCCCAGGATCCTCAGCCGTTCATCGTATGTTAGGCCTACATTCCAGGGATCATCCGTGTGAATCTCCGCTGGTCATGCTCCAGTGCCAGTATGTCCTTCCTGAGGTGTGGGGCCCAAAATTGGACACAGTATTCTAAATGGGGCCTAACTAGAGCTTTATAAAGTCTCAGAAGCACGTTGCTGCTTTTATATTCCAACCCTCATGAGATAAATGACAACATTACATTCGCTTTCTTAATCACGGACTCAACCTGCAAGTTAACCTTTAGAGAATCCTGTACTAGCACTCCCAGATCCCTTTGTACTTTGGCTTTATGAATTTTCTCACCGTTCAGAAAATAGTCCATGCCTGTATTCTTTTTTCCAAAGTGCAAGACCTCGCATTTGCTCACGTTGAATTTCATCAGCCATTTCCTGGACCACTCTCCTAAACTGTCTAAATCATTCTGCAGCCTCCCCACGTCCTCCGTACTACCTGCCTGTCCACCGAACTTCGTTTCATCGGCAAACTTCGCCAGAATGCCCCCAGTCCTTTCATCCAGATCATTAATATATAAAGTGAACAGCTGCAGCCCCAACACTGAACCCTGCGGGACACCATTTGTCACCGGTTGCCATTCCGAAAAAGAGCCTTTTATCCCAACTGTCTGCCTTCTGTCAGACAGCCAATCCTCAATCCATGCCAGTAGCTCACCTCGAACACCATGGGCCCTCACCTTACTCAGCAGCCTCCCGTGAGGCACCTTATCAAAGGCCTTTTGGAAGTCTAGATAGATAACATCCACTGGGTTTCCCTGGTCTAACCTACTTGTTACCTCTTCAAAGAATTCTAACAGGTTTGTCAGACATGACCTCCCCTTACTAAATCCATGCTGACTTGTTCTAATCCGACCCTGCACTTCCAAGAATTTAGAAATCTCATCCTTAATGATGGATTCTAGAATTTTACCAACAACCGAGGTTAGGCTAATTGGACTATAATTTTCTGTCTTTTGTCTTGATCCTTTCTTAAACAAGGGGGTTACAACAGCGATTTTCCAATCATCTGGGACTTCCCCTGACTCCAGTGACTTTTGAAAGATTGCAACCAACGCCTCCCTATTTCCTCAGCCACCTCCCTTAGAACTCTAGGATGTAGCCCATCGGGGCCAGGAGATTTATCAATTTTTAGACCTTTTAGCTTTTCTAGCACTTTCTCTATTGTAATGCCTACCATACTCAACTCTGCCCCCTGACTCTCCTTAATTGTTGGGATATTACTCATGTCTTCCACTGTGAAGACTGACGCAAAATACTTATTAAGTTCTTCAGCTATTTCCTTATCTCCCATCACTAGCCTTCCAGCATCAATTTAGAACGGCCCAATGTCTACTTTTGCCTCTCGTTTGTTTCTTATGTATTGAAAGAAACTTTTACTGTCATTTCTAATATTACTGGCTAGCCTACCTTCATATTTGATCCTCTCCTTCCTTATTTCTCTCTTTGTTATCCTCTGTTTGTTCTTGTACCCTTCCCAATCTTCTGATTTCCCAGTGCTCTTGGCCAGTATAGAGGCTGTCTCTTTTTCTTTGATACATTTCCTGACTTCCTTTGTCAGCCATGGCTGTCTAATCTCCCCACCCCCCCCCTCCCCGGATAATCTTTCTTTTCTTTGGGGTGAACCTCTGTACTGTGTCCTCAATTACACCCAGAAACTCCTGCCACTGTTGCTCTGCTGTCTTCCCCTCTAGGCTCTGCTTCCAGTCGATTTTCATCAGTTCCTCTCTCATGCCCCTGTAATTACCTTTATTTAACTGTAACACCATTACATCCGATTTTGCCTTCTCCCTTTCAAACCGCAGACTGAACTCTACCATATTATGATCGCTGCCTCCTAAGTGTTCCCTTACTTTAAGATCTTTTATAAAGTCTGGCTCATTACATAGCACTAAATCCAGAATAGCCTGCTCCCTTGTGGGCTCCATCACAAGCTGTTCCAAAAAGTCATCCTGTAAGCATTCCATGAATTCCCTTTCTTTGGATCCACCGGCAATATTATTCACCAAGTCCACCTGAATATTGAAGTCCCCCATGATCACCGTGACATTGCCTTTCTGACATGCCCTATCTATTTCCCGGTGCATCTTGCACCCCTGGCCCTGACCACTGTTAGGAGGTCTGTACATAACTCCCATTATGTTTATTTTGCCTTTGTGGTCCCTCAACTCCACCCACACAGACTCCACATCAGCTGACCCAATGTCATTCAGTGCTATTGATTTAATTTCATTCTTAACTAACAAGGCAACCCCGCCCCCTCTGCCCACCTCCCTGTCTTTTCGATAAGTTGTAAATCCTTGGATGTTTAACTGCCAGTCCTGAACCCGCTGCAACCACGTCTCTGTGATTCCTACCACATCATAATCATTCAAGATGATTTGTGCCGTTAATTCATCTACTTTGTTACGAATACTAAGAGCATTTAGGTATCGTGCCTTAATGCTAACTTTCTTATCATTATTAGAGATATTGGAAATCATAAGATGTCTTAAGTTATCCTTCCTTTTTGCTGCATTCCTAGTCTGCCTCGAGCTTAAACCCACCTGCTCACATGCTATCCTGCTGCTTATCTTTCCACTTAACTCCATACTCCCTGTCGCTTTCGCTTTCCCTTCCCCCCGACTCAGAAGTTTAATGTCCTACTGACCACTGTATTTCCCTTTTCGCTAGAACACTGGCTCCAGATCGGTTCAGGTGGAGACCGTCCCAATGGTACAGATCCCCCCGGTTCCAAAACTGATGCCAATGCCCCATGAAATGGAACCCCTCTTTCCCACACCAATCCCTTAGCCATGTGTTTACTTCCCTAACTTTCTTATCCCTATGCCAATTGGCACGTGGCTCAGGCAGTAATCTGGAGAAACACTGACACCCACAAATGAATAGAAAAAAAATTTACATGGCTTGCTGCCATGGAAAGGCGGCCAACATCATCAAAGACCCATCGCACCTTGGTAATGATCTCCTATAACCTCTCCCGTCAGGCAGAAGATACAGAAGTCTGAACACACGCACAAGCAGGTTCAGGAACAGCTTTTTTACAACTATTGTCACACAGTCGAATGCATTCTAGCCTCAAATAATATAACCTGCACTGTAACCAGTATGCCTCCAAGTCTTTTTGATCTGTACATCCTTTGCTTGCTGTGATTTGCCTATACTGCTTGTAAACAAAGCTTTTCATTGTATTTCGGTACATGTGACAATAAAATTAAAATCAAATTACTTCCTCAGGAGGCTAAGGAAATTTGGCATGTCCATAAAGGCTCTTACAAATTTGTATAGATGCACCATAGAAAGCAACCTGTCTGGATGCATTACAGCATGGTATGGCAACTGTTCTTCCTAAAGCCGAAAGAAACTACAGAGAGTTGTGAGGACAGCCCAGTCCATCACACAAACCAGCCTTCCACCCATTGACCTCATCAGTACTTCCCACTGCATCGTGAAAGCAACCAACATAATTAAAGACCCCTCCCTCATTGGTTATACTTTCTTCCACCCTTTCCCATCAGGCAGAAGATATAAAAGTTTATATGCACGTACAAACAGATTCAAGAACAGCTTCTTCCCTGCTGTTATCAGACTTTTGAATGGACCTCTTTAATGGTAATGGTGATCTCTCTCTGCAGCTTCTCAGCAACTGTAACATTGTACTCCCCACTCTGTTCTATTACCCTGCTGCACTTCGATAGTATGATCTGCCTGTAAAGCACGTAGGGCAACCCTTTCCACTGTACCTCAGTACATGTGACAGTAATACAGTAAATCAAGTCGGAAATGTGAGATCAAAACGACAAACTCGTCTGTGTGTGAGTATTGTGGAAAACAATATGACAGCGATCTTCACATCAACAAGTGTGGAAAGTCATATCTTAACATGATAACATGACCCTGCTGAAATGCAGTATGGCATTCGTGTGATTACTCTGATTTCTGGGGGGAGAAAATACAGGAAATTGACTCTGTCATTTAATGATTCACCATCGCGAGTAAAAGATCTGAGTTTGCTGTTTAAGAAGAGATACTTTATCAATGTGATATCCACACAAGATAGCTGGAACCTGTTTAATTTAGGGTCATCAGTGCTGGAGGCACAGGAAAGACTGAGGCACATTTCCTGTGCAGTTGCATGTGTGCTGTTTAGAATTGCTGTTCTTAAAATTTATATAATTATTCTAAGTGATATTTTGTCTACAGTGTGTAATATTTTTAGATTTTTGTCAATATGTAAGTCATTCTACTTGGATGTCAGCCTTGACTCATTGGGAGAAACTTTGCCTCTATTTCAGAAGATTATGGGCTCAATTCATAATCAAGAGGTGAGAACATAACCTAGGCTGGTACTTCAGTGCAGTTCTGAGGGAGTATTATTCCTGTTGGAGGTGACATCTTCCAGATGACATGTTGAATTGAGGCCCTATTTATCTTTTTGGCAGCTGTAAAGGATCTTGTGGTAATATTCAAAGAAGAACATGGGAGTTCTTCCTGTCTCCTGATCAAAATTTACACACACAACCAGCATCACTAAAGTAGGTGAATTGATCACGTATCACTGCTGTTTGTGAGATCTTGTAAATGCACTTCATTGATTATAAAGTGCTTTCACAAAAGTCTGTATAAATGAAAGCTTTTCTTTTTGATTAGCGGCATTCTACCCATACATTCGGGCATACATTTAGTTCCACCTGAACCTACTACACAAGTAGTTAGTTGTTCACCAGAATCGCTGTTAAAATAACTTGGAGGTGCTGCAGTTGGTACTGTGCAATTGCAGCATCTATTATTGAAGCCATTAAATTTTTCTTTACAGACTATAATTACCATAATGCAAGTTTTCATTATGTTCTCTGCACTCCTCCACCATCCTTAAAATAGTTCTCCGGGAATAGGAATGACAAATAAAATGAATTTACTTTGTGGTGCAAGAGATTTAATTTTCTAAATCTAATGTATATTTTGTTAAATTTTAATGACAAAAGAAAAGTTTATAGTCAATAACTACATCTTAAAATTATAAAGGAATAGTTCTTAAAACATTCAGGTATATATTGACAGACAAAAAGCTAAAACTCATTTATACTTATGAAGCTTGATCTGCTGATATCTAAAGAGAAAATAATCCATTAATTGAATCTTTCTGGCAAATACTGGCTCAAACTGCTTTCATAAATGACAAAGAAAACAATACCCATCTTGTGTTTAAACAAGCTGCATAGGGTGAAATAGAGCACTACCACAGAACAATACCAGATAATTACATTGAACAAAGAGTAGTATTGAGAGGTAATTTCCCAGTATGAAGCCACTTCAATGTACAAACTCCATAATTACAGATTTTTTAAAGATCTCCTCTATCAATGGCTGATAGCATGTAAAACATTGAAAATTGAAGTAGATAGATTAAGAAAGTCATTTTCAGCCTATTTCAATGGAGTAGGAATGCAATTTCAATTTGTATCTGCCGCAAAGTTAGAATCTTACAGCCTTCCAGCAAATTGTAGGCTTTTGAAAGAATTGCCTAGTTCAATCCCACACCTGAGCTTGTTCTCCATTTACCTGCAAGTTAGTCCTCTCTCTTTTTTACATAGTCACTGAACTTGTGAAAGTTACTCTGGATTCTGATTCTCCACACTTTCAGATGATGAGTTCCAGACATCATCAACACAGTGTGTGATAAAAGAAATCTCTATTCCTTTTAGATATCTGATTTTTGGATACTGACACTTGCCAGAGAAAATACATTCTCTCTACTTGATCTGTCAAAATAGGTCGCAAATTTGAATCCCTCTGATGGACCTCACTTTAACTTTCTCTACTCTTAAAGCGAAAATTTATATCTTCAGTCACTCTACGCAACTGAACTTCATTGGTTTGATCCTTGTAAATCTCCTCTGCACCTTCTGTAGAATCTTAACATCTTTCCTAAAGCCTGGTATTGTACAGAATACTCCAACGGAGGCCTAACTAGAGAATTGTAAAGGTTGAGCATTACTTCCTCATTTTTGTATTTAGTCTCCTGATTAACAAAGCCAGGTATGTACACTTTGTTAACTGCCTGTTTTGAATCTCACTCTCTGGTAATGACAGAACACATAGTATAACAAAACTTGTAATTCACCATTTTTCTATCGCCAAGACGTGACCAGGCCAATAATTTAGGCTGTAATAGAAAAAGTACAAAACAAGTAAAGGTTATATTCAGGAAATGTGGAATTACCAGTTGCTAGCCAAGGCATGTCTGTTTCACAGGTGAGCAAAAGCAAAACAAAAGCCATATGAACTAGTTCAAACAACATTCACTAAAATTTAAATTTCTTTCAGAGGAAGTTGAAGTCTATAATTTGCAAACTATGAAAGTAATTTTCTTTTGGCATTTTTGCTTAACTAATTAAAATATAGTATAGGATGTTCTTGTAAGGTTGTATTTATGCTATCGCATTGTCTTGGGCAAATAAACTGTCATTTCTTCGGGTTACTAATTGGTAGAACCTAATACAATAGAATTTGCTCAGTTATTAATCAAAACACAGTTTATTCTTCAATTATTTTTAAAAAATTACAATATGTTGATTTATTGATAGAGATTACCATTCACAGCCTTCACATTTTTTGCTGCCCATACATAGTGGGCATTGGGTATGAAAGAGGAATGCTGTCTAACCATTCATTACAACTTATATTGGGAAGAATGGAAGTGTGTGAAGACAAAATACAATTAATGTCACTCAACAGGAGCAAAATGTAAAAATGGTTTAAGCCGTTGTAAATAGGTTTTAAGTTAAATTGCTTATTAAAATCCTGATATTAGTGAACAACAGATATATATTCACAAAATATGTAAATTTAAAAAAGCCCTTTGTTTCTTTGTCAATATCTTTTACATGATGGCATTTTTATGATCATTTTTGCAATGTACAAGAAGGATAATGACAACAAAAAATAGCATTTACTTCAATGAGAGTTTGTTTCATTGAAAAGAGGCATTCCGTGTGAGCAAAATAATATCTACCCAATATAATTTTTCCAAAACGTAAAATTGCTGAAAGAGCACAAATAAAAATTATATTCTGTTAAAAGTAGTTCTTAAAGCTTATAACCACATGAAGCTACAAAAGGGAGTTAGTATCTTATATTTTGGTTTCAGTGCAACGAAAAATAAGCTTTCCAATGCATGCTATTTCTAAGCATAAAACCCTGTTGTGTAATCTAAAACCAACAAAAGAGGGTAATAAAAGAAACTAAATTCGTATAGAACCATTCACAACCTCAAGTTGTCTCAAAGTACTTTCTGAAATGTAATCACTGTTGTAATGAGGGAAACCTGGTAGCCAATTTGTCAGTAGCAAGTTACCACAAAGATAATGTGATCATGTCCAGATAATGTGTCTGTAATATTAATTGAGGGGTAAATATTGACCAGGACACCAGTGATATCTTGTCTACTATTCTGTGAAATAATGCAATGATATCTTTGACGTCAGGTTGTTGATGTTTATGACTAACAACCATACAATTTTTTGTCTTGTTTTAAAGAGTTATGAGTAAATGCTCACATTCTTCCCTGACTCTATGCCGCTGTTTTATTTGTTCCCTTTCTTTCCCTCACATATGTTGGAATCTGACTTATAGATGTGTACAATTGGCATAAACCTTTACTGTCAACAAAACACTGATGAGGAATCAGTTGGCTGCAACATTTCAGCTGCTTCTTTTTGGGAAAATTTAATCAACATTGAGTGTACTCTCCTTGTTATATTTCTCTCTCAATCATGACACACTAAAGTTTATAGAACACAAAACAGGAGTTACAACAGGTATACAACCCAGGACTTCTTGCTCTCTCATCATTTATAAAATCTCTCTTACGAATGTGCCCTTGGTCAAATCTTCTGCAATATTTTCTCTTTTATGTCAAAATCGTTTCATGGAAGCATGTTGGCAAAACAAGTGTGAATAAAAACATCCATAACATTGGCAGTTTCTGATGCACCTGGGAAATTAGATACTCCTTAACTGTTCAGACTATATTATCCATACTCAGCTCAAGTGCAAGAAATTAAGTTGAACAGAGATTTTTAAGAGAAACTTATTCGTAGAATGGTCTCCTTTTATGTAGTAACCAGTCAGCTCCAATAATGAGCAATTTAGCTAGTTCTGACTCCTTGCTGTCTCCCCTTAACCCCGCATGATTTTCTTTTCATGGGGTTATCCAATTTCCTATTGAAAGTCATGACTGAATGAGCCTCCATCGTTCTTTGGTAATGCACTTTGTATTGTAACGAATCATTGGACATAAATGTTCTTCTGATTATTTTTGATCTTTTGACAGCCCCCTTAAAATCCGTATCCTTCAGTTCTCAACTCTTTGTCAATAGGGATAGCTTTTCTCTATTTACTTTGTCTACTCTTTGAAATCTCTCAACACTCTTTTCTCTAATGATAAGAATCCAAACTTTTCCAATCTGTCCATGTAACTCATCACTGGAACCGTTGTTGTAAATCGCTGCATCTCACGAAAATATCCAGTAGGGACCAGAGTTGATTAATAGAAGTCCATTAAGTCATTTTTTAAAAAACACTCAATGTTTCTAAAACTCAGTATACTGTTTGCCTTTCTCATCACCTTCTCGATGTCCCTTGCCACCCTCAATAATTTTATACTCCTGCACACAGATGTACTTGCGACTGTAACCCCATTTGAATTATGTACTTTAGATGAAGGTTACCCTTGACTTATAAATACTATGACCAGGACAGCTGGTTAGAGACTGGGAATTCTCACCTCCTTATTTCCCAAAGCCTCCACCATCTCCAAGGTACGAGTAGGACAGTGATGGAATACTCTCCACTTTCCCAGGTAAATGTACATCCAGCAGCACTCAGAGGCACAGCACCGTCCAGGGCAAAACAGTTCATTTAACCTCATCCGTGATCTTAAACACTTATTATCTCCACCATCAGTGCGCAGTGGCAATGGTGTATACCATACATAAAACATACTGTTCCTTTGACAGCACCTTCCAAATATGTGACGCCGTCCACATGGAAGGTTAAGAACAGCAGACAAAAAGGAACACCAGCACCTGTAAATTTCCTTCCAGGTTGCTTACTTGAAACAGTGTTGCTGTCCCTTTCCTGGTAAAAATTTCTGGGACCCCCTTCCTTCCTATCAGCAATGTAGCTGTACCTACTTTGGACCTACTGCAGTGAGTCAAAAGGCAGTTCACCACCAGCTTCGCAAGGGTTATTTGGGATGAGCAATAATCTGACATCTCACAAAGGAATAAAAGAAGCTTATATTTCCTGTCACTTGTTTTCCTACTGCAGTATATCACCACACTGTTTGCTGTATAAAATTTAATCTCCCGCCTGTTTGACCAATCTATTTGTCCTCTTGAAGTTATCACTCTTCTCACCATTCACAACTGTACCAATTTTATGCTATCTGCAGATTTTAAGTTGAGATGATATTAAGTGCTGTACGCTGATCAGGTAGGACTAGAGTTAGAAGGAAAAGTAGAGTCAAGAGGAGGCTGCACATCTGAGAAGGGGTAAGTCAGGGTTGGAGAGCAACAAGAAATGAGAGATTAAAGGGATTAAGGATTGATGAGAAAAGGATGGGGTGAGGGATGTTCGAATGTATCTGGTTGTGGGGAATGCGTGGTGGGCACATCTAATTTCCTAGGATATGCATCAATGCTCTGTGGGTTACTAAAGAAAGCATTTTCTCTCAGAAAGGGACGAAGTTAGAACCAGTGAATCAGTAGTTATTTCATTGTTTGGTAGGAGGGGATAGTGGAAGATCAAGCAAAGAATGGAACTGCAAATAAACATACAAGAAACAGGATATCAGTGGAGCATGTTGTCTACACTTATCTGGGAGTGAGAGAAATGAGCCACTGTCACAGATCTGCTGAATTTGAAAAGAAACTAACAACCTGTGACATCAAAACAAAGTTGTAAGCTGCCTGTTTCTAAGGAGCTAGATTAATTGGAGCTGAATGGTGAGTAATTTTATTTTCTGCATGCTAGTCTCAAGTTTAAAGTAGATAACAAGCTGTGGAGCTGGATGAACACAGCATGCCAAGCAACATCATAGGAGCAGGAAAGCTTGACGTTTCGGGCCTAGACCCTTCATCAGAAATGGGGGTGGGGAAGAGGGTTCTGAAATAAATAGGGAGAGAGGGGGAGGCGGATAGAGGATGGATAGAGGAGAGGATAGGTGGAGAGGAGGCAGACAAGTCGAAGAGGCGGGGATGGAGCCAGTAATGGTGAGTGTAGGTGGGGGGGTAGGGAGGAGATAGGTCAGTCCAGGGAGGACGGATGAGGGGGCGGGATGAGGTTAGTAGATAGGAGATGGGGGTGGGGCTTGAGGTAGGAGGAAGGGGATAGGAGAGAGGAAGAACAAGTTAGGAAGGCGGGGACGAGCTGGGCTGGTTTTGGGATGCGGTTGGGGGAGGGGAGATTTTGAAGCTTGTGAAATCTGTTGACTGCTGTGTTCATCCAGCTCCACACCTTGTTATCTCGGATTCTCCAGCATCTGCAGTACCCATTATCTCAAGTTTAAAGTAAATTGTCATATGGTCACACCTTAGTAGGACTGGGGCTAAAATCCTCAATGGATGACTTGCTGGTGCTGTTGTTGATGTCTCTAGCTTTTCAGGGGTGAGAACTTGAGAAAGAATTTAGATATAATAAAATCAAAGTTGTAAATGAAAGTGGAAAATGGTGAAAACAAGTCCTAAAGTCAACCATGGCCAAACTACAAAATTGTGTTAGCAAGACAGAATTAAAAACATGATCAGATTGCATACAGCATTCACAATAAGACAGATGAATTTGTGGTGTGGGTGGAAAAGAAAGAATAATTTAATTGCCGTAAGAGATATGGCTGCAGGGTGACTAAAACTGGAGCTAAACATTAAAGAGTATTCAATATTTATGAAGGATATGCAAAAAACCTGTTTGGTTGGAGTTAAGAAACAGTAATGGGCAGTAAACATTAGTAGAAGTGGTTTATAGGCCACCAAACAAAGTGGTGGCAATGTAGAGCACTGTATAAATCAAAAGGTGCAGATAACAAGGGGAATACATTAAGCATGGATGACTTCAATCTACATAAAGCCTAGGTAAACCTAACGAGCACTAATGATATGGAGGAAGACGTGGAATGTATTTGAGATCATTTTCTGCAGCAACATGTTGACAAGCTAACTAGGACATGGGCTATTTTAGATCTATTAATAAGCAGTGAAAACGGTCCGATCAATTACCTTTTTGTAAAGATAAAAACTTTTGAAAATGGTGAACATCAGATCATAGAATTTTCTATGAACTGTAAGAAAGATATGATTCAAATTGAGGGAGGCTTAAATCTAAACAAGGAAAATTATGAAGGTATGACAAGGAAGGTTGGCTGTGGTGCATAGCATGGTAGGTTGACAATGGCTTGTATTCAAAAAATTGATCCTTGGTTTTCAAAAAGCACGCATTCCTATGAGGCAAAATACCCAACAAGAAAAGGAAGATAGCAATGGCTAACAAAAAAAATTTTTATTAGATCAAAGGAGGAGGCTTGTAAAGTTGACAAAAAATGTTTTAAGTCCGAAGATAGGGCGAATTTTAGAATTCAGCAAAGGAGTACCAAGAAATCGATAATATGGGAAGAATAAAATATGAAGACAAACAGAAGAAAAATAAAAATGGATTGTAAAAGCCTTTGTAGATATGTAAAAATGTAAAGATTAGCACAGGCCAATAAGGGTCAATTACCGGCAGAAACAAGAGCTTATGATAGCAAATAGAGAAACAGCAGAGAAGCAAAATGAGTGCTTTGTAACTGTCGTCATAGAGGAAGACACAACCAGTTTTCTTGAGGTAATTGACATCCAAGTGTTTTGTAATAATGAGGAAAAATTCTAAAATAAATTAGTAATATTAAAAAAAAGTGGTATTCAACAAATTAATTGGATTGAAAGTTGATTAAAAGGATTCTTTTAATGTAGTGACACAATCTATCAAACTTCTCAGTCCTCACTGTGATTAACGACTGAAAAGCTGATGACAGCAGGGAAAGATGGCTTTGATACTACTTGTCTAAACCATCTCTTATGGAATAAAGTCTCTATAGTCTTACCAGACCATAGGGTGCACTCTCATTAGAGAGAGAAGACTGGTGGTGGTTTAACCTGACCCTCAGGTGAAGGGGTAGGTTGAAAAGGAGAGCCCTTCATGGTAACCTCAGCCAGTGTGGGGATTGAACCCACACTGTTGGAATCACTCCGCATTGCAAATCAGCCATCCATCCAACTGAGCTAACAAATATTACTTTAAGAAATAAGAAGAACATACTTAGAAGTTAGCAATAGAAGTCAGCCCATGGCCAGATTACCATTCTTACTTCATCAGGACTCTGTCAGTACACTTGCATGATGTTTTTGGTGCAATATACACTGCAAAAGGAACACTAAATTTCTTTGTGCACGGATGTATTGTGCCTCACGTTTATATCCTGCAGCATGTATAGTAAGAAGACAGTGACTACCTAAGAACATAAAATAGAAAGAGGAGTGAAAATCTTACTCTGCTGTTTCTCTGTGGATAAAGTTATGAAAAGTCCCATGAGAAAGAAGATGAGGCACATCTAAGGATCTTGCTGTGCAGAATTTAGTGAGGATCCTTCCTATATGCTGTACTGTATGCCTATGGCATTAATGAACACTGATGAGATTTCACCAGTGTTGATCAAACCTTTAAAAACTGTTGCATTTAGTATGCAGTTGAGTTTTTTTTTCACGTTTTCATTCATAATCCTGAGCAATTATTTCTGTATTCTATTCTGAGAAATGCATGTTGTTTCACAGACCACCTGCCCTGGAAACAACCTGAGTTTTCCCGTAGGAAAAAGCACCTAATGGAAAACTTGTTCTTTCTGAGAAACGTATGCCTGATACTTCGTTGAGTTAAATAGCAGACTTTTGTACTCCTGCCAAATAATTGAATCGTTGCATTGAATAAATGACTAAGATTTGATTCCTTTTGCTCATGATATATCTCCTTTCTCCTGGCGCCTAATCAATTCACTGCATATACACCACGTATATTCATACAAATATGAAAGCGGTAATCCTTAATTGATTTGTCTGATTTTCAGATTTGCTGTTTTGAAGTTCTGTTTCTTTGTGAATTACCTAATTACTTTGCTGAATGTGCAGGCTCTTCAAATGGTGTTCTACAATATATAGCAAAAAAATCCTGCATGAGTTCAAAATGTTATGAAATAAATACTATCAAATGTTGTGCTGTTCATCTGACTGACAGAATATATGCCTACTGTGTGTTGTTTTAATGTACATGATCAGTACTGAGATGAGAAAGAAACGGAAATTGTTTATAAATTTAAGCAGAGTGTGAAAAATATTGGTCTGGAAATTTTGGCAGCATAGTGAAATACAATTTCTCTATTCTGCAATGCTGCTATACATGGGCTGATGTGACTTGGAAAGCCAGGGTTGCATCTTGTATTTTGACTTTTTTCACAATTGTACTGCTTGAGCTATAGGCCAACAAAGTGCTATAGTACAGGGTCAGACAATATGATTATAAAGCACATTCTGCTCGAGAAGATAGAAAAGTATGTTGTGCTGTGATTTGGCTACTCATTCTGTATTCCGCTGAGTTAAGTGAAAGTACACTAAAAATTTATGAAACTGGAAAGTTACTGTAGTAATTGATTTGATGCTGTGCTATATTGTATATATATTTTGTACTTGTGAATCCCAAATTGTATTCCATTGTCTTTGCACTGCTTCATTCTTTTGACACCTCAAAGAACAAGTCAATGCTTTGCATTTGGGAAAGGGCACTGTAAAATGTGTTGTAATTTTGCCCCCTAGTGTCCGCTAATCTATTAACTATTACAGTTATGAAATAACAGCATGAGGCATTGAATCAATAGAGGTAGACTCAAACTTAAGTAGAGTATTCACCCTCTTAGATTGTGTGAAGCTATTTCTGTGGAAAGCATATTAACCTCTAATTAATGCCACAAGATATAAGAAGAAGAAGCAAGAGTAAACCACTACCATTTCTGAAGAAGGGTTTAGGCCCGAAACATCAGCTTTCCTGCTCCTCTGATGCTGCTTGGCCTGCTATGTTCATCCAGCTCTACACCTTGTTATCTCAGATTCTGCAGCATCTGCAGCTCCTACTATCTCTTACCATTACCATCTAGAAGGACAAGGGTAGTAGATACATGGGAATACCACCACCAGCAAGTTCCACATCAAACTACTCATCGTTCTGACTTGGAAATGTATCATTGTTCTTTCAGTGTCACTGGGTCATGATCCTTAAATTCTCTCCCAAGCAGCATGTGGATCTGCCTACCACAGATGGATTGCAACAGTTCTAGAAGGCCCACCACATTTTCAAGGGCAGCTAGGAATGCACAGTAAATATTGGTACAGTCCTCTTCCCATGACGGGATGTAAAAAAGACCCTGGCCCCTTAGAGTCTGTTCTATCTTTCTGTTTGATCTGGGCTGATCTTTTGTCATGACTCCATTTTCCCAATCACTCCCCATATTCTTTGATTTCCTAGGAGACCAAACATCTATGCTACTAGGCTCGAGTATACTCCATGATGGAATGTTCACAATCATCTAGGCTAGCAAATTCCAAAGAACCTCCTCTCTGTCTCCATGTGAGATGTTTGACCCCTGATCCTGAACAAATTGAATTGGTTTAATATATAGAGAATCCATTTAATGCAGAGGTTTACCTTGGCTATAAAAAAGTATTAGACACACTGTTGGGTCTTTTATTTCTGAGAAAATTAGTAGACAATCCAGTTATACTCTCGTGCAGCAGGGAAAATGCATGTTTTTATTTCAAGATCAGTTCAGTCATGTCTAAGAGCTATAAATCTGAGTATTTCTGTGCTTCTATCCTGATTTGGCAAGTGAAGTTTATGAAAATAGAAATAAGTGGAAAATCACCTCCTTATTTCAGACTTACTTTGGTAGTTGATTTCACTTTCTATTTTTGGATTGCCTTCCTTTCTTTTACAGCTCAAAAGAATTTTCAAATATCTTCCATCTGTGATGTTTTATCTTTTCACTCTGTTTTTCCCCAGTATTTTCTCTTCTTTTCCCCTTATGTTTTCACCTCTCAGTTAGTGGATATATGCCTGTGATCTGTCGAATTTCAGACTAACATCCTCATATGCGATGTGTCTCCCAAATTCATGCCCATATTTCCTGGAACACCAGTTTTGATTCAATCTGATCAGATTACTGCCCCTGCCATACTACAAAAATGACTGTCATCGAAATCACAAATGATGTCCTATGTGACTCTGAGGAAAGGCAATTATTCCCAATCATCCTGTAATCTGTTTGCGGCCTACTGCCACAGTTGTTCACATCATCTTTCTCCAATGCCTCGACACCTTCCCCCAGCTAGGTAGCGATGCATGTCCCTCTTTTCATTGTATCTATTTAATCATAGTCAGACAACTGCTATCAATGGCTTTTATTCCTATTCCTACACAGTCACCTGGTGGCCCCAATGAGGTTTGTTTAGACCCAGTCTATTTTGCAGTACAGGTACTATCCTGATTGCCACTGCTAGAACCTTGCAGTATCATTCACATCTGCCAGTACGTAGTTCAGATGAAGGGTTGTTTGAGATAGTTTGCTGCCACCAATACTTTCCTCTGTTTATACTTTTTCTAGGGTCTGTGGTAGAGGATACGTGACCATATAGTCTTAGTAGAAAGTGACATTGTTCTAAATTTACAAGATGATTTATTCAATGCTAACAATAAGTACAACTGCATGACCAGCTAGACATAATTACCAGGGCTCTTAGTAGAAGAGAACACTTCTGCACCCTATGAAGGCTAATATAGAACTCATTATTTCCACCCTCAGACTCTATGTGGATCAATAGAATGGGTGGAGCTCAATGTAACACGAGCATTAACTCCTTCAGAAGTGTTGTGATAGGTTTGATCCCAGGATGTGCTCTCAACCACTTATCTGTGCTGTCACTAAGACTCCGTGTTTCCATCTCCATCTGCCTCCACTCCTTTTTTGCTGCCAACATTGACTATTCTCTGGATTTTTAAAAATTCATTCATGGGATGAGGGCGTCCATGGCTAGACTGGCATTTTATTGTCCAGAGGGCAGTTAAGAGTCAGCCACATTGCTGTGGGTCTGGAGTCAGATGTAGGCCAGACTGGGTAAGGATGTCAGATTTTTCCTTCCCTAAACGACATTAATGAACCAGATGGGTTTTTCCTGACAATCAGCAATGATCTCATTGTCATCATTAAACTCATAGTTCCAGAGTATTATTGAATTCAAATTCCACCTTCAAGGTGGGATTCGAACCCAGGCCCCTAGAACGTTACCTGGGCCTCTGGATTAATAGTGTAGTGATGATACCACTAGGCCATCACCTACCCAGTGATTGGCCTCTCACATTCTACTTTCCATTTGAAACTCTGCTGCTGTGTCCTAAATTACTAGTGCTGTTCAACTGTCAGCTCTGTGCTTGGTGACCGATGCTCATTACCATCTAAAGAACATCTTGATTTTAAAGTTCTCCTCATTGTCCTTAAATTGATATCTGCTTGGACAGTCAGTGTACTCTTATATTATCGACCAGTCTGAGAAACCTCAAGAAATACCTGCATGTTTCTAATTCTGACCTGTTGAGGATGCACAGTTTTAATTGATTCATCATTGGTAGCCATACTTCCCATTCCCTAGGCCCTATATTCTGGAATTCTCCACCAAGAAATCTCACCACCTTGCCATGTCACTTTCCTCCTTCAAGACATTTCTTAAAATCAACCTGTTTGATTGAGCTTTTTGTCATTTGCCCTGTAGTGTTGCAGTGTCATATTTTCTTCTATAATGTCTCTGTGACACATTGAGACATTTTATCATAGTGAATGCGCTATGTAAATAAAAGTTATGTGTATATGAACTGAATGAGCAACAAGTGCAATATGTGGTCAGGACGGTGCATCTAATATGGACTCTTACTCATACCATGATATAAATTTGATACAAGACAGAACATGTTTGCAAAGAAGCAGAATACTTTTGTGTTGCTCTCAATTGAAAACAGGGCTTATTTTAGTTGGCTAATTTAGTTCCTTTTTATTGGTGGCCATATGGTTGCTAGGGGAATATTTATACAGCCTGCAGTTTTCTGCAAAGCGTAAGTGAATGGATGACAGCTGTTAGAACTGTGAGCATGTACCGTTATGCCCAAATAGGGAAGCAAAATAGTGCTGAAAATTCACTGATAATGGCTGAACAGTGTTGCCTTTTGTTTAATTATCCACTTGACACATTCTTACCTGTTTTGCCCTGTTTGAATAAATGACATTTAACTCTATAAAATATAATTTACATTGTATGGCAAGGATTTTCAGCCTTTTCCAAGTTATGAATAACTTATGTGTTGAAACATTAAATTAAGGAACCTTGGCAGTGATTTAATATAGTATTACAGCTTGACAATTACGTAACAGCACCTGTATTTCAAGTGATGCTCTGAGTTAAGAACCCTAGACATAGTGTAAAAGATGGATGAATCAATAAGTAACCATTCAAAAACATTGAACTGCACAACATGTTATGAAGTCTTTTTCATTTTACAGTTTTATGTTACAAAATACAAAATCTTAATTCCTGTTGTCCAGCTTCAGACTCAGTGGTGCTTGGCGATATTAAAGAGCAGAAAGCAAGAAAGGTAGTGTTGTAAAGTCTGATAAATAATTTCAAAACAAGATAGCAGTTTATCATCACTGGTATCCCTAAGTTATGCCAGTCCTTAAAAAAGACTATGTTTTAGAAATGGTGCAGTTTTACTTATCTGAATGTCCGATGCACATTGTGAAATAACCTCCAAGAGAGTTTTATTCATTTTAACTTGCAATTAGATAAGAGCTCAGAGCTTAAATCTCAGTCAAATACATATTAATAATCTGATAATATGTTCTAAAAGTAACCTTGAATTTAGTATCAAGGAAAATTGAGGAAGAAACTGACTTTGAAAAAGACAGAGATATTTCTGATGTTGTTGCTTGAGTTTGGGATTGGGGGGTGGGGGATGGAGGGTGGAGATGGAGGGAGGGAAGAAGGAGGGAGGAGTCAATTGAGTAGATTTTAGTCTCTACTACAGGTTTTCTTCAGCCTGAATAGAGTCCTACAGCACGGAGACAGGCCCTTTGGCCCAAACTGGTCCGTGCCAACCAAAATGTCCATCCACGCTCAGCACATTTCCCTGCACTTGGCCCATATCCATCTAAACCTTTCCTATCCATGTATTTGTCCAAATGCCTTTTGAATGTTGTTAATGTACCCACCTCAATCACTTCCGCTGGCAGCTTATTCCATATGCGTACCACCCTCTGTGTAAAAAAAATTGTCCCTCAGGTTCCCATGTACTGTTTCCCTCCCTACAGTAAACTGATGTCCTCTAGTCCTCAATTCCCCAACCGTGGGAAAAAGACTGAGTGCATTCACTCTATCCATGCCTCCCATGATCTTACACACTTCTTTAAGATTCCCCCCTCAGTCTCGTCTGGTGTAAAGAAAAAAGTCCTAGCTGGTCCAACCTCTCCCTATAACTCAGTCCCTTCAGTCCTGGCAACGTCTTTGTAAATTTCTTCTGCACTCTTTCCAGTTCAGTAATGTGCTTCTCTAGCAAGGTGACCAGAACTGAACACAGTACTCCAAGTATGGCCTCACCAATATCATGTACAACTGCATCAAAACTTCAGTACCCTGACTGGTGAAGGCCAGTGTGCCAAAAGCCTTCTTCACTTCCCTGTCTACCTGTGCCTCCACTTCTCAAAAAACTTACCCATCACAGATGTTAAGCTTACTGGTCTATAATTCCCAGGTTTTTCTTTGCAGCCTTCTTGAATAAGGGCACAACATTCGCTACCCTCCAGTCTTCCAGAACCTTACCTGTGGCTAACAATGATGCAAATATATCAACCAGAGCCCCTGAAATTTCTTCTGTAGCCTCTTGTAGGGTTATTAGATATATCTGGTCAGGACCAGGAGATTTATTCACTTTTGTACATTTTAATACTTCCAGCACCACCTCTACTGTGATACGGACTGTCCCCAAAATACAGACACTAACTTCCCCAAGTCGTCATGTCTTTCTCCACGGTAAATACAGAGGAGAAGTATTCATTAAGAACCTCACCCATCTCTTGTGGTTCCACACATACATGTCCACTTTGATCCTGGAGGGGTCCTATTCTGTCTCTAGTTACTCATTTTCCTTTAACATACTTAAAGAATCTCATTGGATTCACCCTAACCTTCTCAGCCAAAGCCATCTCATGCCCCTTTTTACCCTCCTGATTTCATTCTTCAGTCAACTCCTGTATCCCCTATATACCTCCACAAATTCCCTTGATCCCAGCTGCCTGCTCCTGAGCCATTCCTCCTCCTTTTTGCTAGTCAAAGCCTCAATATCTCTTGTCATCCAGGGTTCCCTACTTCTGCCAACCTTGCCTTTCACCCTCACAGGAACATAAAGATCTTGAACTCTAGCTATCACACTTTTAAAGGCCTCTCACTTGCCAGAGGTTCCTTTCCCTGCAAACAAACTACTCCAGTCAACCCTTGCAAGCTCCTGTCTAATTCCGTCAAAATTCACCTTGCCCCAATTTAGAACTTGAATGTATGGGCCAGTTTTATCTTTTTCCATAACTATTTTAAAATTAATAGAACTGTGGTCACTGGTCCCAAAGTGCTCCTCCACTATCACCTCAGTCACCTGTCCTGCCCTATTTCCCAAGAGTAGGTCAAGTTTTGCCCCTTCCCAAGTAGGACCCTCTATATACTGCTTAAGGAAAGTTTCCTGAACACATTTGACAAATTCCACCCCATCTAAGTCCTTAACACTATGGCAGTCCCAATCTATGTTAGGAAAATTAAAATCCCCCACTACGACAACTCTGTTGCGCCTGCAAGTCTCCCCAATCTCCCTGCATGTTTGTTCCTCTAATTCCCGTTGACTATTTGGGGGCTTGTAGTACAACTCCAATAATGTCACCATCCCCTTCTTATTTCATAGCTCCACCCACAAAGCCTCGCTGGATGATCCCTCAGTTATTTCATCTCTGACTGCAGCTGTGATAGTCCCCTTAATCAAAAATGCAACTCTCCCTCCCCTCTTTGCTCCACCTCTGTCCCACCTAAAGCACCTGTACCCTGGCACTTCAAGCTGCCAGTCCTGTCTCTCCCTTAGCCATTTTCTGTAATATCCCAGTCCCACATACCTATCAATGCCCTGAGTTCATTGGCCTTACCTGTCAGCTCTCTTGCATTGAAATAGATGCAATTTAATCCAACAGGCATTCCTCGCTCCCTTTCCTGTTCCAGCCAGACCTGTCTCTTCAACTTGCTATTTCTGTTTACTGGATCTCCTTGCAGCCTCTCACTTGCCTCCCTGCTGTTGAGGATCCCACCCCCCTGCCAATCTATCTTAAACCCTCCCTTGCGGCACTAGCAAATCTGCCCGCCAGGATATTGGTTCCCCCTCCAGTTGAAGTGCAACCTGTCCCTCTTGAACACGTCACCTCTGCCTCCCCAAAAAAGATCCCAGTGATCCAGGAATCTGAATCCCTGTGCCCTATACCAGTTCTTTAGCCACGCATTCATCTGCCATATCCTCCTGTTCTGAACCTCACTAGCATGTGGCGCTGGAAGTAATCCGGAGACTACCACCTTCGAGGTCCTGGTTTTTAACTCTTTTTCTAGCTCTCTATAATCTCTCCCTATTTCGACCGAAATCATTTATGCCAACATGCACGGTGACTTCTGGCTGCTCACCCTCCCCCTTGAGAACGTTCCGCAGCTGCTCCAAGACATCGTGGACCCTCGCACTTGGGAAGCAACACACCATCCTGGATTCCCGTTGGTGGCCACAGAATCTCCTGTCTGACCCCCTAACTACCGAATCTCCTATCAGTAAGGTCCTGTTTACCTTTACCCCTTCCCGCTGTACCCCAGAGCCAGTTGTAGTGCCACTGACCTGGCTACTGGTGCTTTCTCCTGATTGGTGGTACCCCCCAACAGTATCCAAAACAGTATACATTTTCGAGGGTAGTGGCCACAGGGGATTCCTGCACTCTCTATCTACTCCCTTTGCCTTTCCTGGTGGTCACCCAGCTACTCTCTGCCTGCACCTTACCACCTGACTAAAACTTTTATCTGTGATGCGCTCAGTGTCTTGGACGATCCTGAGTGCATCCAGCTCCAGCTCCAGCTCCCTAACACAGTCTCCCAGGAGCTGCAGCTGGGTGCACTTCCCACAGATGTAGTCATCAGGGACGATAGAGGTCTCCCTCATCTCCCACATCCTTCAGAAGGTCCATGCCACTTCCCTAACTACCATCTCAACCGCACTAAGATTAAGAGGAAAGTTAAAAGGCCTTTACCTGAACTTACCTGTACTTTTTGCTGAGCCGCTGCTCACCAAAGCCGATCGTGCCAATGCTTTACTTCTCACTCTGCTACCAACACATTAACACATCTCTCTCACCCTTTTTTTTTTTGGTTAGAAGATGAGGGAGGGAGGGAAACACTACATTGATGTAATGTTTGGGGCTTAAGTAGTCCTTGATGCCAGGCCCACAATGATCTGTTCTTCAATGGAGGTGACTGCTTCTAGGCTGTATGTGCTGAAGTGATGCCTCTCCCCCGCTGTCCCCTCTGCTGGACTGAATAGGCTGAGAATGTGATGAAATAATTGCTTAAATCTTGCTTTCTTGCACAATGCACTTTTTAAAATGTGCCTTCATTTTAAAGGCAGTTCTCTCCCACAGGAAATACAAGAGTCTCGTTATTCCATGTAATTTGGGAATGCATGATTCTTCAGGGTCCCCCAAACCGTTTTCATTATCAACAGGATATAGCACATTGTGACAAACAACCTAGGCAAGACTAGGAAGGAGAACCTGTTTGGGGAATATCAAGCACTAGGAACGAAATTAAGGAACAGGTCCTCACGGGTCACAGTCTGTGGATTACTACCCGAGCCATGTGCAAATTGTTATAGGGATAAGAAAGTTAGGGAAGTAAACACATGGCTAAAGAACTGGTGTGGGAAAGAGAGGTTCCATTTCTTGAGGCATTGGCATCAGTTTTGGAACAGAAGGGATCTGTACCGTTGGACAGTGAATTATGGGGAAGAGAAAGGGAAAACGACAGGAAATATAATGGGGTAGGCTTGATTGTAGTGCCAGGAGATGCCGGCGCATCGCTGCAAGTGTGTGTTTCAGGAGTCGCAAAGAGAAAAGTTTTTGAAGGATCTCAGTGTTCTGAATGTAGACATTGTCGGGGTTGGGGCCAAATTGGGAAGGCCTAAATGTGGACTGTAGTCCATTGGGGATGATCCGGTTCTGTAGGCAGGTACTAAGAGAGGCAGTACTGGTTTGCTTCAGGACGTGGTCGAGCCGTTTCAAGGCCGAAGAGATTACAAGAGAGTTGCAGTGGGAGATAGATTCACTGAGGTTTTTCTGGAGGGAGGAGAGTAACTTCTTCAAGGTAGGCATCCTTAGAAGAGGCTTCGCAGTGGGGTTAAAATTGTTTCAGAGATAGTAGGAACTG
>JAHRHZ010000283.1:56271651-56301526 GCA_024137785.1 Ginglymostoma cirratum
TGTGTGTGTGTGCGAGGAGGAGAGTGTGTGTCTGTTTGGGGGGAAAGAGTTAAACCTATAGATGTGATAGAGATACAAACTGTCTCTAGTTTTTGAGACTGTAAAGTGCTAGTGTTGTGTTAGAAGGGATTGTATTTTTACTGTGTTTCAAAATCTTTCAAATTGTGCTATATGTAAATAGCTTTGTTTATTGTTTCATTTTTCTCTTCTGCGTAATACATTTCTGTGTAATTGTTGAGCCAAATCTGCAATATTGCATGCTTGTGTTTCAGTGAAAGACTACCTGGTTAACCAAAAGAAAAAATCTATCAAGCCAGATTTTGGTCTGGGACTTCTCCTGAAATAAAATCAGCTGGGTTTATAATGTAAATCAGGAGTGTGATGGGAGACTTTGCATCTGCCTGCATGGAAAAAAGTTCCAACAACAGCAGCTTAACACCATCCAGGACAATGCAGCCGGTTAAATTGGCACCACATCCTCAAACATTCCTTCCCTCTGCCACCAATGCACAGATAATAACATCCACTGCAGAAGATTACAGTAAACTTCCAGCCCACAATCTCAGTTTTCAGGGGTCATCCCTTCAATCAGGTCATCCCCTGAGGTTATGTTCTTGGGCCCTAGTCTCTCCTACTAGTGGAAACATCATCTCCATGTCTATCCAGGCATCTCAGTATTCTGTAAGTTTCAATCAGATCCCCCTCATCCTCTAAACTCCCATCTAGTACCGACTCAGAGTCCTCAGCCACTCCTCATAAGACTAGCCCTTCATACCCAGGATCATTCCTGTCAACCTCCTCTGGACTCCCTCCGATACCAGCACATCCTTCCTTCAGATACAATGCCCAAAGCTGCTCATAATATTCCAAATGCTGTCTGACTAGAGCCTTATATACAACCTCAGGAGTACATCTCTGCTCTTGATTTCTATCCTTGAAATGAATGCTAACATTGCATTTGCCTTCCTAACTGCCAGCTGAACCTGCATGTTAACCTGAAGAGAACTTCAAAGTCCCTTTGTGCTTTAGATTTCTGAAGCCTTTCTGCATTTAGAAATAATCTATGCCTCTTCTTTCCTATCTTCCAGCAAGATGGCAGCAAGGTAAGTCATTGCATTTGGATCTCCACTCTGCTCACCAGTTCTCTTTCTTTCTTTGTCCTATTTTTCCCTCTCCATTCTTCTCTCTCCCTCTGTAGTTCGATCCATGCACCCACCCCTTTTAACTAGCTACGTAAGGAGTCATGAAAGAGCTAGGTGGCAACTGGGAACCGTGTGGCGGAAACTGAACAGCAGGTTTTGTCCTGCAGCGATGGCAGATCGAGTGTGGGCTGAAGCAACAGCAGCGGATCAAGAGTGGGCCAGTAAGGCAGCGGGAGCAAGATTGAGCCAGTGAGGCGCCCAGAGCAGGACGCTGGTGTGGGCTAGAAAGTCCTGAGTGGGACTGCAGCAGTAGAAAGGAAATTTGGACTCTTTTAAGTTATCTTTTTGTTATCTTATTCTAAGTTAATGTGAATGGTGCCATATATGTATGGTGAAGGGACACACTTTTCACTGTTTTTTTACATTGAATACACGTGACAATAAACGATTCAGTTCATAAGTACATAACCTCACAATTTCTCACATTGTATTCCATCTTTCACTTCTTTGCACACTCTCCTAGCCAGTCCAAGTCCTTCTGCAGCCTCCTCACTTCCTCACTACTAACTGTGCCTCCACCTATCTTTGTCATTGACAAACTTAGCAACAATGCCCTCAGTTCCTTCGTCCAGATCATTAATGTACAAAGTGAATAGTTGTAGTCCCAGCACTGACCTCTTTGGAACTCCACTACTTGCAGCTGCCATCCTGAAAAAGACCTCTTTATCCCCACTCTCTGCCTTGTACCAATCAACCACTCCTCTATCTATGCCAGTACCTTGCCCCTAACACTATGGACTCTTATTTAGCAGCCTCCTGTCTGGCACCTTGTCAAAGGACTTCTGGAAATCCAAACAAATCACATCCACTGGATACAGGTGTTTCCTCCACGTCAGTTTTGGCTGAGTGAGGGTCTTTCAGGCATTGCTGAATATGTCACTTCTTGAAGTAAGCCTCCACTGAGTCTTTTGAAGCATTTCTTTGGTACTCCCCTCACTCAAGTGCCTTACTTGAGCTGGGTGAAGAAGGTTTGCTTTGTTAAACGGAACTTGGGTATCCTAAGCATGTAGCCAGCCAAGTACAATTAGTTTCGGATAGTCACGGTCTCAATGCTGGTGTTAGTACACCTGCCTTCCCAGTTGATGTAGAGAATCCATCTCCAATAGCATTTGTGGTACTTCTCCAGGGCCTGGAGATGGTGTCTATACATAGTTCAAATTTGGAGTCGTATAGCTGTCAGATGAGTGCCTTATACATACTGATCAGTATCAGTAAGGATGTTACAGTTGTTGAAGACTCTCATCCTTAAAGTGTCTAAGGGCAGTGCCTGTGGATTGGATGTGGTTATGCATCTCCACATCAATGTCAGCCTCAGACGAGAGGTGGCTCCCCAGGTTGGTAAAATGTTCCACATTTGGGAGGATGTCTCCACTGATCTTAGTGGAGTGATAGACCAGAATTTGGCCTGGGATGGACTGGTGAATAATTTGGGTGGTCTTGCGTTTGAGGCTGAGACCAATTCTCCGGGATGATTGTGCAAAGGTGTTAAGTGAGGCTTGAAGATTCTCTTCTGAGACAGCAGAGATGACATTGTCATCCATGTTTCAAAAGTTTCACAAGCAATGTCAATGTCGTTTCCTTCTTGAATTTCAACTGATTGAGATTGAAAGGTTTACTGTCCATCCTGTGGACAATTATTCAGTAATGAATTTTACACTGCAAATACTTTTTATTTCCTTCCAAACGATTTTGCAATAAACTTCATTTCGAATAACTTTTTTTTACAATATTTTTCTTTTTGCATATGTTATTTCAAGACAATTATATGGTGCTACATCTACGTGGGAGGTCAAACCCCAGACATGAACTTTGTTGCAGTCCAGAAGTAATGAAGTTCAAATCAAATGTTACTGGCAGATTTTGAAGTTTCTCACCACCAGTGAATTTTAATGAGAGTTATGTCCATCTCAATTAAGGCACAAACTGCTGACAGTAGTGCTTGGCTATTGTCGTGGCAATCGATCATAATTCCAAATTATTTATGATTCTATTGAACTCCATGCCAGAAGATAGCTGCGAATGCAGATTCATTAGCTACACAGGTTACACTCAGTCCCATGCTGCATCTGACGAAAGCCAACAGCACTTCAGAAAGCAATCCTTCAAAGGGAGAGAGGTCATTCAAAAACTGGTCTAGTAATGATGGACTGATTTACCCCTCTCAATAGAAAACCATCTGTGTGATTGTGTCCTGGACTACATACATGATGTTGGTTTTGTTTTATTCATTTACGGAATGTGGATGTTGCTGGCTAGGCCAGTATTTATTGCCTATCCCTAACTGCCAAGAGGACAATTAAGATTCAACAATATTGCTTTGGGTCCAGACTCACATTTAGGTCAGACCAAGTCAACAATTTCCTTCCCGAAAAGCTGTTTGGGGAAATCCTAGATAACAAGGTGTGGAGCTGGATGAACACAGCAGGCCAAGCAGCATCATAGGAGCAGGAAAGCTTGACATTTTGGGCCTAGACCCTCTTTTGCTTCACTACAGTCAACTACATGATCATCATTAGATGCTTTAATTTCAGATTTTATAAAACTGCATTCAAATTCCACCATCTGCTGTGGCAGGATTTGAACCCAGGTCCCAAGAACATTAGTGATAATACCACTAGGCCATTGCCTCCGAGTTGAAAGAAAGGGAGTTCTGGGCAAAAGATTCCTGTGTGTTTCACCTTCCAGGATTGAACGACTACAAGCCTCTGGTTATAGGATAGATTGAACAACTTCAGACTACTCTCCTTGGACAGAAGACTGATTGATTGACAGAGGTTTTCAAAATCATGAGTGGGCTGAGTTAGATAAGGAAAACCGTTTCTTTTGCGAGCAGGAATATGACCGAGAGGACACAAATTAAAAGTGATTTGCAAAAGATGCAACAGTGATGTGAGAGAGACCTTTTTCATGCAGTGGGTAGTTACGGTGTGAAATGTGGTGGAGGCAGGCTCAATTGAGACATTCAAAAGAGCATTAGATGATTATTTGTATGGAAATGGTGAGCATGAATATGAAGATAAGACAGGAGCTTGGGACTAGGTAATCGAACTGGCGTGGGCATGATGGGCCAAATGGTTCAGAAAAGATTTACAGGGATGTTGCCAGAGTTGGAGGGTTTGAGCTGTCGGGAGAGGCTGAATAGGCTATTTTCCCTGAAGCATCAGAGGCTGTGGATGAGGGCCATGGTCAGGCTAAAGACCTTTGCCCAGAGTAGGGGAATCCAAAACTGGAGGGCATAGGTTTAAGGTGAGGGGGAAAGACTTAAAAGGGGTGCAAGGGCAATGTTTTCACGTAGAGAGTGATTCATATATGGAATGTGCTGTCAGAAGAGGTGGTGGAGGCTGGTACAATTACAACATTTAAAAGGCATCTGGATGAGTATTTGAATAGGAAGGGATAAGAGGGATATGAGGCAAATGCTGGCAAATGGAGCTAGATTAATTTAGGATATCTGGTCACATGGACAAGTTGGACTGAAGGGTCTGTTTCTATGCTGTACATTTCTATGACTCTAAATACATGGAAACACCAATCCCACCTGACTCATAACAATTCTGTGTGCTGACATGCTACTCATGGCCTAAATTCCACTTCACGAAAGTGTGCTGCAAATGGACGCAACGGAAAGTGTCCACTGAACACTACTGCGTGCGAACAGTATCACCCCCATTAATGGCCGCAGCATTTCACAATACATTCGTCATGGAGCGTCAGAGGCATGACTTTCTAGAGGTTTATAAAATCATGAGGGGCATGGACAGGGTAACTAGATAAGGTCTTTTCCCTGGGGTGGAGGAGTCCAAAACTAGAAGGCATAGATAGGTTTAAAGTGAGAGGCGAAAGATATAAAAGGGACCTAACGGGCAACTTTTTCACGCAGAGGGTGGTGCATGTATGGAATGAGCTGCTAGAGAAACTGGTGGAGGCTGGTACAGTTACAGCATTTAAAAGGCATCTGGATGGGGATATGAATAGGAAGGGTTTAGAGGGATATGAGCCAAACGCAGACAGATGGGACTAGATTAATCTAGGGTATCGGGTCGTAAGGAACGAGTTGGACCGACGGGTCCGTTTCCATGCTGTACAGCCCTATGATTCTAAATACATGTAAACACCAATAACACCTGCAACTTCCTCTCCAAGCTAGTCACCATCCTGATGTGGAACTACATTGCCATTCCTTCAGTGGTGCTGGGTCAAAATTCTGGGAATCCCTCCCTAATAGCATTGTGGATATATTTGTGCCAAGCAGTTCAAGAAGGCAACTTTCGCAAGGGCAACTATGGACAGGTGGTCATGTTGGCTCAGCCAAAGCCCACATCCCCTGGATGAATTTTTTAAAAAATGTAGGAATAAAGATGTAATGTCCTTTCACCCATTACAACTCTAGTCAGGAATCATACTGTAACTGAAGCTGAAAAACCAGTAGACTAGTCACAGAATCAACAAGGAACAACAGTGGTTTGGAATGGTCTGTGAACAGATTAAAGTTACTTCAAAATTTAAACAGTAGATCAGAAACATAGCAACTGTGTCTTATGCACTCCCAGTGTAGCCCAGTGCAAAAGTATAATCTTGATGTTCAGAAAAGTCCAGCAACCTGGAAACTACATTTGAGCAGAGGATTCTATGCTCAGTGAAGAATGCGACAAACAAGCGTGATTGGAGAATGGGCAAAGTAAGGGCAAAAATGCACCCAACTATTTGACCAGAGTTTAAACAAAGGGAAAGGTTGCCAGAAGATGGTCAAGGAATGAAATACAGATGCACAGTAAGAAGCTTCTTAGGGAGCTGATCACCTAGGAGGATTCTATTCACATTTAAAATTTAAAAAAACAAAAAGATCATATTTCAAAGCTGAAATTTAAATTTAAAATGACTTAACTCATGAAGAGAAAGATAATCACAATATCTGAACTCGGATTAAGTGAAGAAATCGGAAAGCTGTATTTTAAATAAATATTGAATACGTTTTTCTGTAAAATTCAAAAGTGATAATTGCTGCAGCAATTAACGTCAGTCTAAGAATGCCGAATGCCTCACAACACATGACGTAAACTACTGATACTATTTTTATTGAGTAGTCAGAAGTCTATTAAGTAAGAAGAGAGTCCAGACCAGGCATTCTAATTTTACTGGCAGACAACTTGAATATTTTGTCCTTTTACACAGCATTTTTCAGAAAGCTGTCACTTGGAAATAACTGAAGTAGAAACCACAAATACGAAGTGTTTTTCTCCTAGGTTGTAACAGATCAATAATTCGGGAAGGTTCCCACATTATTTATGTGAATGCTGCCACACTCTTCTGACTTTCCTCCACACCACCGTGATATGCTATCTAAACCAGAGGATGCACTGTTCTTTAAGATCCACACGTTTATGACATTTGAAGTGTGTGCAATGTTTTAAGGGTAAATCATCTTATGTCTGCCACAATTTGATTTACAGAAGAGTCAATTAAGAATTATTATTGAATAAAAACTGGATGAGGTTATTAGTAAGTCTACAGCAATCCTGGCTTGAGTCCTGAAAGGTTTCTTTCAAAATTATTTCTCTTTGAAGTGTAGTACAGAAATACGAACTTAAGTGAAACATCCCTAAAATCCCACTAAATGTATCATTCATAATATAACAGTTGCTTGCAGTGACATTTGAAGACAGACAGGAAACAAGAATGATGCTCTCAGAAGTGTCTGTAATATATAATAAAATGTCACACACTGCCTGCACTGGAGTTTTCGAGTTTTCCTTAGCAATTTTCAGGCAATACAGAAGAAAATACTTGTGGAGCTAATCAAGACATTTCTCATTATGTTGCTTGATACTGACCCTCGAAACCAAAAACAGAAATATATGAAAACAGGTCACAGACCTGAAGTGTTAACTCTTTTTCTCTACATTCAGATGATGCTAGATTGCTGAGTATTACCAGCATACTCTGTTTGTATTTCAGCTTTCTGGCATTGACATTATTTTGCTTTAAAAGCAAAAATATGTTCCGTTCCTGAGCGTCAATATCATTTACATTAATTAGCACATAATTCTGCATTAAAAATAAATCAAACCTGTCTAATTAGCTACAGCCTATTCACAAGGCTATTTTCTAATTACCTTCAATCAGATTTTTATTAAAAATATGTATTATTTCATGACAAGAAATATAGGGACACTTTATTTCAAAGAGCCCAGCAAACTAGATTTGTGACTGCGTTGTACAACTTCAAAGTACTTTACCTTCATCCTATTTCTTTAACTCCTATGATACTAATCAACCATCTGACTGGCTTCCATTGTCTTTAATATAAAAAGAACTGTACCAATGTCATTATTATACCCAAGTAGATTTACCACGGTGTAATCGTAATGAGTCAAATGTACAAAAATGCCTAAGGAATTAGCATTCCATTCTGCACAATTTCAGAACATTTTACTTGATGAGTTAAAAATCAGTAAATAAAAATACACTTAATTTGTTATAGGTTTTAAACAAAATAAAAATTGCTTCATTTCTCCTGTAAAATGAATGCCTAATCATAAGACACCAGAGCTGAAGAAAGTATATTCATGACAAATACAATTTATTTTACTGCAGTTGGATTGAAGCCATCTATTCTCAAACCTACTGAAATGTTTTCTGCTGTGCAAAACATAATTCAAACTATTTCAATTCCAAAAAATAAAATGATTAATGTACAACACATTTTTAAAAATAGACATTTTTGCAGTTCTTATGGTGTTGTTGAAGGCAGAATTTCTCGTTGGTTACTTATTAACATGGTAGAATTCAATATGCACAGTGGAAAAACTATCCTGGTGAGCATGAAAAAAGTGAGCCCTTGAGAGGGCTTCATTACCCATTATAACAAATCACTAGCTGTTTATAGAAGCAAATCCTGACCAGGAGTATGAAGTCCAGGAAATGATGCAAACATTCTGAGATTCCTTTTACTGACTGGTAATTAAATTGCACTGTATTCGGTTTCTTAACTGCTAAAATGATTTTGCTCATTTATCACAAGTCACTGTGGTCCTTCTGAGGCAGTAACCTCATCTGGCCGTAGACGTTTTGGAGCTGGTTCTTCAGTATCGTCTGGAAAGATGAAAGCAAGATTGTATATTAGTAACAGAACTCATGAACTGGAGCCAAACTCTCAAACCTGCAGGAAAAAAATGTTTTTTTAAAAACATTTGATGCTTTGATCTCTAACATTTACTGTATTTCCACATTCTGCTATTTTTCCGAGTTGCAAATTAACACCCTTGAAATGTATTTTATTAGTTTTTAGTTAATTACTGTTGGCAGTGCAATGCTGCCCTAATAACAGGCACACTAAACTGAACAGTCTACAATTTAAATGACACTCAATGTATTTGTGAATGGTAAACAGACACTTATGTTTCCTGGCATGTATGATTTCTCTAAACAGTAACATACCATGATAGATCAGGTCATCAGAGAGATTGCAATGTTCACCCAATTAGTGATAGTTGGTTTGAAGCATGAGTAAGATATCTGAAGGAGAGAATTAATCTTGGAGAGGCATGGTTTGATCAAGGATAGTCAGCATGGCTTTGTCAGAGGAAAGTCATGCCTAACAAATTTGATAGAATTTTTTGAGGTGGTAACCAAGTATGTAGATGAGGGTAGTGCTGTTGATGTAGCTTTTATGGATTTCAGTAATGGATTTCGACAAGGTCTCAGCTGGGAGACTAATAAAGAAGGTAAAGGCACATGAGATCTGGGTAACTTGGCAAGTTGGATCAAAAACTGGCTTAAAGTTAGGAAACAGAGGGTGTTGGTAGAAGCTGTTTGTCTAACCAGAGGCCAGGGATCGGTGCCAACTCCCTTATTGTTTGTGACGCATATAAATGATATACATTGTAAGCAAGTTTGCAGATGACATGAAGATTGGCTAGGTGGTTGACAGTGAAAAAGAATGTCTTAGGTTGCAAGAGGATATAGACAGGTTGAGCAGATGGGCTAATGGAATTTAACCCTGAAAAGTGTAAAATGATTTACTTTGGAAGAAGTAACTAGACAGGGGAGTACTCAATGAATTTAGTAAGTTTGCGGATGACACTAAAATAGGCAGTATCATGGACAGTGAGGAAAGTTATCAGAAATTGCAGCAGGATCTTGATCAGCTGGGGTAGTGGGCCAAGAAATGGCAAATGGAGTTTAATATAGATAAGTGTGAGGTGTTGCATTTTGGAAAGTCAAATCAAGGTAGCAATTTCATGGTGAATGGTAGGGTCTGAAGGAGTGTGGTGGAACAGAGGGACCTTGGAGTTCAGGTACACAGTTCTCTGGAAGTGGAGTCACAGGTAGACAGGACAGGGAAGAAAGCTTTTGACACACTGGCCTTCATCAGTCAAGGCATTTGAGTATAGAAGTTAGGAAGTTATGTTGCAGTTGCACAGGACGTTGGTGAGGCTGCACTTAGAATATTGTGTTCAAGTTGAGTCACCTTACTATAGGAAGGATGTTATTAAACTGGAAAGAGTGCAGAGGAGATTTACAAGGATATTGCTAGGACTCAAGGGACTGAGTTATAGGGAGAGGTTGGACAAGCTAGGACTTTTTTCTTTACAGCAGAGGAGACTGAGGGAGCATCTTATATAAGTGTATAAAATCATGAGAGGCATGGGTAGAGTGAATGCACTCAGTCTTTCTCCCAGGGTTAGGAAATCGAGGACTAGAGGGCATCAGTTTACAGTAGGAGGGGAAAGAATACATGGGAATCTGAGGGACAGCTTTTTTTGTTACACTGAGTGGGGTATGCATATGGAATAAGCCACCAGCAGAAGTGGTTGAGGTGGGTACATTAACAACATTTAAAAGGCATTTGGACGAATACATGGATAGCAAAGGTTTAGAAGGATATGAGCCAAGTGCAGGGAAATGGGGTTAGCATGGATGGATATTTTAGTCGGCGTGGACCAGTTTAGGCCAAAGGGCCTGTCTCCGTGCTGTAGGATTCTATGACTCAATGAATGGTATTAATTAAAGGATCAATAACAAGAAGGCATAATTTTGAAGCGAAAGGCAGAAGGTTCAGAAGGGATTTGAGAGGGTGGTGGGAATCTGGAATATGGAATCCACTGCCTGGAAGGGTAATTGAAGCGGGAAACCTTACCACCTTTAAAATATGATTGGATAAGCAGATGAAATGCCACAACATTCAAGGCTATGGGCTAAGTGTTGGAAAGTGGGACTAGTGTAGATTTCCAATAGTTTTTTTGGTGCAGATTCAATAGCCCTGTGTAATGTTATAAGATTATTAGATGTTGAAGCAGAATTAAGCCATTCTGCTCTTCGAGTCTGTTCCACCATTCGATCATGGCTATGTTTCCCCACCCCATTCTCCTGTCTTTTCCCTGTAACCTTTGATCCATTTACTACACTTCTATGTGCAATGTTGACTCGTGACAGAACGGGAAACAAGAAGAACAGATCATTCGTAATTTAAGTTTTGGGGCCAGATGGTAGTAAATAGTGACTTGATTCAACCAAAAGGGGATATTTTCCAAAAGCAAGATTTCAATTGTTCAAAATTGGATATGGTTCAATTTCACTTACCTTTGACATCAGTACATTTAATATTTTTTGAGATAATTCATCAATAGGTGGTGAACAAAATCTTGACTCATTATTAGTGAACATTTATTGGTATGTTTATTGGTATGTCAAGACAGGTTAGAACTGCTGAACATTTTAGAAAATTAATCAATGCAAGTAATGATGAGACAAAATTGAAATTCTTGGAAGTGCTAAATATTTCTCTGTTCCTTTCTGCTTGCAAACAGAGGGAAATAAGAGGAGACAAGACACAGTTCATCACTCAAATCTTCAATCAGAACACTACAAGTACACTGACCAGATTCAGACTTAGCTGGTCGAGTAGTAGTTAGCAATAATGTAAGTTAAGTGAAGAGACCCAATCAGAGATTCTTGTTTTAAACCTCTTATATTACATAGGCTATCAATTTTGGGCAGTTACAGAACATCCAAAAACATAAGGTGCTAGGGTCACAAAGGTGTAGCTGGTACTGCTCTACTTGCATATATCTTTAAATTCTGAGCTTATAACAATACTTTCTTTTAGTACACTGTTTCATTGAGTGCTTTACTCTACCTGGTATAAATGGCTGAGTTCAACATGTTTCAACTATGGCCCTTTTTTCAGGAATAAAGGTAAACATACTAGAAGCAGTAAAGATGATGATGTGTCATTGTTAGAGCAGGTATTACAACTGAAATACTGACCTCTTTCTGCAAGGTAATTTTTGCACAGCACTTCAGCAGGAACTTTAAAACTTATACACAACATTTCCTTGTTTGGAGCCACATTCCGAACCAAATGGATAGAGCACCGTCCCTCTAAGGATGTTCTTAGGAAATCCTCCGCTCTTCCCTGAATATCTTTGGCAGGTTCATTAGACTTGGAAAAACTATAGCAGTGGACTGTGGGTAAAGCATTAACTAAGTTTTGCTTCTCAAAGAGTTGTCTGAAGACATCCAAGAATTCAACAGCCAAACCAGGCAGATTCATAATTATATGAATAGAGGTTTTGTTCTCTTTTGATGAAAGTATTTCAACTTGTTTTATAAAATCCTCTTTAACTGGACCCAATAAAAAGTTCCTGCCATCCATGTTGAATGACTGTACTTTATTATCAACTTTGTTCAGCTTGCAGTTGTGGACTAGCCACTTGTATGACTCTGGGTTCAAATCATTTGCCATGACTCTGCAGTTTTTCTTTGCTGCTGGAATAGCAAAAGGTCCTACACCAGCAAACACATCATACACTAGATCTCCAGAGTTCAGGAGGCCAACTATTCGACTATGTTCTGTACTGAGCCGAGGATTCCAATAGACTTTGGAAAAATCAAATTCATATGTTATGTTGTTCTCTTTGACCTATCAAAACACAAATTAATTAAAATTAGTTATTTAAGGATATTTAATAGATACATCATGGACATTGTTAAACTTATACAATTGAAATTGAACTGCAAAGATATCCTGTTTTACCATTCTCAGTAGGGTTCTATTGATCAGCATATTTTGTACATTAATTGACATTTTTCTAAAAATAAAACGGAACATCCATTTTTAAAATTACCATGGTACAGAGTATTCCCACAGGTTCAGCAATGCCATTACACAGAGTACTCTCTATACGCTCAGCAATGTAGATGAGCATATATGCAACTTGCCACAGCAATTCTATAATTTTAAGCTTTGATATTATTATTATACAACAAGAATATTATATGTACCTTCTCTCATTAACACCCTTCCACCAATTATTTATTTTATTTGTTAAATAATTGCTTTAAATCCCAAAGAAGCATGCTTTTTGCCTTCCTTCTCTTAAATAATGCTAAGTCCGGATTTCATTTGCCTTTGATATCCAATGGCAGAAGTAAGATGTTTATCACCATAACTTGTGTTTCTATTTGGACTGGTGATACTTTGTCAATCTATATTATGTACACAAAGGCATTTCATTTTACATTCCTCAAAAACCAAGCCTCTCTCAGGACTGGCAGTCATTCCTCTTCCAAAACTTCTGAAGTGTTTATTAAAAATACTCACATGCTTTTAAACTATGATCCGAGGGAGTATATTTTACTCCTGGACTGTTACTTGGAAAGTTCAAAACTTATTCAGTGCATGTAAGTAATAGAGATAGAGCAGTTTCAAGGAAAAATGACCTGAGAACACAGAAAACTATAGTGAAATTTGAAAATTTTACCTTTGTTATCATATTGTCTTCCCCAGCCAATACTTCCATCTGAAAATTACGGTAAGTGTTGTCGATAATATTGGTTTTATTAACCACCGAAGTTACTCCAGGATTCTTATCCATTATAACTTGGCCTAAGAAACAAGATTAGTGATTATGTCTTTGGAAGTACAATAATGCAGAACAAGGTTTGGTGTATTCTTGCGTTTCAGATTAGTGTGTATTCTTTGGAAAAGCCCTGAGCTGCGAGACCACTACTTAAAAACTTGAAATATAAAAAAATGCTATTGGTTAAGATTTCAAATTACACCTAAATACTTGTAATAAATTGATATTAACTTTACTGAAAGAATCCATTCAGCCCACTGAACTTGTGCAGGCTCTCTGCAAGAGCAATTCAGCTAGGTCTACCCCTTTCCATGTCCCTATAATTCATTTCCTTCAAGTGCTGTCCAATTCCATTATGAATGCCAGAATTAAGTCTCCCTCCACTATACACTTAGGCAGAGCATTCCAAATTATGATCACTCACTGCATAAAAATGTTTTTCTTCATGTCACAAGTAGTTCTTTTGCCACTTACTTTAAATTTGCATCTTATGATTCTCATTCCTTCTAGCAGTAGGGACAGGATCTATTTAGTTGCGATTTCTTATGGCTTTAAGTACTTCTATCAAATCTCTTCTTAATCTTATCTTGTCTAAAGGGAACAAACACAGCTTCTCCAAACCGTGTGATCTGATCTAAACATAACAAGTTAACGTTCAAAACGTGTCTATTTAATTGGATATTATTAATCCAGTATCATCAGCTTTATTAAGAAAGAATATAATATACTGCCCTTAAACGAACTTTAAACCAAATCTAGAAGCACAAAATTCAGACCTTACCAATCAAATACTTGTACGGAAGCTGATGATCGCGAAGGTTCATGTGAACAATATGGCCCACTCTACTAAATCCAGAGGTTACATCCTGCCCTTCAGGCAAAATTGCCTTTAGAATCTCTTCAGGTTTGAAATGTTCATAAGTCATTTCTAAATGATACATGTGAATCTGAAGGTCAACATTATATTCTTTTAGAACAGCCTTCTCAGAAGCCTCAAAAGATTCTGTGCATGATATTTTACACGGGTCCAATAAAATAAACCGATACATTTCATCTTTAGAGTCTTCAATCACACGCTTTAGCCCAGGTCTTTTCAGAGCTGAATTTTTCAAAGATTTCATGATTTTGTTCACTATGTCCTTTTTCACCTTCAGAGCTGGAAGAGCTACATTCTTTCTAAATAAATCTCTGTTCAGCTCAGTAATTCCACGCACTGTTGTGGGAGGAGTATAAAGATTGACATCCTCTTCAGGGTTATATGCTGACATCGTGTCCAGTTCAGAAACAAAATCTTTGGAAATGCAATGGCTGGAAAAATATTGAGGTAGTGCTGAAGTAAAATGAAGCTGTTGTCTTGTTGCCAATTTTTTAGTGGACACACTTAATAGTGTACTTGCCCAAGACTTGGTAAAGAAAAGAAGAATCCTAAATTGGAAAAGAGTGAACACCAATCAGTTAGCAATGCAGTAATGATTCAGTTACATGCCTTGATATTGATTTCAATAAGAAACCTATCAATCAGTTATCACTAAGTCACTTAGACTTAATTGACTTTTAAAATTTAGTTACACCAGACTCTGAGAGATACTGATAACAAAGAAATTTTCCATGATAAGGTCTAATAATTACTACAAGAAGTGGAAAGTCTGTAAGAATGCATTTAGGATTTTGAGTTTCTGCTGATATCTGGAGATGCTTCAAGTGGTGTTGCTTTGGGAACGCATTTGGTTCATTGTATTTTTGCCTAATTATAGGATGTGTGAAAACATTTCTTGTTTCAGTTCCATTCGGATTCCCTCCCTTGCCTCTTTTTCCAGTAAATCGATGACTATATTGGTGTTACTACCTTTCCTAGCTTCAAATGGAAAATTCTCGACAACTTTGTTTCTAATTTCTTTCCCACTCTCATCTACACATTGTTCATTTCAGACTCTCACCATTGCAACTTTTCTATTTCTATTTCTGGCGATAGGTTGTTAACAAATATCCACTATAAGCCCACTTATTTCCACCTTGATGGTTTGTTTGTACACCAATTAATGTTCAGCCAATAGTGTCCTGCAAGGTAAGGTTTGGAGTACTGTATTCACTTCACAATATCATATGGGGTTATGAGGCCAACTTCGACAAGGAAGCCTCCGAAATGTCCACCTTCCCCAACTGAGGATTTCCTAGCACCGTCAACAGGGCCCTGAACCGGGTCCGACCGATCTCCCACATTTCTGCCCTCTCCCCCTCTCCTCCCTCCCATAACAGCGATAGGGTTCCCCTTGTCCTTACCTACCATACTACCAGCATCTACATCCGGAAGATCATCAGATGCCATTTCCGCCACCTCTAGCGAGATGCCACCATCAGACACACATTCCCCTCCCCTCCCTTGTCGGCCTTCCGCAGAGATCATTCCCTCCTGGACACCCTGCACTTCCCAGAATCTACTCTACTGCATTCGCTGCTCACAATGTGATCTCCTCTACATTGGGGAAACAAAGCGTAGATTGGGTGACGGACAGAAAAGACCCTGAGCTACCTGTTGCCTACCACATTAACACACCACCCTGTTCCCTGGCCAACGTCTCTGTCTCTGGCTTGCTGCAGTGTTCCAGTGAACGTCAACGCAAGCTGGAAGAACACCAACTCATTTTCCGCTCGGGGACCCTGCGGCCCTCCGGACTCGACACAGAGTTCAATAATTTTATGGCCTAAACTTTTCTATGTCCCAGCCCTCTACCCTACACGCCAGGTCTTGTTTTCACATAGACTGCTATTACACACTACCTATTGTTAGTCACTAATAGTCCCCATTACCAGCAAATAACGCTCCTAGCCAGATCGTTATCAACTCCTTTGTCTATCCAACTGCTCTTTTCCCTCTTCAGGCTCTATCCTTTATCTTATTGTTTGTGCCGTACCCCATCCCCCTTCCTATTTTTTCCAATATAAACCCATGTTTTCCCAGATAACAAGCATGGGGCTGGATGAACACAGCAGGTCAAGCAGCATCATAGGAGCAGGAAAACTTGACGTTTCGGGCCTAAACCCTTCATCAGAAATGGGGGAGGGGAAGAGGGTTCTGAAATAAATAGGGAGAGAGGGGGAGGCGGATAGAGGATGGACAGAGGAGAGGATAGGTGGAGAGGAGGCAGACAAGTCGAAGAGGCGGGGATGGAGCCAGTAAAGGTGATGTAGGTAGGGGGGTAGGATTACCCATGTTTTCCCAGCTTGAATTCTGAGGAAGAGTCACCCGACCCAAAATGTTAACTCTGACTTTTTCTTCACAGATACTGCCAGACCTGGTGAGCTTTTCCAGCAACTTCAGTTTTTGATCTTATACGGTTCTATTAGTTGAGAACTATCTCGGCTATTTAAATTGCAGTGAAGGATAACAAATGAAGTACAAAAAGTAGAATGGACAAGGTAACAATTTTGAAAATTATATTTATAGATCAATACCAATCTATTTCATACTTTTAGTCTCTATGTCTCCATCATATCTGCTCCAATAATCCTACCAATCCTAATATTTTTGGCCTTCCTACTTAAGAAAGGATACACTTACCATAGAGGGAGTGCAGCAGAGGTTTACTAGACTGATAATGGGAATGGCAGGACTCTCCTATGAGGAGAGATTGACTTGACTGGGCCTGTATTCACTAGAGTTTAGAAGAATGAGAAGAGATCTGATTGCAATATCTAAAATTCTAAAAAGGCTGGACAGACTAGATGCAGGGTGTTTGCCTTGGTTAGGGTGGCTAAAACCGTGGGACACAGTTTCAAGATACAGGTAGACAAAGATTAAGGCAAAGATTAGGAAAACTTTGTTCACTCAAATGATAGTCAGACAATCTGTGAAACTCTCTACCACAAAAGGTTGTGGAGGCCAATTTATTAACTGAATTTATTCAAGTTAGAGACAGCTTAATTTTTTGATGTTAAAGCATCGAGGGATATAGGAAGTGGGAATATGGTATTTAGACAGAGGATCAGCCATGTTCATACTGAATGGTGGAGCATGATTTCGAAGAGCTGAATGACCTATTCCCACTAGTTTCTACGTCTATGTTTACCCTCCATATCAGTACTTCCATTCTGTCTTCTTTTCCCCGCCTGAAGATTCCCCCTCCAATTGGTCTCAAGAGGACCACCAAACGTTTTGATTTCCTTTCTCACACTTACATCCTCAGCTCTTTCTTTTGCAGTCAGCATCTTCATCGAATACCCCTTGTCCTCATCCTCCAGTCCTCAATCCCATGCTTGATGGATTATCCTCTGTCATTTCAGCCACTTCCAGCATGATGCTGCTACATTTATCCCCTTTCAAACTTCTGAAGAAACAGTTCAGTCCAGGACAATGGGGCCATTCTTCCATCACCCCCAACACCTCCAGAGCACCTTCCTCCACTAAGTGCAATTCCAGATCAGTTCTTTCACCTCCTATCTCCCACTGCTCAGAGCCCAAACATTCCTTCCAGGCAAAACAATGATTTATTTCTAATTGCTGCAATTTATACTGTATATGTTGGTATCAGTTTTCTCTATGGTGGGGAGTCAAAAACTGAGATTGGAGGATCACTTTGCCAAACATCTCAATTCACTTCACCAGAGCCTCTAATCTTGTCCGTTATTAGCTGATTTTGTAATTTAATTTCTTTCGCATTTACCCTAACCAGACCTGCCCTTTTCATTGCTTCCATACTTATTTCAAAGCTGTTATATCTCTGACTTTTACTGTTCGGACAAAAGATCTTTTCCTTGAAATATTAACTGTTTCTGTCTCCACAAATGATGTACTGGGTTTTCAGCATTCCAGCATATTTTTACATCTTACCTTCGTAATTAATGAAGGTAACCAGGGTTTGAGTTAATATCAATTAGATTCTACAGTTCCAAGTTAGAGAATAATTCTGTTCTGGACCACTATGTAAACTGTATAATCCAGCTGCAGTTAGTTGAGATTTAAATACTAAAATTCAGTTAAATATTTAAAAAATCGACAGCACTGAAACAGATCCTTCGGTCGAACTTGTCCATGTCGACCAGATATCCTAAATTAATCTAGTCCCACTTGTCAGCATTTGGCCCATATCCCTCTAAACTCTTCCCATTCACGTACCCATCCAGATGCCTTTTAAATGTTGTAATTGTAGCAGCTTCCACCACATTCTCTGGCATCTCACTCCCTCAGTGAAAATGTTGCCCCTTAGGTCCCTTCCATATGTTTGCCCTCTCACCTTAAACCTATGCCCTCTATTTTGGACTCCCCTACCCTGGGAAAAAGACCTTGGGCATGCATCCTATCCATGCCCATCATGATTTTATAAACCTCTATAAGGTCACCCCTCAACCTCCACCACTCCAGGGAAAATAGCCCCAGCCTATTCAGCCTCTCCCTATAGCTGAAACCCTCCAACCCTACAACATCCCTGTAAATCTTTTCTGCACCGTTTCAAGTTCAGCAAACAAAAGCTGTTTAATACAATTATCTCCTGTGAGACTCTGAAGAAACAAGGAGTTGGAGGCAAAATTCAAACTGCAAAGAAACGCTTTTACTTAATTCAGCAGTTACGCTGATACCTCTTGGACAAATAAATCTCAGATTCAACTATAACACCTTGTTTGAGCTACTGATAATAATTATTTTCAAAATCAGTCTTTTCCATATTTGAGAGTTTCGTACTAATTTCCACCTGCCATTTAAGTTACCACAAGGGACTGATACTTTAACTGTTCACAATTTTCAAATATAGCATCCTGTAAGATGCGCTAAGAACAGACTCTAATGTCAATTAGCTACCTAGTTGAGTATTCATTGGAAAATAAAAAAGTTAGCAACCAAATTTGAACTCTTTCCTATTACTGTTTCGTAACAGCATCAAGTACCCCAAGGTCATTTAGCACAGCCAGTTACAAAGTTACCTCTACACTTGTGACCTATGACTAAATTCAGAAAAGTATTTTACTGCGTTGATCTGATAATAAGTTCCTATTCCAGTGGTTTTGCCAATTCAGTGCTAAAGTAGGCATAGCTTTGTGCTACTGTCTCACAGTCTGAGGCTCAATACCCTGGAATCCATTAACCAGTTCAATCAGAAAAGCTGCATTACCACAGATCTACAGCATATTATTCATTCACAGGTTTAGGACATTGCTGGTCAATCCCTAATTGCCCAGAGAGGAACTGTGGGGTTTGGAGTCACAAGTAGGTAAGGATCTTTACCTGGTCTGGCACTTTCCTTCCCTAAATGACAAAAGTGAACCAATGGGTTTTTTCAACAATTGGCATCATGGTCACCCTGACACTCTTCAGATTTTTATTGAATTCCAATTCCACCATCTGCCGTGGCAGGATTCAAACCCCAGTCCCTAGGGCATTAGGTCTCTGGATTAACAGTCTAGCAATAATACCACTAGGCCATCGCCTCCCCTGAGTGGATGATAAGTGGTAGCATAAAAGTAGATGAAAACGAGCAGTCTATTTCTCTAACAATGGCGCACACTGTACGGCTACAATGGTGCGGGTAGTGCTGTCACTGCCTGTGATTTATTCTCATCCCTTTCTCCTGTAAGATCCCGAAAGGGATCTTCAACCAGTCCCCTCAGACTGCAGCCTCCCCTTCACATTGGACTGGACCCTCTCCCTCACCGCCTCAGAGTGGATCCCCCTCCGATGGAAGCCTCCCCTTCAGCTCCGCCCCACCTCGAGACAGGAGGCTACTTCTCAAGCCCTCTCCGCCATACCAGAAGGCAGCCCCCCCACCGAGTGGAAAAGCCCGCCAACGCTAACCCCAATCCCCGGCCTCAGGGAGGGTCGAGACTGCCTGTGGGTTGCTAAGAGACGCCGCGCTCCCTGCACACGCGCTCACCTCATAACGACTTCCAGTGGGAGGGGGAGGGAATGGGGGTCCGGAGCTTTTTCGTCATCATAAAGCGCGCAAGTGGCGGCTGCGTCATCGGGCTCAGTTTTGTGGTCACGTGTTGGTGGGGGTGGAGCTGTTCTGAGAAATTGAGGGAGAGTGCTGGTGGTGGCAACCGTGATGATGAGTGAGGAAAGGACTGAGAGTTGGGAGGGTGACGAGTCAGCTTTGGTGCCGAGAGATGTGAGTCTATTTAATGTGGCAGTATAGAGTCATTGTACTGTCTGTCCGGAGAGTGTAGTGTATGCTAGGGATCGGTGGTCAAGCTTCAGTGTCTTTTCGACTGAGATTAACGTGAGATGAAGCTGTGGCTTGAAGCTCACTTAGAGATAGTAAGAACTGCCGATGCTGGAGTCAGAGATAAGTGTGGAGCTGGAGGAGCACAGCGGAAGAAGGGACCCGACCCGAAACGAAACGTCAACTTTCCTGCTCCTCCGCTGCTTGGCCTGCTGTGTGCATCCAGCTCTACACTGTCTTGTTTGTTTATCGACGTTCACTGTTGAATCTGGAGGGTCCTCCCCTTATGAAGGGGATAAGAGAGAACTGAAAGAGAATGAATGTTGTACTAATTGAGAAGTTGGTGGGTGGCGGGGAGAACCTGCACATTAAGTGTGACAAGTTGTAGGCAAGTTGTTACAATTATTTTTATAGGGGCAGGGTGTATGAGCGCTGGGATAAATAGTTGATCAAAACAAGTCGGCATAAATTTGTAAAGAGGTAAATCTGATGTAAAAACTTGGGAGCCTATAGTTAGTGCATGAAGATGTGTCGATGAGGATTCCTAACAGCATGTAAGACTTCTCTCAACTCTTGGCAAATGCGTGGAATTATAAAATAAAACCGAAAGAACTGCGGATGCTGTAAATCAGGAACAAAAACAAAGTTGCTGGAAAAGCTCGGCAGGCCTGGCAGCATCTGTGAAGGGGAAAACAATCAGTTAACGTTTCGGGTCGATGACCCTTTCTCTGAACCGGACCCGAAGCGTTAACTCTGATTTTTTTTTTTCTTCTCAAATGCTGCCAGGCCTGCTGAGCTTTTCCAGCAACTTCTGTTTTGCGCGTGGAATTGCAAATAGCTTTGGTTCTGAAACGTTCCTTAATCACATGATGTCAGATCATGTGATGGCATTGACTTTTACAATTGAGTTTATATTTCATGTTTTATAAACTGACAAGCTTCTGTAACTACAGTGATTTTCTGCATTGCTCTGCTGTCATGCTACTTAGTGTACCTTTATTTAAATGTATCTGATCTTTCTTCCATCTCCTTTGCCTTTGTAGATTATGTACAGGTGGCAGCTTTGATCTGGCCAATTTGCATTTGATCCCACATGTATGAAAATTTCAACACTGACCTGTTTAATCAAAATCAAGGGGTTGTGTAAAGGGCAGCTGGCATATTGTCCAAATGCTAATTCTGCACCAGATCTTCTAAATAGCTTCCTGTGCTTAATTCTAAAGAAACATTTCTAACAGCATGACAAATTATGGCACAAGACTAGACAATTCTGCCTCTTGTCAGTTTCGGCACTGTCTTCTGTATCCCAATTTTGCTGATCCTTTTATGTTCCTCTTTTAAAATATTTGCTGTGTTTCCTTTTTTAAGTGATTAAGTTTCTGTCAGCTGCTTGTGGTGAAACAGCCTATTAGAGTAGGATGAAAAGACCTGCCTTTTAGTAACATAGAAATTGGGAGCTGCAGTCTGTCATTTGGCCCTTTTAGAGTATTTAAAGTTTCTTTAGAATAATGAGGGAAATGTATAAATTTCTGACACTGCAGGAATGATGTTCCCTCTTTCGTGGAGGGGTTGGAGGTGTGGTGCATGATCTAACAGTTATTTGGTGAGTTATCAAAATCTTTCTAAAAGTATGGTCTGTGGCTCACATTAACTTTCCACTATGCTAAGAAGTCAAACAAGGTTCTTCTGGCTTTAGGGTAAGTGAGCTCTGCTGGAGAGTAGCTGATCAGCAAATTAGGTGAAACTGTTTAGTTTACCTCCTGCACTGCACAGCTATAAAGTTCATTAATATGGAGGCAGGGGCAGAGGTTGGGAAGTGTAGGTGTTTAAGGGATCTGGATGTCTTTAATTGAGTTACTAAAAGCGAGCGTTAGAAATCTGGCATGGAATGTGGGCATTGCTGGCATTTGCCCATTCTTAATTGCCATTGAACTGAATGGCTTCCTCACTCGTTTCAGTGGGCAAATAAGTAAACGATATTGTAGTAGGCCTGGAGTCGCATGAAGGGAAGGGAATCTGCTGTCCTGAAAGGCAGTTAATGATCTGGATGTGTTTTTGATAATTGACAATGATTGTATGGTGGTTATTAGATTCTAGACTGGTGAATTAAGATTTCACCAGCTGCCATAGTGGGATTGAACCCATGGCCCCAGACCTTCAGGCTGGATCTGTGGATTTTTTAGCAAGGTGACATTATCACTATGACTTGCCTTACCATTTGACTTTCTAATTACTTGAGCGTATATGTAAAATGATATGTTGGCATTCATTGCAAGAGGATTTTAGTACAAAAGTAAATATGCCTTGTTGCAGTTTGAGTCATGATGAGACCTCCCTTAGAGTGTTGTTTTTGATTGCTTTATCTCAGAAGATATGTTTGCTATAAAGTGAGTCTAACGGGTGTTCACCAGATTGATCCCTAAAATGGTGGGATTGTCCCATGAGACTGAGGAAACTGGGTCAGTCTTCTCAAGCATTGAAGACTGAAAGGTAATCCTGTTGAAACTTTCAAAATTCTTTCTTGCAAGACGCTAGAGTGTCTATACATGAGACGGATCCTCTAGCTTGTCTCTGGAACTGGGGCCAAAATCTCAGGATAAGGGTAGCCATTTAAGACTGAGACCAGGAGAAATTCTTTTCAGTGGTTAGTCTTTGGGATTCTCTCTCCCAGAGTGCAGGAAGGTTCAATCTTTGAGCAAGACTAACAACAAAGAAAATGGCATTGATCTACTTTGATCTAGAGTGGTAGGGCAAGCCTAACAGTCAACTCCTGTTCCTTTTGTTCCTCTCAAGGGATCATATTTTCAGGAAATGGGGTATGCTATTTGGAATGTTTCTTTAGGGTGTGTGGCATTCTCTACTACACATGGCTGTGGAGGCTGAGTCACTGAATATATTAAAGAAAGAGAGGGCTTTCCAGATATGAAAGACTTCAAAATAAATGGTAAAGTGTGGGAATATGGAGTTGAGATTGAATGACAGAGCAGACTTGATGGACCAAATTGCCTACCTCATGCTTTGTTTTACTCCAGATGTGGTCTTGCCAGTGCCTTGAGTGGTGTACTTTTATATTCCATTACCTTTGTGACACATTACAACATTCTGTTTGCCTTCCTAAGACTTGCTGTATCAGCAAAATAACTTTAATATTACCTTCTCCCTTGATTCTTCTGTGAGCATCCTAATTCTCTGTCCCCATTCATTCAGTGCTGAAAACAACTCTCTCCTTCAGTGGTGAAATCCCCAAGTTTTTCTGTTTTTCCAGTACATTCCCACTACAACATTTCAGAACCAGGAGATGCAACAAAATGTGCTGGCTTCCACATCCAATCCAAGGCTTTTTCCCCTTTTTTGTACATCAGCTATGACTCTCAGCCTAGACATCATCTACCACGGTCTGCTATTCCCAGTTCTCTGACCCATCCTCCAACTCAATTAAATTGCGATTTTTGTAGTCTCTCCAAATCAACATCCTTTCACTTTGTAGCCCAATTTTCCAAATTAGCATCATCATTCAGCAACACCCATTCAATCCACATCTTATCCTTGGAGACTCTTGAGTGCATCTTTAATGGTGGCAACTTTTTGACATGTTAGTAATTGAGTAGTTGGATGGAGATGTGGTGCACCATAGTGTGATATTGTTCAACTCCCTCCCATTACCATTAACTTGTTTGGTGATGTTTTGGGAGGCATAATTATGATCAGTTCCAGGATAAGAGGTGTCTTGGAGCAAGGAGTAGCAGGTGGGTCATCTTTGGGGTGTATTATCCAAAATTCTTCAATCTTGTCCTTTCATTATTTTTAAGAATCATACTCAGTTTATCCCCTTGAATCTAAATAACTCTTAATATTAAAGCTCATCCTCATGACCAAAGATCCAAACTTAGCTATGAGTTTTATGAATATTTCTTTACAAACTTATTACCTTTTAGATGTAAAGATGTACTACTGCATAAACAGATTACTCCAGGTTTTTTTTCAAAATCTGAAATAAAAGCAAACTGCTGGAAATACTCCGGTCAGGCATTGTTTTTGGAATGAAAGCTTAATGCTTTGGGTTGAGAACCCAAAACATTAATACTATTTTCCCCCTCAACAATGGCTGCAAACTTGCAGAGTTTTTCTGACATTTTGTTTCTCATTGTAGTGTGCTGGTCTAGTTAATGGTTCACCAAGTGGCAGTTTTAAACACTTTTCTCACCAATAACCTCACTTTTTTTTTTTGGACACCAAGTGGCAGTTAACCTCTAATCTAATGAAAAGACCATTTGAAGCCCCAGTGTCTTGAGCCTGACGTCCTCTATGAACAAATTTTCTGAAATGGGTCATCCAAACAATGATACTGCATTCTAATCAACTATTTTAGGATAATATTGCTTTCACGGATCACAGAACTAAACTCTACATGCTTTGTTTTGCACTTTTTGAGCTTTTTTTTTAAAGACAGTGGCAGGGGTAGGGCGCTCAGCCTTTTTAAGTAAATTATCCTGTTTAATGAGATCGTGACTTGGCTTTTTTTTAAATCCTCTTGTCCAGTAAAAATCTGTTTCTCAAATTTTAAAATTATTGTGAGCTTATGTCTACTGCTTTTCTTTTGTAGGATGAAGTTTTAAACTTTTACCATCCCTCGTAGAAGTGATTCTTAATTTCCCTCCTGAATAGTCTGGTCTAGTTTTAAAACCTAGGACAAGAGGACGTAACCTTGTCGTGGCCTCAAAATGTTCTCTCTTCACCCTATCGATTCCTTTTAAATCATTAAACTTCAATCCGGGCACACCCCCAACCCTCTATGTGCAAGGCAATACCAGCCTAGTTTGTAGACTATTGCTTCATACTCTAACCACTGAGCCCTTTACAGTGAATCTAGAGAATCTGCATTGCACTCCTTCCTTGAAGACCTAACAGTGATGGACCAAATAACCACCTTCTATTATTGTTCTGATTCTACCCTTTTCGTAATATATTTCAATGTCTTTGTCACAGTTGCATGCTGATCATGACTAAGACTTCCTGCTTATAGCGGTTTCCGAGCTTTGTCACATCCAGATTATTTTGTCTGCTTGTCCAAAAGCAATGTGCGCGTTAAGTTTCCTTAAATATGAATCACTTTCTTGAGTTATTAATTTTACAATCATTTTTTCTTCCTTCTATTTATCCTCCTTTATAATACTGCAGCTGTATTACCATGTGTAAGTATTATATGCATCCTGAAGTATTTAGGGGCCATCTAGTCACTTTTATATGTATGGAAGTAATGCATAATTATTTCATTTGACTAAAGCTAATGATCTTGATGGCACATGCAGGATAGGGTTTCAGTGTTTAACATGTGAATATTCAGGCATCTTCTGTAATCCAGAAATTTAAGTAAAGCACTTCCACTTGCTTCAAGATTTCTTCTCGGACGTTCCTGTGGATGCAAGGAGAGGGAAGAAATGTCGTTGAATGACTGAGGAGGGTGCAGAATGAAAGTAATGACTGAACTAGAAGTCTTTGAGGAAGATGAACGAGGATAAATAGCCAGTTGTACTAATGCCAGTAGATACAATACTCTCTACTGAGTTGTTCAAAAAAAATTCCTTTTTATGTTGCTTTAGAAAAGCGTTGTTCAAAATCCACATTCTGTAGTCGGTTGTTTTGGCAGTTTATTTCAACTGAAGTTGGTTATGAATCCATAAAACTAAAGGGGTTACAGTATTGTAAAACTCTACAATGAAGACTGGCACATGTTAATATGTACAATATTTGGTACATAGGTAACACTGAGCACAGTGGTAATGTTGTAACAGTGTATCCAAATCATTTGAGCTAAAGGTCAGCATATGCTGAAAGTGGTTTCCTGATTTCAGTGTAAAGGCTGGGAATGCGTATGTGCAGTGAAACTATCTACCAGCACCACAGACAGTTTCCATCCTAATTACATCTGTAGATGTGAATCAGTAAGGAAACTTTAAATGCTGTAGCTTGGTCAAGTGGCTCTTGTTCATCAAGTACATTGTGGCCCTCCCCAAACTGATTTGGCAATGTGTGTGGGGCATGTGCCAATGCCTAGTTGTATACTGTACTTCAATCACTTCTCTATTAGCTGATATTTCTTTAGCCCATTTGATGCAATGAGGCATGAAGTTTTTTAAAACACCTTGGTGAAACAATTAAGTTAGTGTTTATTTAAAAATTAAATGGAAAAAATTTCAAATACACAAGTTGGACAGCATCTATATACAGCAAAACACCTATTTAACCCGCAGCCTTTCAGCAGAAGCTTTGTTCATTTATAATGAATATGCTGTAGTTATTTTGTATACTACTAGATGCAGTATGGGTTCACTTAAAAGTCAAACACTTCACTGTAGTTCTTTCAAACTTAATGTGATTTTAATTATGCAGGCAACACAGCGTCATGAATCAACAAGAGCTTCCTTTGCTTCCTCTGTGTTTAACATAATGCATGCAATCATGGGAAGTGGCATCCTAGGCCTGGCATATGCAATGGCAAGTACAGGTATTATTGGTTTCAGGTAAGACGAGACAAGACATTGTTGCACTTGATATGATTTAATTAGTTGATGCCCTGAATTGTTGCCCATAACTGAACCTTGTCATGGAGTCGTCAGATGTACAGCATGGAAACAGACCCTTGAGTCCAACTCATCCATGCCCACCAGATATCCTAGATAAATCTAGTTCTGTTTGCCAGCATTTGGTCCATATCCCTTTTAAACCTTTCCCATTCATATACCCATCCAGATGCCTTTTAAATGTTGTAATTGTACCAGCCTCCACCGCTTCCCCTGGCAGCTCATTCCATACATGCACCATCCTCTGCATGAAAAAGTTGCCCCTTAGGTCCCTCTTAAATATTTTCCCCTCTCTCCTTCAACTTATGCCCTCTTGTTTTGGACTCCGCAACTCTGGGAAAAGACCTTTGTCTATTTTCCCCTATCCATGCCCCTCATGATTTTATTAACCTCTATAAGGTCACACCTCAGCCTTTGATGTTCCAGGGAAAATACCCCCAGCCTTTTCAGATTCTCCCTATAGCTCAAACCTCCAACCCTTGACAACGCTCTTGTAAATCTTTTCTGGACCCTTTCAAGCTTCTCAACATTCACACTATAGCAGGGTGACCAGAATTACACACTATTCCAAAAGGACCCTAACCAACGTCTGTGCAGCTGCAACATTACCTCCCAACTTCTTCATTCAGTGCATTGTCCAATAAAGGCAAGCATATCAAATGCTGCCTTCACTATCCTGTCTACCATCCTCTACTTCTGAGGACCTGAGGACCTGTGCACCTGCACTCCGAGATCTGCTTGTTTAGCAACACTCCCCAGGACCTTACCATGAAGTGTATCAGCCCTGTCCTGATTTGCCTTTGCAAAATGCAGCACTTCACATCTATCTAAATTAAACTCTATCTGCCGCTTCTCGGCCCATTGGTCCATCTAATCAAGATCCTGTTGTACTCCACGGTAATCTTCTTCGTTGTCCACTACACCTGCAATTTCCTGTCATCTGCAAACTTACTAACCATACCTCCTATATTCACATCCAAATCATTTATACACGTGACAAAAAACAGTGGATCTAGCACCAACCCTTGTGGCACACCACTGGTTACAGGCCTCCAGTCTGAAAAGCAATCCTCCTCCACCACCACCCTCTGTCTTATACCTTCAAGCTAATTCTGTATCCAAATGGCTAGTTCTCCTTGTATTCCATGTCATCTAACCTTGCTGACAATTTTACCATGAGAAACCTTGTCAAACATCTAGCTGAAGTCCACATCCCATCCACTGCTCTGCCTTTGTCAATGCTCTTTGTTACTACTTTAAAAAAACTCAATGAAGTTCATGAGACATCACTTCGCATGCACAAAGCCATGTAGACTATCCGTAATCAGTCCTTACCTTTCCAAATACATGTAAATCCTGTCCTCAGGATTCCCTCCAACAACTTCCCCACCACTGATGTCAGGCTTACTGGCTTATAGTTCCCTGGCTTTTCCTTACCACCCTTCTTAAATAGTGGCACCACATTAGCCAACCCCCAGTTTTTCAGCACCTTGCCCGTGGCTGTCGATGACATGAATATCTCAGCAAGGGGCCCAGCAATCACTTTCCTAGCTTCCCACAGAGTTCTTGGGTTCACATGATCAACTCCTGGGGAATTATCCAACTTCATGAATTTTCAGATGTCCAGCACCATCACCTCTTTAATATGGACATTTTTTCAAGATGTTATTATCTATTTCCCCAATTTCTATATCTTCCATATTCTTCTCCACAGTAACAAAGATGCAAAATTTCCCCATCTCCGGAGGTTCCACATGTAGGCAGCCCTGCTGATTTTTCAGGTGTCCTGTTCTCTCCCTAGTTATTGTTTTGGTCCTTAATGTATTCATAAAATTCCTTTGAATTCTCCCTAACCCTATTTGCCAAGGCTGTTTTGTCCCTTTGTTGCCCCCCTGGTTTCCCTCTTAAGCATACTCCTACTGCCTTTATACTCTTTTTGGGGTTCACTTGATCTCTGTCTATACATGACATATGCTTCCTTCTTTTTCTTGATCAAAACCTCAGTTTCTCTAGTCATCCAGCATAGACTACCAGCCTTGCTGTTCACCTTAACAGGAACATACTGTCACTGGTTCCCATTTTCCAATCATCCTTTACCTGCACACACCCACCCCAATAACTTTGAAAATTCTTGCCTAATACTGTCAAATTTGGCCTTCCTCCAATTAAGAACTTTTAACTCTTAGATCTGCTCTAACCTTTTCCATCACTATCTTAAAACTAATAGAATTATGGTCACTGGCCCCAAAGTGCTCCCCCACCCCGACAGTAGTTCAAGTTTTGCACCTTCTTTAATGGGTATGTACACACACTGAATCAGAATTTTGTACATAAGAGCATAGATAGAGAGGAACTTAAGACTATGGCAGTTCCAGTCTGTTTTGGAAAATTAAAATCCCCTACTGTAACCACCCTATTATTTGTACAGATAATTGAGATCTCCTTACAAATTTTTTTCTCAATTTCCCACTGACTATTAAGGGGTCTACACTGCAATCCCAATAAGGTGATCATCACTTTCTTATTCCTCAGTTCCACCAAATAATTTCCCTAGATGTATTTCCAGGAACATCCTCCCTAAGTACAGCCATAATGTTATCCTTAGTCAAAAACACCAGTTCCCCTCCTCTTTTGCCTCCCTTTCTGTGGCATCTGTACCCTTGAATATTAAGCTGTCAGTTCTGTCCATACCTGAGCCACATCTCCAATTGCTATGATATCCCAGTCCCATGCCCTGAGTTCATCTGCCTTACCTGATAGGCCTTTCTGATGAAGGGTTTAGGCCCGAAACGTCAAGTTTTCCTGCTCCTATGATGCTGCTTGACCTGCTGTGTTCATCCAGCCCCATGCTTGTTATCTCGGATTCTCCAGCATCTGCAGTACCTTTTACCTGATAGACCTGTTGCATTGAAACAAATGCCGTTTAAATTATCAGTTCTACCTTGTTCAATGCTTTGGCACTGCCTGTGTTTGTGTTTACCCAGTTGTACCAGTCTCCAGACTGATCTCTTTCCTCACTACCTCCCCAGTTTTCTGTCTTTCTGTCTTTCTGTCTTTCTGTCTTTCTGTCTTTCTGT
>JAHRHZ010000283.1:56305925-56334360 GCA_024137785.1 Ginglymostoma cirratum
ATGTGGCTTTTGTCCTTTGGCTAATTTGACTACAAACTGGATAGAATGTTAAAATTCCTGTGTGCTGTTATGATCGTCACTGTCACCTCTGGCTCAGAGTTATTGCCTTAAAATTGATTGCACAATTTGGGCTGCTGCTTCAGTGCCATAGTAAAGGATTTCTGGATTTTAAGAGGCCTTTTGAACTGAAATATTATACTGAGATTCTGTGCCCACTTCGCAAAGATTGAGAGCTCCTGGCTAATAATATATTATAAGCCAGTATCAAACAAAAAATCTTGTCATTGGTCTCATTTAGTGTTGAGATATTACTGTGCATAGGTAAAACTATACTGGTTTTATAACAAGGCAATACAAGTGAACTACAGATGTAGCAAAAGCTCAATGTGAGGAAGAGCTTGGATCAGGTGTTGTTTGTGGGGAAGTTAATCCATGGATACTGCAACGATAGACATGGTGAGTTTTTGCCCTCAATGCCATTCCTTCCTCATCACTGCACCACCATGCCATTCTTGTGACCTTCTGGGTAAGGCGTGCCAACTCGATTTATCCTTGTTGCATTGTCTAGTCCCTCTTTTCTTCTCTCTCTACAGTTTGTGCTGACCTGAGCATTTCCAACAACTCCTGTTTTCTTTCTTAGTTATGTTTTCTGTGTTATCTTGATAAGTAACTAAAATTTGTTGGTTTTCTTGCAGGTTATGGTTGCTGGTGCAATACTTGTACAAAACATCGGAGGTAAGCAAATCTATAATCAAGAAATTGCGTGACCAGAGAAGGTTGAGTGACAGTATTTAATTCCAAACCCTCAAACAATTGGAATATTTTGAGGAATTGACCCACTTTTTTTACTTATATAAATGTCGCAATTGCATATTTTCTCATGTTTAAAATGCAAGTTGGCTTAGAAATTATAATACTTGGGCTCTGGAGTTGTAGTGAGGCTTGATTTTTAAATATACTTTTTTCAACTTTGTTATTTTATTTCGTCTAACTTTTTTGTTGCTGTAATTTCCAAATGGATGTCACTCAATTTCTAGGAATCAAGTGGATTGTAAAAGGCAGTTTGACTATGAACCTCTAACTCTGTTTGCTGTGTAGATTATGGTGGAAATGGCAACTTGGCAACTTGGTTTGTTTTTTGGTTTTGAAAAATCCAAGAGCTATTCTGGAAGAACGGAGTCCTTACAATGCACCAAAGAATCTAGATGACGTTATGAAATATGAAGTCTCGAGCCTTGTGGGCAAGGCTCATTAGTGGTGGCAGGGAGAACTGAACAAACTGGATTGGGCCTTTAACCTGAAGACTGTTGCTTTCTCCTGAAGAAAGGTTAAAGTGCATCTCCTTCATAAGGTAGATGGAACCACAGGAGGTGGGAGAGATACTAAATTAATATTTCATTTCAGTATTTATTGTGGAGAAAGATAGACATGGAAGCTAGGGAACTTGAGGAAATAAATAGTCCGTCTTACAAAGCAGGTGCTGAAGGTCTTGAGCACAAAAGTAGATAAATCTCTGGGACCTGATCAAGTGTATCCTAGGACATTGTGGGGCACCTAGAAGATATACTGGTATCATCAACAGCCATGGGTGAGGTGCCAGAAGACTGGAGGGTGGCTAATGTTGTGCCTTTTATTTAAGAAAGTCTGCAAGGAGAAGCCTGGGAACTACAGACCAGTGAGTAAGTTGTTGAAGGGGATTCTGAGAGACAGGGTTTATGTGCCTCTGGAGAGGCAAGGATTGATTGGGGATAATTAGCATGGCTTTGTCACTGGGAAATCTTCTCTTACAAACTTGAGTGTTTTGAAGTGACGAAGATGGATGAAGGCAGAGTGATAGAAGTTGTCTACGTGGACTTTAAGGCCTTTTGACAAGCTCCACTTGATAGACTGGTTACTAAAGATTGATCTCATGGGATGCAGGATGAGTTAGCCAACTGGATACAAAATTTGCTTGATGCTCGGAGAGTGGGTGGTGGTGGACGATTGTTTTTGGGACTGGAGGCCTATGACCAGCGGGGCTCCTCCAGGATCAGTGCTGCATCCACTAATTGTTTATATAATGATTTGGGTGAGAATATGGGAAGCATGGTTAGTATGTTTTATGGATGACACCAAAATTGGCAACGTGGTAGGCAGCAAGGAAGGTTATCTAAGATTACAAAGGGATCTTGATCAATTGGGCCAATGGGCAGAAGAGTGGCAGATAGAATTTAATTTAGATAAATGCAAGATGGTGCATTTTGATAAGATGAACGAGAACAGGACTTGTTATTAATGTTAGGGTACTGGAGAGAGTTGTAGGTCAGAGTCCTAGGTCTCTTTGGTACTTGTGTAGTTCATTGAAAGTGGCATCACAGGTAGGGTGATAAGAGGTGTGGCTTGCTTGCCTTTGTTGCTCAGACCATTTGACTATAGTAGTTGGGATGTTCTGTCATAGTTATACAGGATGTTGGTGAGACCACTTTTGGATTACCGTGTAGAGTTCTAGTCGCCTGCTGTCGGAAAGATATTATTAAATTGGTGACGGTTTAGAAAAGATTTACAAGGATGTTACTGGAAAGGAGGTTGAAGTGTGACCTTGGAGGTTTATAAAATTGAGGGGCATAGATAAGGTGACTAGCCTAGGGTGGGGAGTTCAAACTACGGGATATTTTTTAAAATCTTTGCCCTCTCACCTTAATTTTAAGACCTGAGGGGCAAATTTTTCAGTGGTTCATATGTGGAATGAACGGAAGTGGTAGACGCAGTCACAGTTACGACACTTAAAAGACATTTGGTCAGGTACATGAATAGGAAAAGTTTAGATATGGGCCAAATGGGGCTAGTTTAGTTTGGGACAACTTGGTTGGCACAGTCAAGTTGGACTGAAGGGTCTGTTTCTGTTCTGTATGACCCTGACTCTAAGGGACAATCAAATTATTTGCAGGGAACTTTGTGCACCCTGCTGCCATACTGTTGTCATTAGACTCTGACTATAGGCTAGTGATGGACAACATGTCATACACATGTTAATACAAATGCTGTTTTCAGTCAAATTGTCATGTCCCTGCCAATGATGAAATAGAGTAAGGAGGAAAAAAGTTCACTTTTGCTCCCTTTCTATCTGGAGAAATGAGGCATAGAAATGCTCACTACTTCTCTGTCTCTCTGTCTCTGTCTCTGTCTCACCACCTAAATAATTTTAAAAAAGCAGGAATTTTATTGGGGTGCAAATGATTTGCTTACGTCTTTCGGCATGCATGAGCATGTTCTTGTGGGGTGTACTGTAAATATTACTTAAATCAAGGAGAGATGTACTTGGATTAAAATTAAATACAACATTTCTTATTCATTCTACATTTGTTTTTCTAAAAGTGCAATTAATCCCATGGGAAATGGTTGCTATCTCAACCACACGTTGAAAGTTTTTAATAAAATTCCCATGCTGCTCATCTTCAGCAGTGAGCTTCATTCTGCACTAATGCAGTGAACAACAACTTGTCTAAAGTTCATGCCTTCCCTTATGAATTTTTTTCCTTCATAAAAACTAATGTTCTGTGTTGCTAGCAGTTAAAGCACATCCATTTCGTATGTCCAGCACGTTTGAACTGACATAATCAGATAATGCGGTTAATGGCGTGAAGAAGTCCCAGTCAGGAATGTAAATGAGTAGTTTGTGAGAACCAGAACTTAAATTTTGCCATCTATTTGCTGTAATAATTTTAATACTTTGTTTCAACCTAATTCTGCCCATATTACTCTAGAAGACTCTCAGATTTTCAATCAACTTCAACTTTGTTATAACAGAATTTTTGCCAAAATATGATTCAGTTATAACTAAGTTTTATTTTTTTAATGTTAACTTTTTTAAAACCTCTTGAAGCATTTGTCTGCTTTTAAAAGTCAGCTATCTTCTTTTTCCTGCCCCTACCCCAAAAAAAGAGCAGTAAGGCACAGTATTTACACAGCACTCCCGAGTCAACGACAGAACTCTAGCTTCTTTTCCCACTGTGGTTAAAAAGCGTATGTTGAACTTTAAGTATACTTCCTGTTGGGTTGATGTGCGAGAGCTTTCATCGTGCATTCACCTCCAGTGATAATTGCCTCCCATCCCACTGAGGGACAACTGGACGTGGTGAATCAAGGTACAAGTCTAGGTCCTATCAGTACATGGTGCGTTGTTTTCGTGGCAGTATTTTAAGTACCTGTTTATTGACAAAAGGCTGGGAGAGCATCCATAATTTTTTTTTGCTTTTGCAGGTTAACTTTTCACCTGTCCCAAAAGCGTAGGATAAGTTAGAATCTGGGTACAATGGAGCTTGTGATTTAATTTCGAAGTTAAATTCGTGCATTGGAAATGGTGAATTTTGATTTTAAATGTTCGTGTACATGCAATTTTAAAGATAAATGTTTAAAAAAGCATGTTTATTTTAAACTGTCCCTTCTCTGAAGGCTTCCTCCATGATCATTGTACTGTGACCATGTCCTCGGCCTTGGTATGCTGACAGTTACCTCCTCTTTGCCCTCCGCTTTAATTAAAAAAAAAAAAACACCTCTTTCCCCCCTCCAATTCTGACAGTTACTTCTCCTCCTTGCTCTCCCTCAGTTCAAACTGGAGCTTCCATCTCACCCCTTCTCTTTCACCCTCCAGTAGATGCTTACACTCCATTCAACTTCTTCCTCCTGAATGCCACACCCCAGTTAAAGCTAGTGCTTTTCTAGCATTCTACTGAAATCTGTTGTTCACTTTCTTCCAGGTCTATACCCCCACCCCCCTGCCAAAGTTTGGCAGATACTTTAGCCTCCAAGTTACATGTTGCCACTTTTTTCCTGTTCTTTTTATTTGTTAACAGGATGAGGGCATCACTGGCCAGGCAGCATTTATTATGTAGGCCAGACCAGGGAAGGGTGGCAGTTTCCTTCACTAAAGGACATTAGTGAGCCAGATGGGTTTTTCCGACAATCGATTCATGGTCATCATTAGATTGTTAATTCGAGATATTGAATTCAAATTGCACCATCTGCCATGGTGGGATTCGACCCCTGGTTCCCAGAACACTGTCTGGGTCTCTGGATTAACAGTCCAGCGAAAATACCACTAGGCCATCGCCTCCCCTCAGAGTTGATTTGAAGTAGCTGCCAAGCAGTTAGATGCACTGGAGTCATGTATGAACCCTCAGCAGTCATTTTATCTTGCAGCAGAAACAATGGAACCCTCTTGTGCAGTCGTGGGTGGTGTCCCTACCCCTGAACCAGGAGGTCCAATTTCAAGTCCAAGCAGATGTATAATAACATCTCTGAACAGATTTGTTCCTGCTGTCAGAGATAAAAGGTACTGCAGATGCTGGAGAATCCGAGATAACAAGCATGGGGCTGGATGAACACAGCAGGTCAAGCAGCATCATAGGAGCAGGAAAACTTGACGTTTCGGGCCTAAACCCTTCATCAGAACTCTTTTTTTTCGCCAAATCGATGGAATTTAGATAGCAGCCTTGGCACAGCACTGGAGAGAGGAATGGCTAGCCACTGATCTGCATTGGCAGATGAAGATTGGTGTGGAAATATTGCTGAATGCAGAATATTGCCTGTCTGTGGGAAGGAAAGTTTCAGTTGATTTGATTTGATTCTGAGTGGGTTTGAGTTCAGGCCACAGTAAAAGTGAAATGTAGCATTCTACTGCAGTGACTAAATTTAAACGTTTCAATCACTATTTTTGTTTCATTTAACTGTGGTGCAGCCCTGATAAATGGTAAGTATTGATCATAAATTAATTTGCTATTGAGTTGAGGAAAGAATTCCAGAATTTTGACCCAGCAATTGATGGAATGATGCATTTGCAACCCTGAGTGGCTTGAAGATGGAACTTGCAGATTGTGGTGTTACCATGCATCTTTTGTCTTTCTAGATGGTAGTGGTCATGGGTTTAGCAGGTGTTGTCTAAGGAGCACTGAACCTCTGCAGTGCATCTGTAGATAGCACACACTGCTGGTGATCATCACTAGTTGAGTGAGTGTTTGTGAATGTGGTGCTAGTCAAGCAGGCTGCTTGATCCTGGGTGGAGGCAAGTTTCTTGATTGCTGGAGCTGCACTCATCCAAACATGTGGGGCGTATTCTGTCATCCTCTTGATTTGTGCTTAATAGACTCTGGGAAGTCAGGAAATGAGTTACTTGCTGCAAGATTCCCAGTCTCTGACCTAATCTATTAGCCATAATATTCATGTGACTGGCCCAATTCAGATTCTAGTCAATGGTAGTTCCCAGGATGTTGCTAATGGGGATTCAGTGATGTCATGAATATCAAGAATTTATTGTTAAACTTCATCTTGAAGATGGTCATTGCCTGTCATTTGTATGATGCAGATGTAACTTGCATTTTGTTAATTCCACCTTTTGTACAGTGTTTTTGTAGTAGTGTTTAACTATTTATTGATGTAACATCTTTTTAAAATTTTAAGGTTTGAAACAAATAATATTCTAAACCATAAAGAAATATCGAAACTAGTTGGCCCAAATGGGTGACATTTTCATTGACAGATATACCCCCCACCTCTGCTTTTTTAAAACCATTGTATGCGACCACTGAATGATAAGCTATTTTAATTTGGCTCATGTTTCTTCTTTTTCTTGCCTACCATGTGCTTGCTCTTGCTACTACTCAGTGCTTATTGTTAGTTCTTGTCCCTTTAAAATCCGCCAAGTATGCAAACTGAATTTTAATATAAATTTGATTATCAATGTTTAGGTTACCTGAGTGAGGGAGACCAACTGTCTTTCATCCAAGAGTGACTCAGTAGCAGCACTGATAATCAGATTGGAGCCCTGAAACACATTCATGGGCTGGTGATGAAGAAGGTGGTGGGAGAACCAAGACAAGGATGGGGGGTGGGTGAAGGAAAGTCTTTAACCACCCACCTTGCCAAACAACCTGTCCATGATACTTGTGACTGCTGTGCAGATAATGTCCCATATTCACGCTAAGGATACCCTTCATTGTGGTGAATGGCACTGCCATCATGATAAATGAGATCAGGAAAAAAAAATCTAATGTGCTATGGACGATCAAAAGCAAAAGAATTGCGTTGAACCTCAGTGCAGTCTCGAAGCCTGGCATATGATCAATTTATCAGTGATGTTCTCGAGTATAAAGCTAATTCTAGAGTGGCTGTCCCTAAAACAAGTCAGGTACATGGACTATTCTTCGCTTGCCTTTTGCTGCAACAACAAAAGCTTTGAAGTCACCTAGGACAAAGCAACCTGCTTATCCACTACCTGCTCCCCCCGCCCCCCTCACTGCAAATGTGCAGTAGCAGTTTTTTCTACTAGCTAAAATAAGCACGACAGCAGCTTGCTGATCTTCCTGCACTGGAATCTTCCAAACCAGTGACTTCTCCCAACTTCAAAGGGCAAAGACAGTGGACAAATGACTGCCACCACCTATAAAACTCTCACCATCCTGATTTGGAACAATGCTGCTCTTCGTTTTGACTTGGTCAAAAAAAATCTGGAACTCCATCCTTTGATAGCGCTGTGGATGCCCCATGAAGTGCCATTGTTCAAAAAGGTGGCTGCTCATCTCAATAGCTTAGCTGTGGTGGCAATGTCCCATTGAATTAACTAAAAATCCATTGTACTTCATTCTTCTTGCATTTAAGTTTGATCACTTCAAAGTTATCTACTCAAAATGTTGCATTGCGGAGCAACAGAATTGGATATCTAAGGTTTTAGAGTAGATTTGTAGATCGGGTTGTGGTTGGTTGGCTCACCGAGCTGGTTTGTTGTTTTTCCGCAGACGTTTCATTACCCTGCTGGGTAACATCAGTGCTGCCTTTGAAGCGCCATTGTGTTTTCCTGCCAGTTATTTAATCTCCAGAGTCTGTTGAGCTGGATTACCTCACTTCCGGTTTCCTTCGCAGTGGAGTGTATATGGGGTTGTGCACTGTTTGTTGATGGCTTTCTTAGGGCAGTGCCAGGCTTCTAGGAATTTCCCTGCTTGTCTCTGCTTTGCTTATCCCAGGATCTTGGTGTTGTCCCAGTTGAATTGGTGGTTCTCTCTATCCTTGTGGATAGAGATGAGTGAGTATTGGTTGTGTCTTTTTATAGCCAATTGATGTTCGTGTACCCTTGTTGCTAATTTCCTTCCTGCTTGTCTGACGTAGTGTTTGCCACAGTCTCTGCAGGGAATCTTGTATGCAACATTGGTCCTGTCCGTAGTGGGTCTTTGGTTTGGTTGAGCAGTCGGCGTAGGTTGACGTGGGTTTGGGTGCTACTCTGATGCCCCAGTGGTTGTAGACGTCTTGTGGTCAGTTTAGACGTGTTCCTGATGTAAGGTAGTGTAATGTGTGTCGGGGCATGTAGTATCTTGCTGGTGTCGTTTGTGTAATAGGCATCTTCTGACCCAGTTTTTCAGGTATCCATTGTCTTTGGATACCTGGAAGAGGTACTCTTCTTCTCTGCTGCAGTGTGTTGTTGCCTGTTTAAATAATGTTCTTACGCAACCGTGTTGTTGAATTCACCAACGAAAGATTAAATTTACTTTATCGAAGCAGACAGATTTCAGAATGGCTTGGTTTATTGATTCTGTTCCAAAATCTTGTACAAAAGCGTATGTAGTATAGTTCTCCTTCCATACAGCAATCAGTGCAGGCTGTGAGGAAGTAGTTATGATGCAGACTTGGTTGGATCAGAGCCCTTAATCCCAAAGATTGGAAGAGATTTAATTGACTTGATGCTCACCTACTCTGGAGAATCTTAGATTAAACTGATCCTCCTTTGATAGATCCTCACAATATCTACTTTCTCACCATAATTGCTGATTTATTTTTCTCTACATGTCTGAAACTGGGTCTAAAGAAATGCTATTTAATTTTCTTAATTCCACAATGTCTTTGTGGAGAAATTGCTGAAGAACTTGCATTTGTATGGCACTTCTCAGGACATTCCAAAGTGCTTTTCAATCCATTTAGCACTTTTTGAAGAGTTGTCAGTGTGATGCAGGAAATAGGCAGCCAATATATGTCGAGCAAGATCTTAAATACAGCGATTTATAAGAATGATCAGCATCTCATTTTGGTGGTAGCAGTGAGATAAATCCTAGCCATGATGCCAAGAGCACTTCCTTGTTATTTGGCATTAAGCTATGATATTTTGTGCCCATCTAAGGGCAGACAAAAACTGTTTAATATCTCATTGCAAACATAATCAACTTCACTCTGATGCTGCAGTAAAGTGGTGCTTAGATCTTGTGCTCCAGTCTCGAGTGCATTACAAATCATCAACCCACAATGCTGTCACTCAATCAGTGCCACTGATCCATGGTTGACATGGAAGTCTGACATCCCTGTTGGTGTTCTGTCTCTCAGCTTGACTTTCCTGGTATTTGAACATTTCACCTCTTTTTTTAAAATTTTTTTTGCCAGTTATTCCTTTCATAATCTAAAGCTTCTCTTTGTAATGAAAATCAGACCTTTTGTCAAAGAATTGTTGTAGTGTGCAAACCTTTCCTCTATAGGTTCCTGATATCCAGAAACACCTTTATTCAGTTCTTTTGTATCTTTTAAAGGTCTCAATTTCCCTACAACGAAATTAGAACTGTACACCAAGCGCTCTCAATGGGTCTAATCCATGTCTTCAATATCTATTTTGCTATCCTCCTCTGAAAATTGATATAACAAAACACCATATACTGTGATGTATTAATTAGGTGAATTTAAAACACCTTACAGAATATTGTCACACTGATTTTGTGCAGTTGAAGGATGGAAGTGCTTTTTGTGTGGGGGCTTTGGTAAATAAGAATGGAGCCTAAGCCCTTTCCAGGTGGAGAGTGTCTCGTGAAATATTGAGATTTGACTTTGGTAAAATGTGAAATGTAGGGCCAGAGGTTAATCATTTTTTTTAAACAGAGATTACCTAACAAGCATGACATTAATAGCCTCAATTCTTGTCCTGGGATTGAAATGTTGACCTGAAATGGATTGTCAGTCAGTGTCTGGGGGGATGGGAAAGAAAGCTCCTAGAAAGCAACCAATTTAATCAACATGATAGCTTTAAGATTATTTCAGAACACTTATAGCTGGGTCATTTATAATTCTTGAATGTGACCATTTTTAACTTGTTTTAATGTTGAAGCTGCAATAAAGAAAACCGTAGAATTATTGTAGTTGTATTTTACAATTCAGTGGGAACTAAAAGGAAAGACAGAGCAGTTATAATTTTGAAACTTAATTGTTCAGCATCATTTTTAGACAGCCTGCTTGCTCATTGAGTCAACAGTCTGACTTTAATACGGCTCTTAGCAATTTGAAAAAAATATATTCCAAAATGTTGCTTTTCTGTCACCAGCTATGTCATCTTATCTGTTCATAATAAAGTCTGAACTGCCTGCTGCAATTGCTGGTTTCCTACACAACAGCTATGATGGGTAAGTATCAGTAGCACTGATCATAATGTATAAATTATTCAGTGGAACTGTATTAAATATCTGGTCAGATTAAATAATTTATTCTTGACCAAGATAAGAACAAAAGTTGTGCCACATTTTATTATACACACTTTTATCTACGAGGGAGCTAATGATTCAGTAATTACGCTTAAAAATTCAAAGTTTAATTGTTGAAATGTAACTTTAACAGTCTGAGTACTTTTGGGTTATACAATGTTCTTTTTTAACCAATTCTAGAGAAATGGCTTCTCGGTTTCTAGTACTACAATAGTGGTGTTGAATTTTGCTAGTTGCAATGCTTATTTTTTTGATCCTGTAGACAATTTTAGTTACTCCAAAAAAGTAATTTAATTCATTCATTCATGAATAACATCACTGCAAGAACTTGCATTTATTTACCATTTGTAATTGCTGTCAAGATGAACTGCTGCTGTTTATGAAAGCATTGTAGGAATACAATTAGAGAAAGATCTTGACCTAGCAATGATGAAGGAACAGTGATACATTTCCAAGTTGAGATGGACTTGAAGGGGAGGCTGAAAGTGGGAGCATTCCCACGTGCCTGCATTGTTGAAAAGCTCTTGTGCGTTATGTAATTGGTACACATTGGCTGCAAGCTGCAATGTTAGTGAATTTGTAGGGTATGAAGGTCATGCCCATTAAGCAGGCTGCTTTGTTCTGAATGGTGTTGAAACTCAAGATTTTGGAACAGCATGTATCTAGGCAAGTGGAGAGTGTTCCATTGCACTCCTGGTTTTTTGCCTCAGTGATGTTGGAGACACAGGAGTTGGGAGTTGAGTCCCTTGCTGCAGGATATCAGTTTCTGAATGTTCTTGTGGTTGAGTTAGGTTTCCAGTCAATGGTGACATCTAGGATGTAGATTTTGAGCCTAAGACATGGCTCTGAGCAATTCCACATACGTATTCCTGGGCTGAGATCATTCTTCAATTTCAAGTTCACCACTCCATTCCACTAGGCATTAAGCATAACTGCCCGCCTGAATGCATGTCTCCTGCTGACCCCCTCATCCATGCATTTGATTCTTTTTTAAACTTGAGGGTAGAAGGCTGAGTGACCATGACTTAACTTGCACCAAATCCTGTTTGCTCATCATCTGTTTGCTGATTTATACCTGGTTGAATGTTAACAGTGTCTTGACTTGGAAATTCTCATTCTTGGTTTCAAATATTTATGGTGTGGCCCTTCCTAATCTCTCATCTCCAGCAGCTGTTCAATTACAGTTCTTTCACACTCATTACGTTTGTTTCATGGAGCAACAATTTTATCCCTGTAAATGGGGTCAGTGGTTTAAATTTGGTTCTAGGGAGATGGAAGTATTGCAATAAATTTATTGCTTATTTAGTTAAACCATTTCATTTTGGTTAAACCAGGATCTCCATGCTTTCTTCTATGTGGCAGTCATAGAATCAGAATCCCTACAGTGTGAAAGCAGGCCATTGGATCCATACCAATCCCACCACCCCATCTCTGTAACCCTGCCAATCCACCTAACCTGTACTTCATTGGTCTATGGAAGGAAACTGGAGCACCCAGAGGAAATCCACACAGACATGGAGAGAACATTCAAACTCCAGGCTAGAATTGAACGCAAGTACTGTGAGGTAGCAGTGCTAGCCTTGGGTCATCCCCGTTGGCTTAGTACTTCTCACTTAGTAGTCAGGGGCAGTTGGGTGTGTCTGAGTGAAGAAAGTGAGGATCCAAAAGTTACAAATAGAAAAACCTCTCTTTAATTGTCTAGCAGGTTCTGGGTTCTTCCAGTTTGTGCGAATGTGACCAGGGACTCGTGAGTGAATGGCTCCTTGCACTTATTTTGCTCATTCAGCTAGGACTAGAGTAAAAATGCTATGTAGTTGTATACTTTGAGGTATAGGATATGGTTTTCAACAGCTGATCACCTGAGCTGTAAAGACTATATTGCCTGGTGCTATACCTAAACATCTGCTCCATCATGGACCAGAGCCTGGGGTGGGAAAGGAAGGAATGCATTGTTACGGAGCATGCGAGCATCAACAATATAATTAAGCCGTGAAGGAAGTTCTGTTTGGGGGAGTGGGGGGGAAGAGAATGAGGAACAGGGGACTAAATTTTTTAAAAATCGAACCACAGATTTAGTTAACAAGGTGTAGAGCTGGATGAACGCATCAGAGGAACAGGAAAGCTGACGTTTTGGGCCTAGACCCTCCTTCAGAAATGGGGGAGGGGAAGGGGATTCTGAAATAAATAGGGAGAGAGGAGGAGGTGGATAGAAGATGGACAAAAGAGAAGATCGGTGGAGAGACGACAGACAGGTCAAAGAGGCAGGGGATGGAGCCAGTAAAAGTGACTAAGAAAGGCAATGTGGCTGTAGTACCTGGTTCGTTTCAGGGCCGAAGAGAGTTGCAGTGGGAGAGAGATCCACTGAGGTGTTTCCTGAGGGAGGAGGGTTTCCTCAGCCTTCCTGCTCCTCTGCTGCTTGGCCTGCTGTGTTCATTCAGCTCTACACCTTGTTATCTCAGATTCCTCAGCATCTGCAGTTCCTACTATATCTGAAACAATTTTAACCCCACTGCGAAGCCTCTACTAAGGATGCCTACCTTGAAGTTACCCTCCTCCCTCCAGAAACACCTCAGTGGATCTGTCTCCCACTGCAACTCTCTCGTAATCTATTCGGCCTTGAAACTGTTCAACCACGTCCTGAAGCAAACCAGGTAGTACAGCCACATTGCCTTTCTTAGTCACCTTTTGCTGGCTACACCCCTGCCTCTTTGACCAGTCTGTCTCCTCTCCACCTATCTTCTCTTTTTTATCCATCACCTATCCGCTTCCCCCTCTCTCCCTATTTATTTCAGAATCCCCTTCCCCTCCCCCATTTCTGAAGGAGGGTCTAGGCCCAAAACGCCGGCTTTCCTGCTCCTCTGATGCTGTTTGGCCTGCAGTGTTCATCCAGCTCTACACCGTGTTATCCCACAAATTTAGTGTCTGGATTACTATCTGATTATCATGTGTCAATTTGAATGTTAGATGAGATTTGTAGGTAGCTGGACGCTGTGGGAGAAATAGCTTTCAGTTAATGGGTATTGGGATTAGTGTCCTCCTGAGCCTTTTCATGGCCTGTAAAGAAGGCTTTAATTGTATGGCCTGCAAGTAAGAGGGTAGAGTTGGAAACTTAGAATGGACAAGGCAATAGTGCAGCGTGACTATGCAGGATACTCAATTTACAAACTTGAGTATATCAGCAAAAGAGAAAGTGGGGGGGAAAATAGCTTTTTATCTTCAGTTTGGTAAATTGACTAGTAGATTGCTGCAAGTATCTGTCTTGATGCCTCAGCTATTTTGTCTATTACTATTAATGACTTAAAACACATTACTTTCTGTCCCTTTTAATCCAAGTTTGCCAGCAATACAAAGCTGGACACTCTAAACTGAGGACATAGAGACTGCAAAGAGATGTGAATTTAAAAAAAAAAAAAATTCCCTTAATTTGTGGGATGTATGTATTGCTAGTTGGCTTAACATGTATTACTTATTCCTAGTTTACCTTGAGGTGATGAGCAGCTGCCCTGAACTGTTACAATGCATTTGGTATAGTCAGACTTACAATGTTTGGGTCACCATACTGGAACTCACACTGCCAGACCTTCAGTTTAATTTCCAAGTCAGAATGGCGAGTGGCTGAGGGGAGAAGTTGCTGTTGGTGGCATCTCTGTGCATCTACTGCTGTTATCACTCTAGATGGCGGTTGTGGGTATTACATTGGAAGCAATGCAATCAAGCCCACAAGATTGGTTCTTGTGATGACAGAATTGTCCTGTGTTAGACCCATGCTGTCAACAAATTTTGGCCATAAACTTGCAAGTTCTTTGATTTTTATGTTCACTTACTGGTATTATATAACTTTAACCTTATCTTTATTTTCACACTTTAGGACTCCGTGGTATCTTAATGGACAGATTCTCCTTCTTGTTACAGTTATCTTCGTTGTTCTGCCTCTTGCTCTTCTTCCTAAAATAGGTGATTGTTTGTTTTACATTATTTTCTTTCCAGTCCCTAATGCAGTATATCATCAATAGCATAACACTTAATTGATCTGTAGTTACTGCTGATTTTGAAGGTGTTTGTAAAATTATGCACTGTTTTGGTTAAAACTTATTTCAAATTACACTTTATTGCATAATATTGCCAACGTGCTTTGAGATGTGCTATGTATTTATTTTAAAAAAATACTCATTGTAACTACAAATTATTGAAAATACTTTTTGTTTAACTGGTGTGTTTGATCCCTTTCGTGAAATTGGAAGTCCAAGGAAACATTCCTGTATGTAGGATTTGGAAAAGAAATGAAAGTCGATGAAAGTAATTTTAAGATACAACTCTGGAGCCCACTATTTGTGTCTTCCAGGGTCCTAAAATTGTTTTCTATCAGTTGTTTGTGATTACATCTACCCAACAACAAAATCTTTGTCCTTTCCAAATGCAGGCAATCTTATTATGCAGTGTTATTCTACGTATGTTAGGCATTTGAATTCTCCACCCCCTTCAGTAACACTAAAACTGAACTTAAACTAAACATTAGGTTTTTGTTCTTTGAACTGTGATAATCTTAAAATAGAATTTTTTTTTTCCTTTATGGAACTTGAAACTTTCCCCACGCCTCTCTTGTAAAATTCTTGTCCTGTATGCAAGAGTAAAGACACGAGTAGTTGGTTTAAAGCAAAAAATGCTACTTCACTAAAGCAAACGGTCTTAAACAGGTAATTAAGAATACAGTGAGTAAAATGAACAGGTTGTGCTGAACTACTTGATTCAAATTTCTTTCTACTTCTACTTGACTAATACTTGTGAGCAACTTTGGGCCCAATATCTCCAGTACTGGCCCTGGAGTGGGTCCAGAGGACGTTCATGAGAATGATCACAGGATTGAAAGGCTTAATGTTTGAGGAACATTAGAGGACTCTGGGTCTATTCTTGATGGAGTTTACAAGGATGGGGTGGAGAGGGTATCTAATTGAAATTTTCAGAATACTGAAAGGCCTGATTAGTGGATGTTGGGAAGATGTTTCCATTAGCAGGAGAGACTGCCACGAGGCACAGCCTTAGAGTAAAGGAAAGACCCTTTAGAACACCTGAGGAGAAACTTCTTCAGCCAGAAAGTGGTAAATCCTTGGAATTCATTGCCACAGAAGACTGTGGAGGCCAGGTCATTGAGTATATTTAAGACAGAGGCCCTTGATTAAAGAGATCAAAGGTCACATGGAGAAGGCAGAAGAATAGGGTAGAGAAACTTATGCCATGATTGAATGGTGGAGCAGACTTGATGGGCCAAATGGCCTAATTTCTGCTCCTATGTCGTATGGTCTTATGACTTGCATCTCCTGAACTCCGGTCAGATAACCTTCAAATTTTTGGTAACTAATTCCTCTGCTTGAGTATGGCATCAAAAACTTGTGTACGGATTGGGATTTCCTGGGCCTTCCGATTGCATTTGGCAAGGTGTTTATTCTTTAAATCTCTTCCAACTGTCCTGTTGCAGAATCCATGTCTGACACGTACACTTCTGGCGTTTTAACCATAGCTATCACTATGGTTCTAATGTTGTTAACTCTTGTAACTATCAACATTTGCTCTTGCTTCTTAGCTTGGTGCATTCAGAGTTCAACTAAGTATCAGTTAATGGCTTCTTAAAACTTCCTTTTAAACAAACAGAATTTCAACTGAATCCTATTAGAAATATTTGAGCACACCTCTGTCTTGTAAAATTCTTGTCTTAGTTGTATAACATTTTGTTAGTGACTAGGGAAAGAGGCTGAACCAAATCAGAAATTGAGTCATGGTATCTTTCTTGCACTTCATTTTTTCCTTTGCCACAATTCTCTGTATCATGAAGAATCAGGGGTGCAAACTTGAAGCCAACTCTCTCCTGCAGTTGCATTGCCTGGAGATATTTTTGTTTGATACTTATCAATGTTAATAAATTCTGATATTTGGCAACCTCTTCAAATTTCAGGTACGTATCCAATTTTCTTCAGAAACTTTCCACTACACACTAAACTAGAACTTTCCAAATCACCTCAACTCCCTGTATTTAAAACTAACACTTGGCATCTTCCCCAACAGTTTCATCAGTTACCTCTAAATCTATCTTGAGTTTCTCCTTTTTTTGTTTAGGAAAACCTCTTCCTAATTTCAGGTACCCCTAATAAATCCACCCTGCTTCAGAGCAAATCATTCCAGTTTCACTAGTGAATATGGCTGGCTAACAAATCCTCAGCTGAAAGGATGCCACAATCGAGTGCAGGTTGTGGGCTCACATCTTAGATTAAGCAAAGGTCATAAAACGTGTAAAATGTATTTTTTTGAGTTTTCTGCGGTGGAGGGCTGCAAATTTGTCAACACCAGTTGATGTTTTCTGCCTGTGTTTTTGTATTCTGTTTAATGTTCTTTGTTTTTTTTGTAGGAGAAGTTGGAATATATGTAAACACTGCTCATTCTTGAAGTTGACTGTGACTCTGCGTAGACCATCATTCCCTTCTTGTAAATTATCATAGAATGTTTATTTCTCCTTACAGCACAGCTTGTATTTGGGATTTCCTAATACTTGATGTCATTTTTTGTTTTCAGAGTTTCTCGGTTATACAAGTGGTTTGTCCATCTTGTTCATGGTCTACTTTACCATTGTGGTGAGTGAAATTTCTTACTTAGTGCCTTCTAAATCAGTTAAGCTAGTCATTTGTTTTAGGGTGGATGGTCAACAGAAGACTAATATGTACCAAAGTAAATCATGTCATTTAAGTTTGCAGATTCAGTGCCTACGTGACCGCCAGTATCACTTTGATTTTTTTTTTTGGTAACACTAAAATGAGACTCGGATGACATTTTTGTTTTGTTTCTAGCACTCTGCTGTTGCAGTATGCTATTATATAGACTGATATGATTCAGGCTTTCCCTTACTTCCTGACAAGTTAATTTCCTGTTCACAGTTGTACACTTTATTTTTTCAGACAAGGAAAGATCAGGCACTTGTGTAACTCAAAAGAGCTTAAATGTTTTCCAAGCAATTTTCAGCATTGATAGATCTTCGGGAGCAGGTTTTCCTTATTACAGTGCAGTTGGAGTTGACAGGAAGAATGAAGATAATATGCCAAAGATAATTAATCTGTACTGAACTTTGCTTTGCTTTTCCTTTTTTTTTTAAAGTTACATAATTAATAGCTAGCTTGTTCTACAACTGTTTGTGAATAACCTCAGCTTAGGCTAACTGAGAAGCTGATGTTTGGAATGGGTGAAAAAATTGACCTTGAACCTATATAATGTGCTGTGGAAGGATACTGCATCATAGCAGCCATCTACTGCCAGTGGTCTGCCTTGGGATATTCCTGCCTACTGACCTGCCACTATCAATAGCTGGGAAATTTTAACCAGAAAAAATCACTCTGTGACCATGTAATGCACAAAAATATGGAAAAAATGGCATAACTGTCATTTTTTATTGGATGTTTTCATTTAATTGCCTGGTACAGCTGTTAGATATTTGTCAAGTGTCATATTGTACTGGAATTAATGATAATGAAACATTACTGTAAAATACGTACCATGACTCTACTTAACCCGAAACAGATCCACTGTTCAGATGCACAGACTATTCCTTACTATCATAGTACAGCATAATTATGAAAGATGCAGCACCACAGTAGAGCAGTTTTTTAAAAGCTAGTTCACTCATTGATTCACTATGAAAGAAATTCTCAGTTTTAGAACCACACCTACAAATAGCTGATCGTCTCCCTACTTTATTTCATAATAGTAGAAATTACAGTAAAAAGGCAGATTGGTCATACTTCAACTACTTCTAGTCTTATTTTCTTCCCTGGTACTATTCTTTTTGTTTTTCCTATTTTAAATACTCTTCCATTTTTATATGATGCTCTCTCTACATCAATAGCTAGTAAAGTATTTCATAATCTATTAATCCTCTTTTAGCAGGCTTTAAATTCTTGCATTCTTCTGCAGAAATCTGTCTGTACTTCCACATATCAGTTCACTACAAAAACGTTTGTCACATAATATTTGGTAGCTGGTTTTGGTAGAAATTAATGGTTTTAGGTCCCTCTTCTTTTAAGTCACCCTCAAAATATGCTTGAGCCCATTCATTTAATATTTCGGTGAGATCGCTATCATAGAGTCACAGCCATATAGTACAAAACCAGTCCCTTTTGGCTGAATCAGGTTTCCTAAACTGAACTACCCCCATTTGCTTGTGTTTGGCTCATAACCTCTAAAACTTTCCTATCCATGCACCTGTTTAAATGTCTTTTAAATGTTGTAATAGTACTTGCCTCTACTATTTCCTCTGGCATCTCTCTTCATATATGCAGGCCAGTTACATTTCCCAAAACTTGAACAAAAAAGGTCGAACTCTTAAAAACTATATTTGACTGTATGATGCCATTTTAAGTATCTGTGAGCAATTTGAGTCAGATTTCTGACAAAAGTACGAAGTAATAGCTAAGAACTTTTTTAATAATCTCTGGGCTGCTTTACACACCTCTTGTTAGCCCTAGGCAATATGATAAATAGTTTGGAGGGAAAGGAGGAATATTTAACTTGAATTCATGTTTTTATCTATGTGCAATTCCAACTGACATGAATATTAATAAACCAGAAATTTGAACACATTTTGAGACTCTTACCACAAACTGTTTCTTTACAATTTTATCTCGGTACAACTTGAAATCTGTTGTTGGTTTTTTTTTTATTTTAGTCAGACAATTTTCTGACAATACTTACACTCGCATGCTACTTGTATGCAGTTTGCACTAAATGAGTGAAGCTTTCAACTTAAATTTGGAAGCACTAGATATCTAGCTTCTCATCTTGCATGATCTTTACTATTTTAAAAAAAAAAAAATTGGGTGAACTTTTTAAAATGAGCAACAATGACAAAAGCTATGGAACACCTTAATTATAGTACAAGTTTGAAAGTCCAGTCTTCTCCTGCACTTTATAATATAGTAATATACATGTCTGTGCTATACTATTGGAGCAATAATTAAACCGCTTCTACAGTGTTCACTCTCTACAATACCCTGCCTTTTCTTACTTGCTTCACGTACCCTCTCATTTATATAAGGCTTTATTAATCGTATTGCAGTCAAGTAAAAAAACTTATGCAATTCAAACTTCTGTGACCTAATTTAGTTGCAACATGTAAATAGGCTACTACAAAAGCTATTCCTATAGAAACCTCTTAAACTCCAACATTTTTCTTGTTGGCAATTCCATCCTGTTTTCGTTTGGGTGCTTTAAATTAACGTGATTTATCTTCTGCAGGTTGTGTTTAAAAAATGGTTCATTCCTTGCCCACTGTTTAATGGCACTGTAAATTATGTTCAGGTAAGATACCTTTTTGATACTGCTGTGACGGTTAGAGATTAGAATGATTCCTTGCAGTTTTCTAATGAGGCCCTACTTAAGGATGTTGTGTTGAAGAAATGACTAGTTGCTGTTAACTAAGTTAAATTAATTTGATTGGGCAAGAATTGCTTTAAATGTTGTGGAAGCAAATTCAATTGAAAATTAGATAGAAACTTGAATGAAAAGAATTTGCAAGATAATGGAGAGAGTGAGCAAGAATAGGATTAATTGGATATCTTTATTTTCATGGGTATGAGCACAATCAAATGGCTTCCTTCAGTTTTACAATTGTAGTAATTTATCACTGATTCCTGGCCATTTTAACTGTGTCACATTTGTCCTATTTGAGGCTAAAGTATCAAAGTGCATTACATAAAGGAGGCTTTTAATAAGAGTGCTGAAGTTCAAGTATTAAAATTGTCTTTGATAACTTGGAATTTGAACATCGCTGAAAATGCTTTTTTTTTCCTTGGAAAGCTTTTTGTCTTGCACTTATCAGGATAGTTTTTTTCAAGGGGAGGAAAACAGCATTTTATACTAGATGAGAGAAGAGCATTCATTGGGTGGATTCTGATTGGAGGCATGTCTCGTGGAATACAGTGAAAATATTTTTCAAGTTCTGGGTTTGGTCAGATCCCATGGGTGACATCATCTATTTGGGCATACGTGGTGTTAAAACTGAACATGACTGCAGTTTGTTGACTTCATAAGTGTATGAATCCTTATTCACTGAAGTGTCGGAAAGTCTATATTGCCATGATAGTGTAGATGTCTGTGGTTTCCTGTGGTATATTGAACAGACCAGCAATGTTCAATGAGTACCTGGGTGCTGAATCACTATTGATATGCAACTCTTGCATGGCCTTCGGGTTAATGAATCCTTCAACCTATGAGTGGAAAACATGTTCTGACTTAGTTGTAGCAACACCAAACTGTTTGACTGGCTTGTGTTTATTTGTAGATAAGTAACGAATAAGGCAAAATCACTTTTTTTTTTTTTTTTTTTTTGTTTTGGGGCCAGCCTATAAGTACAAGGGCACAATGTGCCATAAGAATGAATGGGGAGAGGGGTGGTTGCCATGAATAGTGTGTCTTCTTGGATATATTGGCACAATAATTCTCTGGGTGTTTAATATTTTCTGGAGTGGCTGTAGATTTTTTTTTTTTTTTTTGTCCCTTGTATGGGATACAAGTCTCCGAAGCAAAATGTTTGAGTCCCATTTGTAAAGAACTTGAAAATCAATTTTTTGCTGTTCTAATTTCATGTATGCTTTCCATTTCAGACTTCACCTAGCATTAGTATGACTTTATCAGCCAGTGTATTAGTTTTTCAGAGAACTTCCTTCTAATCTGTCTCCTTTAAACTGTGTTGCCTCAGTCATACTTGTTTAAATTTCTACCACTAGGTTATCCATTTGCCTCTGAAAGATTGCAGGTTGAGAGTAATTTAGTATTGAATTGTGTCTTTAGTAGCGGATTTGCTGCTGTCTAAAGTCATCTTTCATAAGGTCCCAAATATGGCAAGTTCAAGACCCAGGTTACTGCTGGAGAAACTCAACAGGTGTGGCAGCATCTGTGGAGAGAAAAACTGAGCTAGGGTTTGGAGTCTAATATGACTCTTCTCTTCTTTGGAACTTAAAGGTTTGGCTTATTTTCACATGAAGCAATTTCAGAGTGTATGAAATCTTCAAATGGAATATGTTAATGCCATGAGCAGTACCTATTTCATCTGCGTTTGTTTCCAATTCAATTGGATAGAATTCTTGTATTGCAATTTTTTAAAAAACTTTTTTGATTGCTTTCTTGAATGTCTAAGGCAGTAAAATTTCTCCACTCCCTATAATAGCTGCTACATTGTGTCCCTAGGCTACTGAAGAGCAAAAATTGGTTTGTCCTAATCTATTTTCTCATGACTTTTGGTCGGGAAATATCGATACCTATCTAACTTTTTTCATGGTATCCCATTCTTGCACATTGACATGGTTGGTTAGGTAATTTTATAGTTTGCATCCCAATAACATAGCACTCCAGTCGCCGCCCTCACTGCCGCCCCACCCCTTGCTGCCCGGCAGTGCAAATTATTTCTCTGGGAGTGGGGGGAGTCAATTTATTATTTCTCTTAGTGGGGGGGAATCCATTTAAGATTTCAAGTGGAGAAGTTTTTCATGTTGATACTAGTATGCAAGGTGATGACTGAAGACATACCAAAGTGAAAAGTTAGACAGATTATTTTAGGGATTCTGATAGATTATAAAGTTGTTTGTTTTTTCCTCTTTTTCTTGTTTAGAACTCTAGTTCCGATGGATGTAAACCAAGGCTTCTACAAATTTCAACCAAGGTTTGTACTCCAGTTGCTTGGCCTGCAAGAGCTGTTCATACTCTGGCTATAAATTGTATAACAAATTAGCCTTCCAAGAAAGGTTGCAATTGTAATTATCTGGCAGCTTGCAGTGTTACTGATATTAAAGTTAAATGCAATTCTAGCTTAAGTCACTTGAGATACATAACTTACATGTGGAACCCAACTTTAACTTTTTTTTTAATAAACTGTTTCATAGGTGCAAGTGATTTTAAAATCTGAACTAAAAGGCAAAAAGCAATTTCCTGTGAGTGAATGTGCCTGTTGAAGAAGCACTGGCAATCATGTCAAATTAAAATGACTACAGAATGCTGTGTCTAAAGTAGACTTTCTGAACTGATTGGTAACTTGTACTGCGGGCCCCTCTTGAAATCATTGTTATCCTGAATAACAAAACTGCTGTCAGCACTTTGTGCATCATAACAGATAATATTGTTGATTGAAATTAACATAAGGCTTACTTGAGGGTTCCCTGATGCCATACTCGGTTAGATATTGCCTTGATGTCAAAGGTAATCATTTGTGCACTACCTCTGGAATTCAATGCCTCGTCCTTTGTTTGAGTCAAGTTTTGAAGTTGGCAGCTCAATAGCCCTGGCAAGATCTAAAAGCTGTCGGTGAGCAGATTATTGCTAGGCATGTACCACTTGACAGTACTATTTACTGATAACTTTGATCACTTTTTTAAAATCATTGTCATGCATATAAAGTCCAACTTTATCGAAGCTATATTTTGACACTGCAATTTTTCTTCATCCTGTAGAGTGCGTATGCAATTCCAACAATGGCATTTTCATTTCTTTGCCACACTTCTGTGTTGCCAATTTACTGTGAACTTAAAAGGTATGTTGAGCAGAGTGCCTGCTAGGTTATGTGCAGCATGTCTCTTAAATATCCAGTTGACTGAGTGGGCTTCACATTTTATCAAAGGCTAAAATTTGTTATGCTGAGCCTCGAATCCTGCTCTTTCTAAACTTTAGTGACTTCATACATCCTTTCCTTTTTTTTAATTAAAGGAAAAGTGAGCAACTGGATGATTTACTCATGCTTGCTAGTTAGTTTGTGAAATGTTATGTGCTGGTGGGAAGGTAAAACATGCAGACTGACCCAGAAGTACTTAAACCTGGATTACTAGGAATCATTTTCATTCACAAATGCCTGTCATTAATTAGCATGAATGTTTATGAAGTGTAATTTTTATTTGGGTATTTTAGCTCACATATTCAAATTTAACACTTCTAATTGAGAGTTCTGTGATCCTTGTTTTGGACAAAAGTGAGCGTTTTGTGTATCTTGCAGCCAAACACATGTAACACTAACAAATTTGGATTTCTTTTGACCAGGCCTTCAAAGAGCAGGATGCAAAAAGCAGTTAACATAGGAATGACTATCAGTTTTTCGATCTACATGCTTTCTGCCTTGTTTGGCTACCTGACATTTTATGGTTTGTGTGGAGTATTAACTAGAATATTTTGAAAGTTGTTTCTGTAGTGCTCCCAGAAGGCTAAGATTTTCTTCGATTTTCTTTCTTTCAGCCAGTGTGAACTCTCAGTTGCTGCACAGTTATAGCCAGTATCTGCCACGGGACACCGTCATCATGTCAGTTAGAATATGTATACTTTTCTCTGTGCTTCTGACAGTGCCTCTAATCCATTTCCCAGTAAGTTTTTTTGACAATTTTTTTTTTTTGTTGTTTTTGTTTATACCTTACAATTTGTTTTCATTTTACGTATGGCTCAAGACCGTCCAAGCAATCAAACTTGACTCTAAACCTAAAGTATTCATCACTTCCACAGTCTTTGCAATCAGCTTTGTCACAATCTTTATCCTACGAGCATGGCATTAATGGGGTACCCTTGCACCTCAGCTTTATCCAGTTGATTCTTTATCAGTAGACAAGTTGAGCGCTGGTCCCTGACTTACAACAGTATCCATTGTCAGAGTCACAGTCTTATTCTTTTGTTTTATTTACTTCATCTTGGTGCACCACTATCTAAGATTCGTGGATTGTGCAGATCAAATCATTAAAACAAAAAATTTGAGCTGATGGTATTTAGGGTTTTGTTGTCCTTGGAAGTGCTGATGTTTTTGTGCTATGGTAGGAGAGATTTGACATTTGGATACTACAAATGAGCAAACCACCTATTTGAGATTGCTCATTACAGAGGAAAACCTACCAACTGTACTTGAACAGTTTGTGTCAGTCCACTGGAGAGAAGAGGCCCTGTAACGCGCACATTTATACTTATGAAGATGTAACTTTGCAAAAGAGGAAAAACAATAGGATTTGTATCTCATTTGCATTTCAAAATGTCAGTGGGAGGTCCACAAAAAATTTTTTGGAATGGTGAGCCTCTTGAGAAAAACATCTATTGCATAACTCGTACTGCAAATGTATCTTTCAAAAAAGACATCTTAACTTTTTAATATTGTTGATTTTAAAAGCAGCTGTGTCATTGAAGCTTGTCCTCAATCAAGACATACAATATAAACAAATGCAACACTCTGGTGTATGAGTATACAATGTGGATTTGTTGACAAGTGGACTTTTGGAGGCATTACCATGGAGAATGCACCACTTAGATTTTAACTGCCTTGGAGAATGAATCAAAAAATAGTTGACAGCCATGTTATTAATTTGAAATGGGTGCACTGCGTGTACGTGTTCTTCTGTCTGCAAAGGACAGCCTTGTGTGTTAATGAAAGCTGCACACGAGTGTCCGGACTATATGCCCAGCTAACAATCTTAAATCAGTTCTCGGTGTAATTCTTAGCACAATAATTCTAATTCTTAGATTATTTAACAAATACTGTCCAATCGCAGAAAAACACCTATTGAGCCCCCTTGTGTTTTTGGGTGAGTAAAGTCAGTACCTTGCCTATTCGGAAGAGTTGAGGCATGGTTTTTTTTTTTTTAAACAATCCACCAGTCTTTTTGGGGTTTGCAGCCTGATATCATCTAGCGTCATACCAGCACTGAAAGGCCTGTACCACATTACTCATCTGTCTGACAGGACTTTTTTTTTGGCAGCATCCTGTTAGTAATGAATGTTACTATGCAGAAGTTACATGTGAGCCTGTTTGGAACAGCTAGCTTTAGCTGTTGTACAAATATTTGAGGTACCTTACTCTTGTAGTTCATCTGAAGTAGGCTGGGCATTTTTGAAGATCAAAATGGCAGATTTAAGCCTATTCATGAGTTTGCACAATATATAGAGGAAGCAATCTGATCAGGATGGACGACATCTTACAGGGATGTTTTTGATGCGCCCTATTTGAGCTTGTGCTGTGAGCAAGCGCTGACTCATGTCCTGTTCACAAGGTTGCCATTAAGACTAATCTTAACATGTGGAACTGTAAGAATTCCAACTTCTGTGTTGCCAGTGAAGGTAGATTTGCAGTAGTCAAGAACCCCCCTGGCAGATTTTAACTCCCACATCATGGGATGGGAGCCCATTTGACTGCTCCAATACAAAGTTAAATTTAGGTGCAGTTTGAATCCCATTGAGGCATATGAGCAAATTCTTAAATGCAGCTGCGGATTCAAGTACAGCAAATATGCCAACTACTTGTGGAAAGTATGCAAGGGTTGGGAGGCTAGGAGTCATCCCACCCAAAGAGATGTTTCTCATGGATCCCAACAAAGATGATTGAGATCTGGGTCATGAGGAGATCCTATGGTTGCAGCATCTGTTTGAGAATATGTGAGGTCTTTAAATCACCTGTACAAATTGGTTAGTTCATCAGTTCAATCAATACAGACTCAAACAATCGGTCTAGATTACCATTTTATACTTCTGCAGTGTCTGACTTCCTTCAGTGGTACACTGAATGGGCCAGCAATGTTAAATGAGCCCAAGGATGTAGACTTGAATTTCAATAATGATACTGTGGTCCTCACAGGTGAGGATTAAGTTGATTAATTTGTGGATAATTACAGGAAGTGCCCCACAGTGAAGCAGTTTGGGAAGGGTGTCAAAAGTGACACTAGGCAAGAGGAAACAGCTGATTGGATGGATAAGGTCGTGTAACTATTCATACTTTTTTTTTATCAGGCAGGACAAGAATTGATATTCTTGGAGTACCTTCTAGTGTGGTTGGAGAGGGTTTAAATTAAAATAGCAGGGAGACAGATGAGAAGGAAACAAGGGCAAAAACCAAATTTAAAGGAAATAAGTGACGTGTGGACTATTCCAGGGCAAGAGTCAAACAGGCCATAGTGCACAAGCATCAAGAATCTTAACAAGACTAAGGCCTTAGTCGTCTTGTGCAGAGCATTTGCAATAAAGTGGATCAATTAGGTGTGTGAGATAACAGGGCGTGGGGCTGGATGAACACAGCAGGCCAAGCAGCATCATAGGAGCAGGAAAACTTGACGTTTCGGGCCTAGACCCTTCATCAGAAATTAGGTGTGCAAATAGTTTTTAGGAGAAGGATAGAGACAAAAGTAGCATTGCTGGTTAAAAAGCAGTTAATGCAATAGTGAAGGATGTTGGTTCCAATGAGGTGGAATCTGTATGGGTAGAGCATGGAGGAGGAATTCCTGAAGTGTGTATGGGATGGTTTTCTGGATCAAATTTGAGGAACCAACTAGGCAGCAGGTCATCCTAAACTGGCATTGTAATCTAAATAAAAGAAACTACAGTGGTAAGCAGTGTATGCTTGCTATGTATCACGTGACACCTCATTGCTCTTCAAAAACTTGACCTGTTTTTGCCTTTGGTTTTCAGCAAGGCTGTCAAGAAGCTAAGCCACAGCCAATGGATACAACTCTGGGCCAATTAAGAATGCTGTGTATTTTCTGATTATAGTTGAGCCGGATGACTATTCATGTATCTGCCTTGGTCAGGTTTACAGACCTGTATGTTCCAGTTGGCCTCTGTCTTTCAACAGTGCCACATCGTATATGAAAATCTGATAGGATGCTAATTATCTCTGTGCTGGATCACTTTAGCACACTTCAAAAGGATTTCGCATCTTTAGTGGTTTGCCATGTGATAGCTGAAAGAAGCTCAAACTTGACAAATACTAATCCTTGTTTGTGGGATGAAAGTGGACCAAAATTAGCAAAGTTGATTGGATTCATATAATACCATTTACTATAACTTTGGTCTTATCAGTGACCTTGTAAATAGGATCTGAGCCATTGCTACACTTCGCAAACTTGATGTTAAATTATAGTACGTCATAATCATTCTGAGAAATAAAGGTAGATCTTTTTTGCTGTATATTGTAAAAAGCCTCAAATGGCCAAAGGTGGCCACTTCAGTCCTGAAAAGTGTCCAGTCTACCTGTGATTATCGTGGAATGTTAAGGTTTCTCAGAGGGTTGAGTGACTGATGCTACTTTCAGCAGCAGCACAAATGGCCCCTAATTGGATGGTGCTATCCGCCAACAAGTTATTCTGTCTATCTCTCAGATTAGTAATGTGGTATAGGAATTTCCGTGCTGGACGTATAAGCCTTGTGTTGCAACGACTGGCAGATTTGTATTCAATTTCCCTTGTGAACGTTCACAACAGATAAGGTACTGAGTGTATTCAACCAGCTTTCACTTGCAAAACTCCAAGCAACATCCAACTTTTTAAATATGATTCTGTAATTGGGCAATGTTTGTTTGTCCTGAATGTTCTAAGAATTAAACTAAACTAAAGAATGAGTTGTGGCTAATAGCAAAGTGCACTGTACAAGAATCTGCATATTAATACACGGACCTTTGTTCTTTCAGACAAAACGTGTACTCACATTGTGTCAGAGATAATAGGTACTGCAGATGCTGGAGAATCCGAGATAACAAGGTGTGGAGCTGGATGAACACTGCAGGCCAAGCAGCATCATAGGAGCAGGAAAGCTTGACGTTTCGGGCCTAGACCCTTCTTCAGAAATGGGGGAGGGGAAGAGGGTTCTGAAATAAATAGGGAGAGAGAGGGAGGCAGATAGAAGATGGATGGGTGGAGAGGAGGCAGACAAGTCAGAGGCAGGGATGGAGCCAGTAAAGGTGAGTGTAGGTGGGTGGAGGGGTGGTGGGGAAGGGGTAGGGAGGAGATAGGTAAGACTTGAATGTGGATTGTAGTCCATTGGGGATGATCTGGTTCCGTAGGCAGGTACTAAGAAAGGTGATGTGGCTGTAGTACCTGGTTTGCTTCAGGACATGGTCGAGCAGTTTCAAGGCCGAAGAGATTGTGAGAGAGTTGCAGTGCCAGGTACTACAGCCACATCACCTTTCTTAGTACCTGCCTACGGAA
>JAHRHZ010000283.1:56334460-56448497 GCA_024137785.1 Ginglymostoma cirratum
CCCCCCCCCCCACCTACACTCACCTTTTACTGGCTCCATCCCCACCTGTCTGATTTGTCTGCCTCCTCTCCACCTATCCTCTCCTCTATCCATCTTCTATCTGCCTCCCTCTCTCTCCCTATTTATTTCAGAACCCTCTTCCCCTCCCCCATTTCTGATGAAGGGTTTAGGCCAGAAACGTCAAGCTTTCCTGCTCCTATGATGCTGCTTGGCCTGCTGTGTTCATCCAGCTCTACACCTTGTTATCTCGTGTACTCATTTGTGCCTATTTCAACTCAACAAAGTGGGTGCAGCCACCCTCTGGTCGAAGCATTATCCTAAGGAATGACCAAATCAGTCAACTTACTTTGTTTAAATTTGAACAAAACTTGGTTGTTAATGAGTTGTAATCTAGCTCCATTCCCCATGGCAACATCTCCTATCCAAGTCCAGTTACCAACTAATCAACACAAGCTCTTCTCAGATAATATAAAATGTTGTTCCCCTTTGTTAGTATTCCTATTCATATCCTGATGAATACAAGTTGAAAACATCAGCAAAGCCTTTAGCAATAGTCATGCTAAATGATTCAGATATTGTATTGATTATCATTGTATAATTTAAATTTCTTTTATATTGAAGCAATGACCAAACTATCATCCTATGTAGGCTACAAAATGATCAGGACAGGCACCTGAAATAAGAGTAAAGATCTGATTACTAATCAGTAATGGGTCAGGAGGTTTTGTTTTAATGTAACATCTGTCTTTAGTAAACGTAGATATAGCAGTATTAATTTTAAGGTTTACTATAACTATGGCTCTGCTTGAGTTTGGGAATATATACTAACAAATTGAAAGACTATTTTCAAATGGGTTTGATTTAAAATGTTTTGTTGGTTTCACTATATAGACTATCTTCTGTTACATTGGTGTTTTAAGCTCCACTACTAAGGAGCGCACAAAACTTCTTTAAATGATCCAATTTAATATTTGGCTTGAGTCAAGTTCTAAGAGCTCGTCATAAATACTTTTTCCCTTGCAGGCAAGGAAATCTTTTATGCTGCTATTTTTTTCAAGCCGCCCCTTCTCATGGATGTGCCATATAGTTGTCACAGTTGTTATCCAGACAGTGATTGTGCTATTGGCAATCTATGTGCCAAATATTCAAAATATCTTTGGTGTAGTTGGTAAGTTAACGGTTTTTAATTATTTTGGTCTTTAATCAAGCTGAAAGTAAATTATGAACATTATATGCAAGTAGAATCTGGGGAACATGTAAACATATTTTTGCATTTCTAGCTTCCTAAATCAAGTATGAAATGTAACACGGCAAACATGTGAAAGGGTTTCTTGGAGCACCTGTGATTTTCAAGTGTGAATAATGAATGCCAGGGACATTGTAGTATATGTAAGAATCTTTTAAGACAGGCATTAGTCAAGCCTATGCTTTCAGCTCACTCCAATTGCAAGTAACTGCTGAACAATTGTGTCTGGTTAATGACCACAAAAGTTAGTGTAATTTCCTGGTTACATGAAAACTACAGTTTTTCTCTATTTGGGTTCCAATGTCGAGCATTGTTGTTCTGAATGATTTTTGGTTCGCATTTTAAACCTGCCTTGAGATTTTTATTTGTGCAGGAAAAGAAATCTGAACTTGCTTTCTCCTCCCTTTGCCCCTTGCCCTCGCACCCCACCCTACTCAACCTAAGCAAGCTTTGTCAGTAACAATGAAATGCAAGTCCCCCAGTAAGTGACCTTCCTATCAACTGCTCATCATTTTTCGTACAGTGCAATTGAATCTTCTCTCAGCCTCTTTGTTACAAAGGTGAACTCCAGTCTATCCCATGTTTTCCTAATTAATTAAACTTTAATTTCCTTTCTTTTCCTGGTGGACACCCAATCCCCCACTTCTACCCCTCAAAGTACTGGGGACATTTTGGGTCTTGTGTCTTGGACTTTAAGCAGTTAGGACCTTCCAGAGGAAAGTAGATCAACACAAACGGAAATGGGATACCAAGTTGTGCTGATAGGATTAGGTGAAGTGCTGAGGGAGAAGACCTAGTGTGAAACATTAAATGTAGACATGAACCATTTGGGCCTAATGGTCGTCTTGTCTGCAGTGTGTTCTTTGCAATTCTGTATTTAAAAATTCAAATTGCATACTTAATTCACTTATTTTGCCTTTTTAGGATAGATTTTACATATGCTACATTTTGTAATGTACAAACTGTAATTCGTGTCATTTTTAAGGTCTAAAACTCTTTCCATTTCCTCAGGTTCCACAACCTCAACAGCTTTACTATTTATCTACCCTGGACTCTTTTACTTGCAAATAAGCAGCGAATCTTTAAAATCCTTAAGGAAACTTAAGGTGAGTTTTTTTTTTGAAGTAACTAACTTTACGTCAAAAACTGTAGTGGTTTCTGGTAAAACCCTAGCTTTACTTGATCATAAGGTGTTAGATATTCCAGTCTACCAGTCATTGCTAATCTAGCAGAGTTGGAGTTCATTCCTTTTGGTGCTTGCATCAGTGGAATTCAACAATTTTTTTTTTTTTTTGTCCGATTTTAGAATGGAGTAAAGATGTGTACCATGTTCCTAATTTATCACTTTAATCATGTTTTCACATGTTAAACCAGTTTAACAGCAGTCCTCTCTGCCACAGGCACTTGTTTCCTTTTCAAATTAAGTAAATATGGTCAGAATAATCCATGTGATCCCAATTTTCTCTTTGCCTGCCACGTTTGCCTATGTAATAAAGACTTTCTAAGTACCACACGTGGACCTCAACAGATTGAAACTACCATGGCCATGTGGAAACCTCAAGTATCCTTGTCCTTTTTTAAATGATGTATTGCTTCATTCTCCTTTCCATTATTCCCAGTACTTTTTAACAGAACAAGCCTCATGAGTGAACTAACATTGAATAGTACCATCACACTCTGACTATGGAGCACAGGAAAGTAGCAATGTTCCAACTGGTAGCAGAGGGCTTCATTTTTGTTGCTGAAACCCAGAGTGACACAGCACAGATGTGTACAGTGAATGTCACATTTCAAGGGAAATTGTACACAATTGATAACCTGTATAGCTCTTATTGTACTACCTATCCTACTAGCCCCAGGCATACGATTTCAGCATATCCCCTTTGTGCATTTAACAATTAACCCAATTCAAATTTGTGGATGGACATCATTTATGTAAAAACATTTTAAGCTGACACTTGGTTTGTACTCCTGTTCAGTTTAGTGATCTCAAGGCTACTGAATTTTAAAATCTTTATGAAATAAATATTCTGTGTAGAAGCATGTTCTTGAATTTTCTTTCAATGTTTGTTAACTTCTTTGTTTCACCAGGCTCTGGGATTGATTATTTTAGGCATTCTCATTGGGGCAGTTAGTTTGCCTGTGATCATCATAACCTGGCTGCACAGTGACAATTGAGCCTAATCAATGTAATTTTCACAAGTGAAATTACAAAACTCAGGAAATCATCAGTTGCACAGGGAAATCACCATTATAACCATGTATGTTCTCCTGATTTACTGGCAATACGGTGCCAAGTGAAGTCACCTTTAGACGTGGGATCAGGTCTTGCGAATCACTCTCAATGGGCATGTGAATAAAACTTGTGTTTGAGCATCCAGAGATATTTTGTGCAGGATCAAAATTAAGAGTGCTATGCTTTGCTGATGTTCAGTAACTGATCTCAATTGGGAACAATCAACTAATTTTAAAGCCATGTTACTATGGAGAAATTTCAACCAAGAGGCAAATCTCTGATATTACAAATTGGAAAAAAGCTCCATTTCAATTTTTTGTGATTTTAATTCAATTGCAGTAAAAATATTAGTATTTACGCTCAGTTTATTTCTAGATTTTTCCAGCATTCCAAAGTGGTCAGTTTAAAATAAAATATTTAAAAGCCAATCTTTATTAATGTGTGTAAGGAGACTTTTAAAAAAAAATTGTATTCATTGCCAAAAATCAAATGACATTATTACTTTGGATTAAGGCGTGAACCTAAGTTGTCACCTATTGGTATATTTTGCACTTTATGCTGTGCGTCTGATTCCTTGTGTAAGTGTTAAAATCATGTCAGTCATCTTTTTGTCTTGTACTTGTAAATACAGGTTAAAGGCATTTTTGCATCTGCTTTAAATTTATTTAATTAAAAATAATAAATTTAGATAATGGAATACTAGGGGAGAGGGTGAGCTCTGATCAGATTGGATATCACAAATTTGCTTTTTTTCTCAGTGGAACTGGTGACTAATAACCAGCAAAATGTGGCACTTTTAAAAAATGTCTGCACTCTTGTCGAACTTCACATTAACATTCATAAAGATGCAGATTACTAATGTTCTTAAGGAAAATTTATTCCCTTGATTAACCGTTTAATGTTTTTAACTGACAGGTAATATGGTTAACACTTGTCTTGTGGAGTGCTATGTAAACTGATTTTTAATAAGTGACTTTGTTTAAATATTTTTGAAGCTATTCTGGTTGGTAGTTGACACTTGGACTTTGAATGATCAAAGACCTACAATGGCTGTCACTTGACGCAGATTAATGTTGTTTATATATTCAGCCAGATTAGGCACTGCACATAAAAACGTGGCTGACTGCAAGATGCTACTTTTATTCACTAAGTAATATTTTGTTCTGAGCTTTAGTCAAGTTCTTTTTGTTTAGCATAAAATAATACAATAGGTCACACACTAATGTTTGCAAAACAAAGCTAAATTTGCCACTTTTAAAATTAAATAAAATACAGCTTGCCTTTTGATCCTTGTAACCTGATAGTGGCAGAGTTGCATTTTAAATAATGCTGTTTGCATCTTGTAGCTTATTAGTTTTACTGTGTTAATTCGTGTTCGCTTAAAATTAAGGTACCTTTTACATCTTTGGTTTTTCCATTGTATACTAACAAGACAAATCTTTGTTTACGTTTTCTGAAAAAATTTGTGAAATTTTGCACTATTTTCAATTATCTTGAACTTTTGTACAACAGAACAGTCTACATGTGCTGCTTGTTTTTCTTTGTGATTCCTGAAAGTTTGTCTTCTACTTTTTATGTTTGAATCCTACTGGGAAAAATGTATTACTGGTGATCTAACTTCCCAAAACACATTTTCCAAAACACTGCAATAATTTTACTTTTTCTTCAAATGGCACTTTCCATTTTTTATAAAGCTTCAGATTTGTACCCTTTTTTCAGTTCAATTATGATATTCTTTTAATGCACCTCATAATCAATCATGGTATCCTCAGGATTCTGTTTATTGCATTTTAAATTTCATGGTTTATGAACAGAATATCATCAGCTGTTTGTTAAATCTGTAGTTTACATTTTTGTAAAAAGCTATTGTGCTATATTTTAAACTTTTTGAATATTTCTAAATGTCAGTGTATATTTCAATATTGAAGTGGCTAATCATGTTTATTGTTGTAAAATAAAATGTCTATGCAACATTTGTAATAGTATTTCTGGTGTGCTTTGTGATGGTGCAGATTCTACCAGAGAGCACAGCCTTTAAAATATATTTTTGGGCTTGGCATCAATCTCCATTCCCACAACTGGCTAGCTTTCTTTTCTATTTGAAAGGAAAAGTAATTCTTCTGTGATGTGAGCAGCATTTTTACATGGAGGTTTTTGAGGAATCCGTGAATTTTCTTTCCTAAATCTTTGACTTTATTTGTCTTGGCCATTTGGCTGCTGTCATGTCAGTCTCATGATTACCTTTGAATAACTTGACATCATGTTCATTTTTTTATCAACAAATTCAATGATGCTATGACTGATCTGATCATTCTGAACTCCACTTTCCTGCCACCTTCCCCATAACCCTTGATTCTCTTAACAATTATAAATCTGTCTCTGTCTCAACTTGAGTGCTATATTCTGTGATTTATGGATGACTGGATTCCCAAATCCCCCTATTTCTGTAACTTTTCTGCAGTCTTCCTCTATTTAAATAATATTCAGGTGTTCTATTCTTCCTGCCAAAGTGCACAACCTCACATCTGCCTATTATGTTCCACTACCAAGATTTTAGCCCCCTCACCTAACCTGCCTCTTTCCCTCTGCAATCTCTGTTGCCTTCACTCCATATCTTCACACCTATTTTTGTCATTTGCAATCTAAGCTAAAATACATTTCACTTCCCTCACACAAATCATTTAAATAGTAAATAATTGTGGACCCAGCACTGATCCCTGTGGCACTCCTAATTAAAGTTGCCATCCTCCGAATGCCGTCTTATCCCAATCCTCTATCCATGCTAATATTACTTATCCCAACATGGGCTCTTTAGTAGCCAAATAGCAGCATCCTACCAAACTCCAAATATATTAGAGATAGTAGGAACTGCAGATGCTGGAGAATCTGAGATAACAAGGGGTGTAGAGCTGGATGAACACAGCAGGCCAAGCAGGAAAGCTGACGTTTCAGGCCTATCGAAACGTCAGCTTTCCTGCTGCTTGGCCTGCTGTGTTCATCCAGCCCTACACCGTTGTTCCAAATGTATTACTTTGCTTTCTGCTACTATTTACAGTCATGCAGCAGTTTGGTGCTGTTGTGGTGTCTGTTGGGTAGTATGCTAGATTATTGTAATTCTCTCAAATCCCCTTAATTGAAGTATTGACCTGGATAGCGTTGTACTCTAGAACATAAAAATATTATTCCTACCCTAGCATGTTTGCAAATTACTTTTAACTGTGTATAATTTGTTCTCCAGTACACTTAAAGTATTAGCACAATTTCTTTGTCCATATGTTAAAAAGAATGTGCATGCCTTATTTCTGTCTTACCTTCTTCCCCCTGCAGCTGCTTTTTAAAAAATCAAGCCTGAAAGTACATACTCGAAGACCAACATTATATTGCATCCTTCCATACCTTGGCTGTAAAATACTTTATAGCATCCCAATGAAGTACATTTGAATTTGAGTCTCTGGTGTAATGTAGAAACTGCGATGACCAAATTGCACTTGAGCTCCTGTGTATAACAATGAGATATATGGCCCGATCACGGAGTTACTTGTGGCGCAGGAGGCTAGCTAATCTATCTGTTACAAGTCATTCCCACTTGTTGACTTTTAGTTTAAATGATCTCATTTAATCAACCTATTAGACTTCTTTTGAAGCAATGTGCTAATGTAATGAGAAATCTGTGATAGCAAAAACTTCAGATGCCGGAGTCAGAGGTGTGGAGCTGGAGGAACACAGCAGATAAGGCAGCAGCAGCGGAGCAGGAAAGTTGTCATTTCGAGTCAGGACCCTTCTTCAGAAATGGGGAGGGGGAAGAAAGCTCAGAAGTAAAGAGGAGGGGTGGGGCCAGGAAAGGTAGGTGGGCTGGTGATAGGTGAGTGCAGGTAGGGAGTGGTGGAGAGTGGTCAGTGAGGTGGGGGTGGTGGATAGGTGGGAGAGAAGATGGACAGGTTGTGTCAGGTCAAGGAGGTGGGGATGTGAGAGGGTTGGATATGGGCTTGGGGAGATATTGAAACTGGTGAAATCCATGTTTAGGCCATTGGGCTGTAGGCACCTGAGGCAGAATGTGAGGTGCTGCTCCTCCAGTTTCCTGGTGGTGTCATTGTGACGCTGGAGGAGGCCCAGGATGGAAATGTCACCCAGGGAGTGGGAGGGGGTGTTAAAATGGTTCGGGACCGGAAGGTGTTGTAGTTTGTCGCGAACAAAGCGTAGATACTCTACAAAATGGTCTCTGCTTGGTCTCACTGATATAGAGGAGGCCACATCAGGAGCAGTGGATGCGGTAGATGAGGTTCACGGATGTGCAGGTGAACCCCTGTCTAATGTGGAAGGTTTGTTTTGTGCCTTGGATGAAGGTGAGAGGGGAGATGTAGGGGCAGGTGTAGCACTTCCTGCATTTGCAGGGAAAGGTGCTGGTGCTGGTGATGGTGGGGTTAGTGGGGAGTGTTGAGTGGATGAGGGAGTTGTGGAGAGCCATCCCTACAAAAGACAGATAGGGATGGGGAGGGAAATATATCTTTGGTTGTGGGGTCGGGTTGTAAGTGGCGGAAGTGACAGAGAATGATACATTGGATGCGGAGGTTGGTGGGTGATATGCAAAGACAATGGGGGATTCTGTCTTTACTTTTGGGAGGGGACTGAGGGTGAAGGTTTGAGAAACGTAAGAGGCCAATTGAGAGCATTTTCGATCACTGGAGGGGGTTGGGGAAGAGTTACGGTCCTTGAAATAAGAGGACATCTGGGATGTGTGGGAGTGGAAAGTTCCATCTTGGGAGCAGACGTGGCGGAGGTGGAGGAATTTGGAGTAGGGGATCGCATTCTTGCAGGAAGGTGGGTGAGAGGAGTGTAGTCTAGGTAGCTGCAGGAGTCGGAGGGCTTGAAATAGATGTCGGTTTTGAGACGGTCATCAGAGATGGAGACAGAGAGGTCCAGGAAGGGGAGAGAGAGGTATTGGAGATGGTCCAGGTGAATTTGAGGTTGAGGTGAAAGGTGTTAATAAAGAGGAGATAGGTTCAATAGGGCAGGAGCAGGCAGAGACAGTGTGTCAGACGGCCAGTCAGGTTTGTGGAGTTTGGAAAGAAGACAAATGGGCAGTGCAGGGATGGGGAACAATGAGGTTGGAGGCGACGGTCAGTGCTCAGCAAAGGATTCACCTTCATTCCCTTGCACCCACACATCAATGAATTCATGCTTGGATGTCAACCTCCATGCCTATTTCTCTGTGTGTCTAACCTGCCATCAATAGACCCCTTCTCCCACCTCCAACCCACCCAATCCTCCTGGTCACCACCCCAAGGTCTCCTACCCTCCCTCAACTTCTTTATCTCCAATTGCTGTCACGACATCGATCGCCTCGACCTCTCTGCCCCTCTCTCACTCCAATCTCTCCCCCATGGAACGTGCAGCCCTCCACTCCAACCCTCACCTCACTATCAAACCCTCCGATAAGGGAGGCGCAGTAGTGGTATGGTGCAATGACCTTTACATAGCCGAGGCCAGGTGCCAACTCTCTGATGACACCTCCTACTGCCCTCTTGATCATGACCCCACCCCTGATCACCACAACATCATCTCTCAAACTATTCATAACCTCCTCATCACCTCTGTGACCTCCCACCCACAGCCTCCAACCTCATCGTTCCCCAACCCCGCACTGCCTGTTTCTATATCCTTCCCAAAATCCACAAACCTGACTGCCCTGGCCGACCCGTTGTCTCTGCCTGCTCCTGCCCTATTGAACTTATCTCCGCTTACCTTGACTCCTATTTTCCCTCCCCTCGGCCAGGAACTCCCCACCTACGTCCGGGGAACTAACCATGCCTTCCACCTCCTCCAAGACTTCCAATTCCCGGGTCCCCAAAACCTCATCTTCACCATGATCATCCAGTCCCTTTATACTTGCATTCCCCATGCATATGGCCTAAAAGCCCTCTGCTTCTTCCTCTCCCGCAGGCCCAACCAGCCCCGCTCCACCAACACCCTCATCCACTTAACTGAACACGTCCTTACCCTTAACAACTTCTCCAGTAACTCCTCCCACTTCCTACAGACTGATGGGTGGCCATGGGAACACACATGGGCCCAAGCTATGCCTGCTTCTTTGTAGGATATGTGGAACAGTAACTCCTCCACTTACACTGGCCCTATCCCCCACCTCTTCCTCCACTACATCGATGACTGACTGTGTCAGTGCTGCCTCATGCTCCCACGAGGAGCTTGAACAGTTCATCCACTTTACTAACACCTTTTACCCCAATCTTAAATTCACCTGGACCATCTCCAATACCCCTCTCTCCTTCCTGGACCTCTCTGTCTCCATTTCTGGTGACCGTTTCAAAACCGACATCTATTTCAAGCCCACCGACTCCCGCAGCTACCTAGACTACACTCCTCTCACCCACCTTCCTGCAAGAATGCGATCCCCTATTCCCAATTCCTTTGCCTCGTCTGCTCCCAAGATGGAGTGTTCCAGTCCCACACATCCCAGATATCCTCCTATTTCAAGGACTGTAACTCTTCTTCCCCTCCCCCTGCCACCACCTCCAGTGATCGCAAATGCCCTCAACTGCATCTCTTATGTTTCCCACAACTTCGCCCTCTCATCCCCTCCTCCCAACAAATTAAGACAGAATCCTCTTGTCCTCACACATCACCCCATTAACCTCCCTATCCAACGTATCATTTTCTGCCTCTGCCACTTCCACAATTAGAAATCTGTGGTTGTACTGTACTGAAATTTCTCAAAGGCATTTAATAAAGTGCCACAAAGGTCATTGTGGAAAACAAATACTTGTGGTGTGAAGATAACATATCAGTAAGGACCGAGGATGGGCTGCCTAACAGAGTAGGTATCAATGGATCTTCAGGTTGGCACAATACATCAAATGGTGTCCATAGTGATTTGGCTGAAGCATTGGAAGGTGTGGTTGCCAAATTTCATGATGACCCAGTAAATTAGGAAGAGGATAAGGAAGCTACAAACACAGAAGGGTTGAGTAAGTGAGCAAAGGTATGATTAGAGAAGTATAATATAGAAAATGCTAAGTCTATTTTATTAGGAAGAATTCGTTTAAAAAGCATTTAATTTAAATGGTGAGAAGTGAGAGAGCTGATTGTCCTATTACATAAATGGCAAAAAGCTGAAATACAGATACAATAATGAATGTTAATAATTGGGGCAAATTGAATATAAAAGTAGGTTACACTTCAGAGATAGTAGGAACTGCAGATGCTGGAGAAGCTGAGATAACATCTGAAGAAGGGTCAAGGCCTGAAACGTCAGCCTTCCTGCTCCTCTGATGCTGCTTGGCCTGCTGTGTTCATCCAGCTCTACACCTTGTTATCTCTTACACTTCATTGAGCTGAAATCACATTTTGAGGTACTGTGCACAGCATTGGTCATTTCCTTCAAGGAAGAATGTACATGCAGCAGAGGCCTTTAGGCAAGGTTTAACTGAAGAATGCTCTGAATGGACCTTACTCCTTGTGAGGAAATGTTGAACAGATTAGGCTTGTTCAGAAAAGTAAGAGGTGACTTGATTGAAACATCCAAAATCATGAGAGGCCTTGATAGGATAGGCGTGGAAAGGATGTTTGCTCTTATAGGAGAATCTAGACCCTAGGTGTCAATGTTGAAAAATAAGATCTGCCCAAGTAAAATTGAGATGAGGTGAAATATTTCTGACAGTGGGTCTTTGAATCTTTGGAAGTCTTCCTGAAAAGTGATGCAAGCAGAGCTTTTAAATAGCTTTATAGCAGAGGTGGATAGATTATTGGTAAGCAGGGGGATAAAAAGTCATCAGCGTAGGTGAGAATGTGGATTTGACGTCAAGATCTGATCTGCCATGTTCTTATTAAATGGTGTAACAAGCTTTAGGGATGAAAGGTCTACCCCTATGTTCATTGGCCCCTGTATTCAAAACCTTAGATTGAGTCCCCTAGTCCTTATACCATTAGCTAATTGGAAGAGCTTTTCCTTTGCCTACTGCCCACTTCATAACTGTACGCTTCTACAAAATCTTCCCTTATGATGTCCTTTGCTCCAAGGAGAACTCAGTCTTTCTGCCATTTAGCCTGTTGTCTGCTCTGTCACTCATTGAGGTCAGGGATAATCTGGTGATTCTCATCTTCAATTTCCTGCCTTTTCCCCGTAACTCCTGATTCACCTACTGATTTAAAAATCGATCTATCGAATGTACTGAGTGACCCAGCCTCTACACCCCTCTGTGTTAAAGAACTCTCAGATTTGCTACCCTTTGACAAATAAAAATCATCATCCTAACTTTGTAACTAAGCCCTGATCTCTGAAATTTTCTGTGCGCTCCATCAATAACTTTCACTTCCTTCCTAAGCATGGTGACTAGAACTGCATGCAGTATCTAGTTGTAGCTATTAACTATCTTGGTGGGAGGGGTGATTCTAAACTGAAGAATAAATAATAGCCTAGACATTGGCAACACTCCACTACTGCCCTTAAATTAGTTCCAATGGATTGTTTACCTCGATCAAGGCAGGAAGATTGACCTTTGATGTCTCCAGCCTCCCCTTGGGATCATATGATTCAAGCCAATGGATGTTATTGGCCTGATCATAATACAGTGGACTGTTATGACCCACTTGAGAGAGTCTGCTGTTTCTCTAGCCTCTGTACTCTCAAGGTTGTGATAAAAGTTAATGAACTCTCAAAGTCCCCTATCTGCTGAATCATGTTAACAGAAAACACTGACCTGGTCCCAAGAAGAGCTACTATGTATTACAAATAAGTAAATTGTAATTATAAGTAAATAGCCATGAATTATCAATTTCTGGCTATATTAGTTAAAACTTTTTAAAAGAGGTAAAACTCTTACTCATGCAGACGTTGGTTTTATGGATGCAGGGGAAACACCATTCCACAGCACCAATGTGCAGGGTTTGTTAAGTATGGTCATTTGCTTACAAAGACGCTTTGTTCTTCAACCTCGCTTCTCCATGTTATTTTGAATCTTTGCAAGAGGCACAGTGTGATTCAAACTTACTACAAAGGTATTTTTAGTTCTTGTTTAAAAGCACCAGTTTACAACAACTGGTGGGAGAAAATAACTGGCTTGATTCAGGGATAACAAAGGTGTAGAGCTGGATGAACACAGCAGGCCGAGCAGGAAGGCTGACGTTTCGGGCCTAGACCCTTCTTCAGAAATGGGGCAGGGGAAGGGGGTTCTGAAATAAATAGGGAGAGAGGGGGAGGCGGATAGAAGATGGATAGAGGAGCAGAAAGGTGGAGAGGAGACAGACCGGTCAAAGAGGTGGGGATGGAGCCAGTAAAGGTGACTGTAGGTGGGGAGGAAGGGAGGACAGTCAGGTCAAGGGGGCGGGAGGAGGTTAGTAGGTAGGAGATGGGGGTGGGGCTTGAGGTGGGAGAGGGGATAGGTGGGAGGAAGGACAGGTTAGGGAGGTGGGAACAAGCTGAGCTGGTTTTGGGATGCGATAGGGGGAGGGGAGATTTTTGAAGGACTGCTTTGCAGAACACCTACACTCGGTTCACACTAAACAACTGAATTTCCCAGTCGCGAACCATTTCAGCTCCCCCTCCCATTCCTCATGTCCATCCTGGGCCTCCTGCAGTGCCACAACGCTGCTACCCGAAGGTTGCAGGAAAGCAACTCATATTCCGCTTGGGAACCCTGCAGCCCAATGGTATCCACGTGGACTTCACAAGCTTCAAAATCTCCCCTCCCCCTATGCATCCCAAAACCGGCCCAGCTCGTCCCCGCCTCCCTAACCTGTCCTTCCTCCCACCTCAAGCCCCACCCCCATCTCCTACCTACTAACCTCATCCCGCCCCCTTGACCTGTCCGTCCTCCCTGGACTGACCTATCTCCTCCCTACCTCCCCACCTACAGTCACCTTTACTGGTTCCATCCCTGCCTCTTTGACCTGTCTGTCTCCTCTCCATCTACCTTCTCTATCCATCTTCTGTCTGTCTCCCCCTCTCTCCATATTTATTTCAGAACCCCCTTCCCCTCCCCCCTTTCTGAAGAAGGGTCTAGGCCTGAAACGTCAGCCTTCCTGCTCCTCTGATGCTGCTTGGCCTGCTGTGTTCATCCAGCTCTACACCTTGTTATCTCAGATTCTCCAGCATCTGCAGTTCCTACTATCTCTGGCTTGAATCAGGTTTTATTTTTACTGCAGAGAAAGATAGTCACACACATCACCTGTCCTTCCAGCAGTGCAAAGACTTCCCAATGACTCATTCACACCACAAGCTGTCTAGTTACCTAGGAAACAATTGGAATTGCTACCAAGCTGATGGCCTTTGTCATTTATGTCATAATTTCACACACCAATCAGCTACCTGTTGCTCGTCAAATTGCAGTCTGCGCATATACCCTGATGCCAGGTCGTATACAACAGTGCTCCCCTGCGCCCCCCCCACCCCCAATTTAGTGCTCGAAGAAAGCAGCAGTACAATTAGGGCTTACAATGCAGCAATACTTTCCACAGTTTCTATCATGTATATCCTCACAAGATATATGACAAATAAATAACAAAACACAACACTTGCATTTGTTCATTCATCCTTCCTTTGCAATTACTGTATGAGTTCCAGAAATGTGAATAATCTTTCTATTAAATGGATGAAGTAACAGAATAATCTTGCATTTAGAGTTTTAAACTTTTCAATGAGTGACCATAATCCATTGGCATAAACTGTGAAGATGATAGTTTGGAGCTCCAAAGGAATATTGACAAGTTGGTGGAGTGGGCAGATGAGATGTGATGGAGAGAAATGTGAGATGAAGCACTTTAGTTGGAAGATCATTGAAAGACAATATAAAGTAAGGGGTGCCATTCTAAAGGGGGTGCAAGAGCAGAGGGACCTGAATGTGCCCGTGGACAGATGAAGAGAGCAGTTGATAAAACAAACAGTGTTCTCAGCTTTTTTAATGAGAGCACAGAGCGCAACAGCAAGATGATGATGTTGAACTTGTATAAGATGATTGTTAGACCTGGTGGACTTTTGTGTATCGTTGTGGGCGCATTGGAGAAAATACAGAAGTGATTTACTAGGATGCTTCCAGAAATGAGAGAGTCCAATTTTGCAGATAGATTTAAGAAATTGGGACTGTTCACCTTGAAGAGAAGGCTGAAAGGCGAATTTGATAGAGGTTTTCAAAATTTCAGGACTTTTCAGGCTGGATAGAGTAGATATGGAGAAGCTGTTCCTGCTCATGAAAGAAAAAATACAAGGGCATAGATTTAATTAACGTGAAAATGAAGCAGGGTGATTTGACAAAAAAACTTTTCACACAGCAAATAATTAGAATATGGAAATGTGGTAGAAGCAGGTTCAATTGAGGCATTCAAAGGGTCATTGGGTGTTTATTTAAATAGAAATGGTGTGCAGGAATATGGAGAAAAGGCAGGAAGTTTGCACTGGATAACAGAGCCAGTGCCAATGGCCTCCTTATGCACCTTGATGATTCTGTGTGAATTAATGTTTCTTTGTTACCGTGTTAAATATAGACTTCAAAGTGTTGAAAAGTCAGTAATAATCCCAAAGTACTTATTCTACAGCAGAGTACTTCCTCTGATACTGGTTTAATTTCATAGACAAATATCAAGAGTGGCAACATCACTATGTTTATTAAGATTATTTCCAGCTTCTCAAAAGCTGCCTAGCATTCCACTGACTAAACCGCCTTTACTTGTTTCCTTTACAAATTTGTTAAAGTTATTGCTATTGAGCTGAAATTATGCGCAGATAACCAGTAATGTCTTTACATTCCTAAAAACCTCATGATTTCTTGTTTAGTGTTAGGAGTTGACAATGGTGAATCCTGGCTACTTTGGCTGGGTTCAATCAAGTAAATTTCCAACAAGTATTGAGACTTTGTTTTCACATAAGTTTGCTTCGTGGGCTTAACCAATGAGGATGCTGTTCTGTCAGTTCTGATTCTTTCAAGTCCTTGTCATTCCTAGCTCTTATAGTACATCCCGGTTTACCACTACATTTCAGCTTAAACTTCCTAAGTAATCTTAAAAGAGCCTTCTTTAAATTTCACTCATGGGATGTGAGTGTCGTTGGCTGGCCAGCATTTGTTGTCAGTCCCTAGTTGCCCTTGAGAAGATGGTGGTGAACTGCCTTCTTGAACCGCTGTTGTCCACCTGCTGTAGGTAGACCTATACTGCATGTAGGAAGGGAATTTCAGGATTTTGACCCCACAAGAGTGAAGGAATGGTGATACACTTCTGAGCCAGGATGGTGAGTGGCTTGGAGAGCAACTTGCAGGTGGTAGTGCTCCCATGTATCTGCTGCCCTTGTCCTTCTAAATGGAAATGGTCGTGGGTTTAGAAGGCACTGTCTGAGGATCTTTGGTGAGTTTCTGCATTGTATCTTGTAGATCGTTGCTACTGAGCATCAGTAGTGGAGGAAGTGGATGCTTGTGGATGTGGTGCCATCAGGCGGGCTTCTTTGTTCTGGATAGTGTTGATTGTTATTGGAGCTGCAGCCATCCAGGCAAATGGGGAGTATTCCATCACATTCCTGTCTTGTGCCTTGTAAATGATGGACAGGCTTTAGGGAGTCTGGAGATGAGTTAATTGCTATAGTATTCCTAACATCTGACCTGCTCTTGTAGCTGCTGTGTTTACGTGGCGAGTCCAATTAAGTTTCTGGTCAATGGTAACCCTAAGGATGTTGATGGTGGGTTGGTTCAGTGACGGTAACACCATTAAATGTGAAGGGGCAGTAGTTAGATCGTCTCATATTGGAGATGGTCATAGCCTGGCATTTTTATGGTGCAAATGTTACTTGCCACTTGTCAGCTCAAGCCTGTGTATTGTCTAGATCTTATCGCATTGGAACATGCACTACTGTAGTATCTGAGGAGTCACAAAAGGTGCTGAATATTATGTAATCACTGGCAAAAATCCCCACTTCTGACCTTATGATGGAGGGGAGGTCATTGATGAATCAGTTGAAGATGGTTGGACCTAGGACACTATTCTGAGGAACTCCCATTTTCCTTCCTTTAAATATGAAAACACAGTTTCTAACTGTCTACGGATTTCTGCATTGCCTAATCAAATTTAGGAGGTTCACTTTGGATAACTGTCTACCTCTGCTTTCACCCCATTGTATTTTTTATTCATTCAAGGGATGTTTGCTTCCCACTGGCTAGGCTAGAATTTATTGTCCATCCCTAATTGACTAGAGGGTAGTTAAGGGTCAACCATACTGCTGTTAGGCTTGTCTCTGTCATCCTCCACCATTCTTACCATCTGCCATACTTGCTCCTCTTTATCCTCTTTTTGATGATTCCATTTCAACATGTTTATGTGACATTAGGTAATTCTTCTTCCTACAATCAGGAGTAGCTATCAGATAAAGTCACCTTACTCAACCTTCAATATCTTTTCGCGACCACTTCACGTTCAGAGGTTCACCTTGTAAAGGCAATAATACAAATACCTCACCTGCCACTTCAAATATTCTTTTGGAGAATGTTTATCTGTCCGTTCTTTCATTTTCATTTTCAAATGCTACTGTCCTGAGTCTTTCTAAGATTGAGGATTTGACTTTTTATCTCAAGGATTTCTCCCTAATCCATTTGTATAGACTTTCATGGCCATAAATCAATTCGGATAGTGTAAACCCAGTAGACTTATGTGGGGAATCTCTGGTAACAAACAGTAAGAAATTTAATCCTTTGCCCCAGTCCAAGACAGTATGCCTCAATCATAGTTTTGGGAGTCTGATGACATCTCTTCAAACTCCCACATTTGCAAATGATAAGCAGTTGACTTAAATTGTTTTATACCCAAACTGCTGATGACTTTAGGTACCATTCATGCGTGTAAATATGGTACCAGACATGAAAAACATAAGTGTTTCTGAAGGCAGAATAAATAAAATGTGTATGACTCGATAAATTTAATCTTTCTAATCAAAGTTGAAATAAATCCCTTTCCAAGGATGGTCAGTTGAAGAGCCTACAGAATGGAAGCATACTACAGTTAACAGGGAAAAGTGTAGCTGTTTTGAATATAAATATATTTTAATAGCATCAGCTGTTCAAGCCATCCCTCCAGGCGTTGGCTGTGTGTGGTATATCCGTGCAATCACACTTGGTACCTTAGCACTTCTGTCCATAGTCTGTGGACAGAATGGCAGCCACAAGACGCCAGCAAACTATCTGCACCTGGTTTAAATTTGAAGGTTGTTTTACATGATGTCAGAGTACTATTGTCAGCAACCTAAAGGTCACAGCAGCATTCATTGTAAGAAAGGAGGCTTTCCATTTCTAGAATTCTTCTTGCTTTATTGTAGTGGAGCTATAAAACCAAAGAATATGATTAATGGTTTCAGCACTTCAGATCTTTAAAAAAATATCCTTTTATAATCCCTGCCCAGATGACACTGAAGGGCTCTGACGCTCATTAACCCTTTCAGTGATGTATCATGCAGCGTTCTTAATTAAAGTCTGATGCAAAAAGTGATCTCCTAATATTCAAATATTGAAATAGTTGTAATTTGCTAAATTACAGATGTTTACAATAATCGTACTTTATAAAACAAGGCAACTTATGTTGAGGTTGCAATTACAACTTGCAACATATCTTGACAGTCAGAATGCAACCACACAAATTTGAGATCGTACTCAGATTTAAGACTTACAAAGTTAATACAACAATAGATTGCTTTGCATTTATTCCAGTGATCAGTCAGATTTTGCTTGGCGACGCAGACTCCCAAGTACAACCATCCATAGAAATGGATCTAATTCTCATATATTGTAGCCGTATTTTTTAAAGTAAATAGTATAATTCCATCTTCTCATTTGCTCTCAGCAGATAGATTTAGATTTAGTTTATCAAAATAATGCCCTTTCTAGTCAGTACAGAAAAAGGTGACGATGGGGGAAGGTACCAAATAAACATTCCAGTACATGGATCAAGTATTGAATACTAACATATTTTGAAACATGTTACATTTGGCTTTATTGCAAGATGTTATACATGGGGTTGAAAATAAAGTGCCAAAGATTACTGTGTAAAATAAAAGACATTTCCATTGCCCAGTGATTGCCTCTGATTGAGAACTTCTCAGTTTGGTTTATGTCCAAGGCACAAAAAAACTTTAAGCAATAGGAAATGTAACTTTATATTTTTCATGTTTCATATGCATTTGCCCATGTAATATTCATCTGGAGCTTCCAGTTAAGTTTGGTTGACTACTGATGCACTGTTTAATGTGCTGTTTTGGTCAGATAGTCTCTAACATGTTTAATTGTAAGCTGCTGTAGCTAGTCAAACTCCCTCTGTCACAGTTTGACCACATGTGAAACCTGAAACTGAGACATCCACCCCTGGGAGCAGTGAACTTGGTAAGTAAAAGGAATGCAGAGAACTGCTATAAAACATTTCAGGCTGCTGAGGATACATCCAAACTAACCTTTAACAATTTAAAAGAAGGGAATACTATAAATTATTTATGCAAGAACCTCAAATAAAAAAGTTTGTATTTGGATCAGACCTACTAATAAGGGTTTACAACAGTGAACCTATCATTGGAAAAGCAGACAATACTCAAATCAGTATAAAATATTACATTTGAAATATAATGCAAGAGAAATTTTTTAGTATTTTAAGGGGTTACATCAACACTGTACTTTACTTCCCGATTAGTAGAAATGGAATATAAATTACATAACAGCAACTGCCTGTAAACTGAAATACCTGCATGTTGTGATATAGTTGCATGCAGTCGTGATGCAGATTTAATCTGCAGCAGTGTTTCAAAATATGGAATGTTAGGCTCTCATCCGGAAGAATTGGTCGCCTGTGCCATTATTGAAACTGATTTTTGTTTGTGCTCGGGTAGTGATTTAGTCAAAAACAATCAATTGAATTAGGTATTTGCGACCCTGGAGCATGAATGTTGTCTGCACTGAATTACATCAGAAAGAGATTCCTTCTGGTATATAATATGCATTGTCACAAGCCAGTACCATTCAGCTAGTTAGTACTATCAGAAGTAGCATGACAACAGGGCATCATAGAAAAATGTGTGAATTGAGATGGAAAATGAAAAAATATCTAATAACTTACTAACTAACTCCTAACTGCAATGATATTGCTCAGAGGCTGTGAGCATAATTAGTCACTCTGTACCCCACTTCTATTTCTTCCTTGAGCCTTTTATATCATGACTCAGTTTTTTTTCTGTTATTCATGGCTGGGCAGCAAGGCCTGCATTTATTTCCAACCTCCAGTTGCCCTGGGGGAGGTGCAAACTGTGCTGTTAGGAAGATGTCCACAGGGTTTTGACTCTGAGACGATGAAAAAATTGAAGTATATTTCTAAGTCAGAATGGTGTGTTGCTTGGAGGTCAGGTGCTCCCATATGCCAGCTGTCTTTGTCCTTCTAGCTGGCAGAGGTCTCAGGATTGGGAAATGCTGTCAAGAGGTTTTGGTGGATTCCTGACACTATGGCAATGGTGCACCAGTAGTGGAAGTTGTGAATGTTTAACAGAGTTAATGTGGTGTGGATCAATTGGATTCTTTGACTTGTGGTGTGTCAAGGTTCTTGAGCTTAAAGCTGAACTAATTCATCAGGCTCCTGGCTTTCTCTTTCAGATAGCAGACAGCTGGGGAAGGCAGGTGAGTTACTTGTTGCACAATTGCCAGCTGCTGACCTGTTCTTGTAGTTGCATTATTTATTTGTTTAGAATTAGAATTAGATTTTTATTGTCACGTGTACTCAAGTACAGAGATACAAGAGTACAGCGAAAAGTGGACAAAGTTGTCATTCTCCAGCGGCATATTAGATACAGAAAAACAAAGAATTTTAATAAAACCATCTTAGATACAAAAACCAAAACAACTAGAAAACTAGAATTTAAAAAAAGCAAAAGCAGAAATACAAGAAACAGAGTCAAGAAGAAAGGGAAATGTCTAGGTCTTATCTCCATAAGGTAAGTGGACCTTCCCAAAGCCACAAACCTCTGCCTGCTGCCAACAGTGCAGACACTGAGGCCTAGCCACGGCCTGGAGCCTCGGCCAGTGTGTGACATGCTCCTCCATCGACGTCCTCGTTGCCTGGCTGTTGCCGTCTCCCGGAACTCACTATTTGATCACAGGAACCGCGTCCACTGCAACCATTGGCACCTCTTGGAACATGCTGCCTCTGCCTCATTGCTACTATCCAATCTCACTCTCGCTTATGTCCCACTGAGCCACTGCAAAATGTTTCAAAGCAAAAGTTAAAGGAAAAAGAAAAAGAGCAAAAGAAAAAGAAAAAGAAAAAAAAAAAGCAGATGGAAGTGAACAGGCCCCAGGCTCAGCAGCCCAAATGCTGTGCTGCCACTCTGCCGCCACATTGAGTTTGGTCAATGGTGACCCCTGGATGTTGATGGAAAGAGAAATCAGTGATAGCAGTGTTTTTGAATATCATGGGGAGATGGTTAGCTCTGTCTTGGAGATGGTCATTACCTAGCACTTTAATAGCGTGAATGTGGCTTGACATTCATCAGCCCAAGCTTGAGAGTTGAGCAGGTCTTGAAGCAGTCCCTGTCCACATGTAGCATTATGTGAGGAGCTGCAAATAGTACGAAGTAATTGTATTCATCAGCAAATGTCCTACTCTGACTTCATGATGGACAAAGCTATTGAAAAAATAATCTGAATACAGGATGCAAACACAAATTCTAATCTAAAATAATTCATACCCTGTAGTTTAATGAGATGATTCTAATTTTTTGCATTTTTTTTTGTTTCAAAATATTTTGGAAACATTTATGATATATTGGAATGGAGAGTTTTGTTCTGTTCAGAAAGTGCTTTTGTACTGTCTGGCAATAGCGTTCCAAAAATCTTTAGATAAATCAGAATGTGTATGTGTACGGAATGTTGAAACCCAACAGTTAATGTGATGCAGCACCTTTGCCAGGTAGGACAGCAAGCTACTGGAACTTGGTGTCAGTTAAGTTCTGCCTGACACTGCAGTGCACCATCACACTGAAGGTAATGTCCTCCTCTTTGTTCTTGTAAGACAGCTGCTGCACTCCCATCTCCTCAGCAGGCATTACATCAATCCTCTGCGTGACTCAGACATGATGGATTATGCAGCATGTTCTGTCTAGGCTGTATTACAAAGCACACACACCCTTGCACCCCCCGCCACCCCTCAGACTGAACCAAGCATTGGTACCTCAGCTTCAGCAGGCCCATGGATTGTTCCACCAGAAGAATGAGGACTGAGCTACATTGTATCTCTGCTCAGCCTCAGTCAGGGAGTTGCATTGTGAATCATCATTCATGATTGTAGAGGGTAGCCCACGTCTCATGCTAATCACCACTGTTAGGCATCTGACCTTTGACAGTTTAGAACACTTCTCCTACAGAGAAACATGCAGAATTCCAACAAGGCAGGACTTGGAATATGTTTACATTGACATGTGATATAGGGGCCTTATTCCAATCAATGCAGCACAAGCTATAACCCACAAACACAGCCAGAGATTGTAATTGTTATTTGATTCTAATACCTTGACCCGCCCCCCGCTCCACCATCACCGAGAACAGCAGCATTGCGTATAAGATGTTGATGAATATTTACAAATCAGGGTGAAACAGATCATATCAGTGCCCTTGTGCAGCCTGTTAGACCTTAGATTGTCTTCGCCAATAGTGGTCCGCATTTTAAGGTGGCCTGTGACCACTTCTGTTTCATAGAAATGATGATTTTCAATCTGTAATGATCAATGACATGGTCAAGATTGCTTCTGACAAGGATTTCTGTCCCACACAGTTGGAGACTGCATGCATTTCACATGAATATTGCTACAATTACAAATCACTTAAGGCTGTATTGTGTAATTAATTAATTACAGCCTGATTAATGTAATTGCGCCTTGAATGGCCTCACATCACTGAGAAGTAGAGGCCACATGTTTAGATCGAAAGAAAACACTTACGCGACCCACTCCAGGTGTTAATGCAGTCATGTTCCATTTCCAGTGTGCATTTAGAAATTGTCTGGGAATGGAAGGCAATACAGGTACATTGAGTTGCACATTGAGTTGCAGGCTCAGTCTGGTAATCAAGCTCCATCCCCACCCCAAACCTTCATGCTTCTTTCTTCCTTGCACTCCCTTCCGAGCCCATCAGGACTGAGCTTCCAATATTCCCAAACACATGTTTGAATTATAACTTTATCTCCTAAAATTACCTGAGCCCTGGGTCTACATTTCCAACCATCATGCTGCATTGTTCCCATGCCAAGGCCAGGGTGGCAATGACTGCCAATGATGCCCCCTCCTGTGGCAATCCATGTCCTCAGGTGCACTATTGTCTCCCTCTCTCCCATATGTTGAGTTTTCTCTTTCACAATTATTGCCCCTCTCATCTGAGAAAGCTGCCTCCAGTCCCCAGAATTGAGTTCCCAGATTGTCTATCACAGAAGTGGCCCAGGATAAACCCCTTGACTTTCACTGAACTGACATCCAGGACTGACTGTGACCCACCCCCTGGATAACTGGGACAGACTGCCCCGAAAGCTGAGTGAGCAGACCCCTAACTGATCTGTGTACAGCTCCCTGAACAATTCACCACAACTGCCCAGACTGCCTGCATTGAACCTGCGGGACTGACCGTAGGCCACGTAATGATACAGACTCCCTGACACTGACCATTCCAAGCAGCACCCCACTAATGTTTTTCCCTTTGGTGCAGATCGAGCACCGCAGAGACTTCCTGAAATTGCTTTAAACAGTGTTAGCCCACCAGTCGACATGCATGGATCCTCGAAGCAGTTACACAGCCTAAAGGGAGCATTGGCCCCAGGCAGCCGACAGACCATGCTCAAGTCCCTGGACTGATATGAGGTGCAGCCTTTGACTGGCTGTGCAGGGACCTCCCTGACCTAAGGCTGTAGAGACCATATCTCTCCATGTTTCTATATTTTTAGACTGGGACTGAAATAGGAACAGAACTGTTATGGAAACCAAGGATTGTCGCACTTTTTAAAGGCGAGTTACCTGTTCCTCAGTGTAAATACTTTTTACACTGCTATTTGTTCAAGTAATGGTAGAAGTTTGAACAACTTCAACAAAAACAGAAATTGCTGACTAAACTCAGCAGGTCTGGCAGCATCTTTGGAGACAGAGCAGAGTTAATATTTTGGGTCCCGTGACGCTTTTTCAAAACGGGATAGTGAAAACTTAGTTTGCAGATGAGCTGGAGCCAAAGGATGTGTACAAGTGGAGCTTTGGCTGACAACAAGCTGATTAGTCTGCAGACTATTAGTGAATTAGTGACCAGTTATTGATAACAAAGGTTTTCTGCCTGCCCCCAACCATGGGATTGGCTTCTAGGGAGCTGAACAGTTTGGGGGTATGAATCTTCGATTTGAAGTCATCAGACATCTGGAGGAGAAGGAGCTATTTTTGATCTGCAATAAAAAAAGCATCTGAAAGTCTGAAAATAGCCAGTATATTTTCCCAATCCATTTGCTGTAAGCTGTGGCTTTTAATTGATCAGTCAAAAACCTTTGTAAGTGAGAACCAGTCACCATTTGCTTCTTGCAAACAGATGAAGGTATCTGGAGACAGATGATCGAGAAGCAGCATTCTGATCATCACAAGGGATCCTCTCAGTACACTCTGTGAGCAAAGACTATTGACCTGTATTCCCTACACCTATTACATTAATTTCTTTCCTGCCTGCGTTTGTATGCAGAAGGAATTTAGATTTTAACTAGGAGAGTTATGTCAATAGGTCATCTATTTATCTGTAGCTGGAATTCTTATTTGCAATAAGAAAGCCTTGGTAAGTACAGAAACTTGGTCCGCACTTTCTATCAACCTGGGTTTGAAAGTCAGGTGCATTGAGTATTTCTACATAATTCTTTAACATCTTTAACTTTTGTGATGACTGTCAGAATAGCTGGGCTTGATTTTCAGTGGGAGGCATGAGATTCCATTGACTTGATCGAGGATTATTTCCCGTAGACTTTGAGACAGTTGGTTGATGCAAATGCAGTGTGTTTGCCATATACGCTGCTGGCACATGGGTGCAGGCATAGGGCCATAGTGTAACATGTCCACCCCCTTGATTGGTGGGAATATTACTTGCCACTTATTGGCCCAAGATTGAAAGTTATGCAGATTTTGCTATTTTTGCATACAAACTATTTCAATATCATTGTTGAATGATTGAAGAATGAAATCTGTCTTTAGAAATAATAATGTGATGGTTGGTAGAACAATTACCTATTCTGTTCCCCAAAGTTTGTAATAATGTCTTTGAATGCCATGGAGAAAGCTGAAGAAGTCATAGTGTTTATATCAAAATCAACATGCACATCCGGCATGAACTGGTGTCTGTTTACAAATGGGTGAAGAGTTTTTTTTATTGCAATGTCAAGAATGTAGCAGCAAATTGCAATGTTCTGGCATTAAGAAGATTTCTGTCAATTCCATGACAGTTCAAACCTCTGAATGAGTTTATGTTGTAGATGATGATGTTATTAAGGAGACAAGGGTGGCACGGTGGCTCAGTGGTTAGTACTGCTGCCTCACAGAACCGGGGACCTGGGTTTGATTCTACCCTTGGGCGAGTGTCTGTGTGGAGTTTGCACATTCTCCCCATGTCTGCGTGGGTTTCCTCCAGGAGCCTCCCACAGTCCAAAGATGTGCAGGTTAGGTGGATTGGCCATGCTAAATTGCCCGTGGTGTTTGGGGATGTGTAGGTGAGGCGGGTTGTAGGGGGATGGGTCTGGGTGATGCTCTGAGGTTCGGTGTAGACTTGTTGGGCCAAAGGGCCTGTCCCCACACTGTAGGGATTCTATGAAATTATGAGAAATTATGATAGTACCTTTCAAAAATACGACTGTGATACCAATATTACATATTGGGATAGGATGTATAAGAAATAAAGGGTTTAGAGTTTCCATTTCGTGTTCACACAAATTTCAAATAGAGTGAAAAGTTTCTTTATTAGCAAGAAGTATTATTATTTATTTTAAAATGTGTTGGGTATATGCAGCATTTTTATGCACTCAAATAAAAACATTGAGAGTAAATCTAAAATGTGAGCAACACAACAAGAAAAAAAATAAAAGGCAGATATTTGGAATTTCTCCAGAGGCTCTTTGGAGTGGAAAATATTAAGGTAGGTAAGTTGAGAAGGTAGGTTTTCAGAAGCTGTTCTTAGGAGGAAAATGGGGCAGAGAGGTAAAAAGCTATAGAGGTCTTCCAGAACCTCCCCAGTTAAGTCTTGCTACCAATTAAAGAAATGGAATAAAAGATTACCAAATGTAAATTTCAACGGGATGCAGCAAAAGTCACAGGTCTGGTTACAACAAAACTATTTTGGCATGACTTTATTAGAAAATACCAGTGTTTTGTAAGTAATATATTTTAGATGCCCAGTGTTTCATTTCACTATCCAGTAATCAAAAAAGCAAAGCTCTCAACCATGAAAAACAAACTTTTAACATTTTGCCAACAAATTCCTAAAACAATTACAGTAGGCATGGAAACTAGTATTGGGATTACATACCAAATGACTGTATCTATTACTCATCATTAATTTACTTATCTGAAATATAATTTACCTCCCCAGAATTCCCAATTAGCCACACATGGCTAGTAGTTAATATACTAGGCAATGTTGAAACATTTAAACTCAACTTGCATAAGGGAGGTGAATTCAATACAAAATTTATTTAAATATTGAGGCAGATTTCAAGTATAAGAATATTGAGCAAAATTCTAATATTAAACATATGAGTAGAGACAATTTGTATGTAAAATATTAATTTGTAGGTAATTTTTAGACAATCTCAATAAGCACAAAGCCAATTCCTAATAAAAAAACATGCAGATTTGTAAATTTTGTATGTAAAATATGTGAATTCAGAGTTAATTTTAATATTGCTCAGCTCATGAAAAAGAAAAGATCGAAAAGGTGATCCATTAAGGTATAATACAGAATCCTTAGTGTGGGAACAGGCCATTCAGCCCAACAAATCCACACCGACTCTCTGAAGAGCATCCCACCCAGACTCACCCCCCTACCCTATCCCTATAACCCTACCTTCCCCATAGCTAATCCACCTAACCTGCACCTCCTTGGACACCACAGGTAATATAGCATGGCCAATCTGCCTAACCTACACATCTCTGGATTGTGGGAGGAAACCAGAGCACCCAGAGAAAACCCACACAGACACAAGGAGAACGTGCAAACTCCACACAGTTGCCAGAGGTTGGAATTGAACCCAGGTCCCTGGCAATGTGAGACAGCAATGCTAACCACCGAGCCACCGTGCCACCCAATCATAATTCCATAACTTACATCTTTAAAACCCTACGGAAATGGCCCAAACCACTGTTGTTAATTCTTCATGGTGTTTGACAAAAATTCTCGCGTTCCATTTCACTCCCTGACAACATTCTAAGACTGAACCACTTTATTGGCAACATTGATTGCAAACTGGCCTCAATGGCTTCCAGACAATTATTCAGAGGATCAGTAAAATTGTCTACTTCCACTTCCTCAACATTGGCCAAGAGTTCCCCTGCCTCAGCTTTCTGCTCCTTCCCTTTGTCATATTAAGGCTTGACTATTTCACCGTAAAGTCTCTCCCTCCTTTATCTTAAGGTAAGTCCATTCACCACTATACCCCATCCCCCATCTCACTAATCTATACTGGCTCCAGATTTAGTGATAACTCAAGTTTAAAATCTTCATCATTATTTTCAAATTTCTCCATAGCCTCTCCCTCTTGCCATTCTTTAGCCCCACAACCTTCCAAGATATCCGTTCTTCTTCTCCAATTCAGGTTTCTTGTGCTTTGCGATTTCAGACCCTCCAGCAATTCTAGCCAGGGCTTCAGCTGCTGAGGTCCTAAGTTCTGGAAGACCTATCCATACCTTTCCACCTTTCTACCCAACTTTCCTCCATATAAAGGCTGCTGAGAACCTACCTGTTCAACATATTTCCTAATGTGGCTACGTGTCAAATTTTGTTTGATAATAGTCCTGTGACTGCATTGGGAAATTTTACTGCGTTAAAGATATTATGAAAACATTTTTTTTCAGCCAGCTTCTTCCAGAAAATTCCTAGTACCTGCCTCTTTCTTTTCTTAACATACTGCTCGTATTTCAGATTTACTCCCTACGTTTATATTTAAGACTGCTTAAAATGAGTATATGGCAGCTCTCCCCTTCCACTCCCTCTGCCTCTTCCAGTGAATACAGATTTCAAGACCTGTCCCAGTGTTTCCAGAATGCCACCTCAAAACTATTCCCAGTCCACAGACCCAGTTCCTCTCAGACTTCTCATGCTCTTGGATCCACTCCAAAAGTACTTCTGTCTAAGAGACCCCTATTACACCATTGTCAGATGCAAGGCTGTCTCATTGCAACTAAATCCATGATCACACTATTTTTATATAATCTTACTCTTAATGAAATCAGTAACTGACTATGAGCAATGCTCTGGCAGAATTGCTCGTGTGTCTAATACACTCCCAGTCTGCTTTTAGATCATCTCAATGATATGTGAATGCAAACCCAAAGTGGCAAGGAATCTTTCACCCATTAATAATTCATCCCTTTAACATTCACTGGCTACCTCTTGAATGATACATGCAAAGTATTTTGTTTCCTTCATTTCCAGTATTGAAATCCAGCTGATGTTAAACATAGAGTTGGTTATAGTGATATGGATGCACCTAAGAGAGCTCGCCAGAGGTGAAATTGCACTGTGGATATTTGTTATCAGAGTTATGATCTCAATTAAAAAATATACCCTGCTCTAACCTAATATCAAAACACAAAGTGTCAAATGGAGAACATTGTTTGAAGATGTTAACAAAATAACATGAAAATATATTACATTGTGTTTTGAACCTACATGGAGAGCCTGTGAAATATCCTTCCTCATTTGCTTACTTAGTTATCAGGTTTATCATCGAGTTCAGATCAGTTTACAATTTTGATAAGCTTATCCATAAATTTTTATAAGGTTGAATTAATACCAGGTTTGTCAGATCAACCTATATCGCTGAACTCTGACTGCTGCTTTATAAAAGTCTATGCAATGAACAAATGCTGCTTGTTGACTTAGGTCTCACAGCCAGTACATCAATGTATCTTTAAGAGACATGCTCACGATATCATCCCTGCATAATAACATTTAACCTGAGGGTATTAAGATCGCATACTGCATCCTATCTTGGGTCATTTGAAGTGAGACACTGCAATGGAAGCATGCTATTGTGTTAACCTAATAATCTGTTAGCCCAGGCACTTACATGACCATGGAATGTAATTTTTGTATATAATGTTTAGTTGTAATAAATGTCTGTTAGATTATTCAACACCACAATATCCCAGATTTTTTAACATTATGGAAGATAATATGTATTACCACACCAGATAAAATGAGTTGTGCTTGAATATAGTGTAAAAATTCAAACCTAGATCTTAGAAAGTTTATAAGTAAATGCTAGCGAATTGTTTCCATTATCAGATATTTTTCTGTTGTAAAATGTTTGAATTTTTCTGTACTTGTTAATTGACTAGAACATTATTTCTGCTGGTTTGAGAGGAGCTGATGGCACTAATTTTCTTTGGTCAGCTGACAACATCTTTAGAAGTTTGGACAGAGCTCTGTAGAAGTACACCAGTGTTTGCAGGAGTTCCCAGGAGTGTGCCAATATTTGTAGGAGAGCATGTCTCTGAATATTTGCAGAGGATCATCCACCACCCACCAATGAAAAAAAAATGATAATTGCTATGATAGAGTTGGCATCATTAAATGAGATTTTCTATAAAAATGATTAAAACTGAAAGCTGTTTCATGTAATATTTTACCTAGAATAATACAGCAGAGTTGGAAGACATATTCACATTTGATGTCAAAATTGCTTTTGGAATTGTTTAACAAATAAAGTTATGGGTCTGAATAAAACCAAAAATGCAACACAGCTGTTGCTTTATGATAGCAACAGTTTGTACTTTGTATAGTACCTTTAACATTGCAAAATGTCCCAAGGAGCTTGTGGTGAAAGCAGGAGGTCAGCTTGTTGTAGCTGTTGACTTTGGCACAGTATTGTAAAAAGCAGCATAGAATAATGTATTGTTATATTCCATAAGTGGAAAATGATCTGTGGAATTCAGTTAGAAAATATACTGCACTTTCTTTCATACTATCACCTGGCAAAGAACAATTGAGAAAATGCTCCTGACCTGTTGGCACCTCTGTAGAATCTCAGATTGATCCTTTTAACATAATGTGGCACATAACATGAAGGCCACATACTCCCCTTTCCACCCAACACCACCCTCACTTTCAACATTGGTTTAAATCAATTGAAATTTGCAATTAGATATTGTTCTCTTCAGAAAATATTGGTTGAGTTTGGAACTGAGCTCTCCGCTATTCTTTACATCTTAAAGGTCAAATCATTTGAAGAGGGAATTGAAAGCTCCTTGGATGTGATTTCTGGTGTACCAGAGAGTGAGTGTGCAGTTTTTATTGTCAGCAGTTTATGACCCCAGCTTAGGCAGCATATGGGCAAATTAAAGTTCATCCTTATGGAGAGTGAGAGAGGGGAGAAATTAAAGTGCATCAGGACAGACTGAGAGGGAATCACTTCCAACTGATAATTAATAATCAATTAATATCAAACTTTCCAAAAGCCAAGCTTATTTGCTTCCTTTCATTTTGATGATTTTAAGCTCCATTTAGTTTGAATTATTTGTATCTTGATTGCCTCTGTGTGCATGTGTGAGACAATACGATCCCCACCCCATTCAAACACCATTTCATAACCTGTGGCAGGGTGTGCAGACCTGGTATTGGTCTGTTTAGTGACTTCAGGACCCAAATCTTTGGGTGGGAAAGAAAGTCCTTAAAGGTACTCGCCACCTGCCTGCCAGAAATCTGTATGTGCGTTTTGATATAATCGTCCTATGAAATGCATACAGTATGATATTGTGTGAAATTTTAATGAAAAGTGTTTCTCACACAATACAAATGTCCAGTGTTTTTTTAAAATTTCCCACCTTCTCTGTTTCACAAAATAGATCCAGGCTACCGAAAGTCCATTCCAGTCTAACAGTGAAACTGGTGTGTAAATGGTATAAATGTACACTTAGCAAGATATTAATTTTATCCATCCTTCTCGGTTAATGTGTAATTGGGAATGAATTACCTTTCGTCACTCAGCAAAGGTAAGTGGCATGGTTACATGTAGAGTGAACGCAATCTTTGCTTTATTTAAATCTTCTTGTAAATAACTGATTTCCAAAAGCATAATTATTTTGGTTAGTTGTTTCAATTCAATCTTCCATATAATTTACAAGAATATATTTGATGAGGCTGCGCAGGACTCTGTGTTTCGAGGATACAAACTTCATTTGATCAATTTAACAAATAAATTATCTTTCTTCAGATTGTGAAAATATGTAGGAACACACGCATTAACATAAATGTGAAGTCTAGTGCTGATTTATACCAACTGGTTAATAATGATGAGAAGTTAAATTGGTTTCTGTATGCATTGAAATGTAGCAAATAGGATACTCTGCCTCTATCCTTTATAATTACCCTTATTTAGGCTTGGCATAGGTGTTTCTGATCCAAGTTTACCATTTCAAACTAAATTTTACCATGTTATGGTCACTGTTCCTTCGAGGATCTTTTACGTTGACATAATTTATTAAATTTATTTAATTTATTAAACCTGCCTATTATACATCACTAGATATGAAACAGCCTGATCCTTGGTTGAATCCAGTGCATTGTTGTTCGAGGGAACTGTCCCAAATACTCTCTATGAATTCTTCCTCATAGCTATCTCTTCTAATCTGACTATCCCAATCTACTTGAAGATTAAAGTCACCTGTAATCAATGTACTACCTTTGTAATGTGCCCTCATTATCTCCTGATTTATTCTCTGTCCCACCGTATGACTACTATTAGGGGAACTTATAGAACTCTCTGACCAGTTTCTTATTTTCCTTTTTATTTCTTACCTGCATCCATATATATAAAACGTGTTCTGATCCAAGATTATTTCTTCCTAACATGCTTATTCCATCCCTTACCAACAATTCAACCCCACCACCCTTTCCTTACTGGTTGTCCTTTCAAAAAGTGACATAGCCCTGAATATTTAGTCCCCAGCTTTGATCTCCTTATAATCATGTCTCTTAATAGCTGTAAGATTATATCTGTTCACCTGTACTTGTGTCGTTAATAAATTTAGTTTGTTCCGATCACCTAGATTAATTCAAGTAAAGAGCCATTAATTCTGCCATCTATTTTTTTCCCCTTTCACACTATTTACTGCTGATTTTCTATGTTTGTACATTCTGTACTTCCCTGTCCCACTGTTATCCAAATAGCTGCCCTGTAATGCTACTATATCCTCTTGTTGGATAAACCTTCATTTCCCCTCTTAACCACCACCAGCAACCCCCCACCCACCCACCAACCACCGTGAGTTTAAAGCCCTCTCTATAGCCCTAGCTATTCAGTTTGCCAGGATACTGGTACCAGCACGGTTCCACCAGAACAGTTCCCCTCTCCCCTGGTAATGGTGCCCAGAGCCCATTGAACTGAAAGCCATTCTACCCACACCAATCTTTGAGTCATGCATTTAACTCCTTGACTTTATTTACCCTTTGGCATTTTGCCCGTTGCTGAGGTAGTAATCCGGACATTATTGCTTGAAGGTTGTGCTTTTTTAATTTAGCTTCTAGCTGTTCAAAATCTCTCAACAAAACCTCCTTTCTCATCCAAACAATGTCATTGGTATTAACCTGGATGATGACTACTGGATCCCTCCCTGTCCTCTCCAAATTCTTTTCCTGCCCTAAGATAATGTACTTAAACTGGTACTCAGCAAGCAACATAAGCTTGTTGTTCATGGCTGCATGGAATAGTATCCATTTCCTCATTTATACTGTTGCCTCCCACAACTACATTCCTAATTCCTCCCCCCAACTGGAATGGCTCATTAAACCGACATGCCAATGGTCATCCGCCCTGCAATTCCCTCACCTGCACAGCTTGCAAGAACCTTGTAACCGTTGAACAGTTCTAGGGGCTGATGCTCCTCAATTTTAACGTCCCCGGAGACATCCTTACTGCCTTACCCGCAGGCACGTCCTCCTGTTCCGGTCACAAACAATTTATAATTATGGGGTCTGAGGGATGTGTCCACTGTCTGAATAATGTTTCCCTTCCCTGATGCAATGTCTATAGTCCAGACTCCAGCTCCTCAACTCAGAACCAAAGTTGCTTGAACTACAAACATTGAATGCACATATGTTTGCTCTGGATCACATCGATATCTAGCAAATTCCAAATGATGCAGCGGCAACAGATCACCTGTCCTGCAATCACTGTTATGTTTGATTTCCCTTATAAATTAATTATTTGACATACCCTGCTCTTTACACTTCACAATAATAACTTGTTTTTATAAAAGGAAAAAGTTATCATATCAATGTAGTTATTTTTGAGAAAAGAGAGTAAAAAAGTCACTGGAGCCCTAAACACAAACTGAAGAACCTTACTTTTACTTTAAAGACTAGAAATTGTCATACTAATAAATCAGCTTCTTTCCCTTCACTCATTCATACTGTGGTATCGCTCAGCCGCTGGTCTCACTGCAGGCCAGTCTTTGCACGATGCCTTTTATTCCCTCCCCCCACTCACCTCTCACTGTGGAGAGTTTAGTTGTTGCAGTAAACCCCAGTTAAAGCATCTCTGACACCCTTTGCACCAAATTCCCACTTGAATCAAATTTCAGCGCAGTCTGCATACTTTCACTTCACTCTGCCGCAGTCCGCTGAATGTGCTCCTCACCTTCAACTGTTGCACTTGTTCAAGGAGAAACCACTATTTACTTAACAAACCTGTGTATAATATCATTTTGGCTATTTATAAGTCAAGTTACAGAAAATCACTTTTGGGACTAATTTGCAATCTTGAAGAATGTATAAAGCCAGGGAGTTACATCTTGACTTTAAAAAATTCACAGTTTCTATTTAACTTGGTTTACAAAATGCAATCAGAGTACATGGTTCTGTTTCAGCAATGCCTCACAATGCCACAATTCTTACTGAAACATGCTGAAATGTTACATTTCTGAGCCCTTGATCTTGATCATGTCATATTGAATGCTGTGCATCTCTCATAAGGGTGGTTGGAAGACCTTTTTAAGTGCCTAGTTGATTTTATCTTACATGTGTTAATTTTAGCCACAAAAACCAGATAATTAGGGGATATTCTTTTTCACACAAATTATTAAAAGTTATAAAGCATACTTCCTGCTTTTGCTTAAGCCACCCTAATAAAAAGGGTGACCTTTGATCATTCTAAGACCTACCTACATTATGGATTATTTTTGCCCATGCATCAATGTGTTTGTAATTATTCTGATTGTACCAGTCTAATCCAGAAAAGTCCTCTATTAGTTATCCATCTGGTTCAAGTTTACATTACTGGTCTTGTTCACAGGAAAGTAAGCAAGCTTCTGACCTAAAAAGCTTCACAAATCTCATATTAGTAGCATGTTTCAAAGCAGCCTTGCATAAATCCAAGAGCTGGATTCCTTTATATTCAGGGTGGTTAAGGGAAGAGAAAGTATTTTGATAACAAATTTGTATTGAGGAAGGTGCAACCTGTTCTATTAACTTTGATCATTTTTGTTGTTGAAAATAAGTCTTTCAACACAAATAATTATTTATGGCATCAGAAAACATCCTCTGCTATATTTTTCAAAAAAAATTCCTTTCACTATGTACATTCTTAACTTTGTGAATGTTCTTTTTGTTAATTGCAATCATTCTCAATATAGTAAATATTAGTATAAATCTCCTTTCAGTTGGTGGCATGAGAAACATGAATTGCTTGCTCGATAAAAATGACTTGATACCCTGATATAATTTCAATGGTGTTAATATTTGGCTGCTCCATTAGTCCTGATTTTTGTGGCTGGATATCAACTAACAAATTGGCCTCTTACTAAGTCACATGGGTTTATGTTGCTAAGGTAATGTTTTCCTGGAAGACAGTGACTCATTGCACCCATATACTACTGTTTCCAATTGTGGAAGCCACATGCCTGATCCTCAGCATGTGGAATGAAACAAGCTGGATTCCAACTGTCACTCTCTCACATAACCCGCCAGTGGCATCACTGACAAACCTGTCCACAGCTCACAAAAATAAGAACAGCAAATTCTGAAACTGAGCCTCTGCTCAATTCTGTTTATTTCAGGGGGTGAAGGGGGTGCTGTGTGTGGAGAGGTGATAGATACTATAAGCCCGAATCTGTTTGAGATGTGTTGCATTAGTGTCTGCATTATGAGGAAGTAGATTTTTTTTCAGGATTAATGTTTGTGGATTAATCTGTTTCATGGTTTGCAAAATTAATTCGAACCTAGATTGGAAATTGCTTCACCATGTATTTTGTGCAGGGATTGATCCTCTGTGCCAACAGGCTTGATTTTGAGCTTTGGGCCTCATTTACAATGGCCTGACGAGCTGCAGGGACCTTCTGTACGTACCCAGACAGCTTGTTAGTGAAGAACATCTGAACTTGGTCCCAATGTGCTGCCAATGTTAGCCCTTACATTGATCCTGGAGAAGTGGGTGTGGTTGGATGGGGGTGGGGGAATGAATCTTTTTTATTATAATGAACTTATTCTTTCTTTAAATCAAAAAAAGCCTTGCAGTTGGCACCCTATAGTTAACAGTAAAAATAATTCAATGAATTTTAATTGGAGAAAGATGTAGCCCTGTGCTCAGAAGAACTTAAAACTATTGTCACGGTCAACTGAGGAGGTTAATAAAAAGGGAGCTGGTTTACCCTTCTCATCTGATTGTATTAATATATAAACTCCCACATTTCTGGTATCATTTTTCTAGGTGTTCTTTGCACTGTCTCTGGAGTCTCTAACATGCTTTTTACAATACAGCATCAAGAGCTGCATGCACTTAAATTGTGATCCAAACTAACGTTTGATGCAGGTTTAGCATAACTTCATAATTTTATATGTTTCTATAAGATCCTCGCTCATTCTTCTCAATTCCAATGAATATAATCCCAGACGATTCAGCATCTCTTCACGAGTCAATTCTCTCAACTCTGGAATCAATCTAATGAATCTCTTCTGCACCCCCTCCAGTGCCAGTACACCCTTTCTTAAGTAAGGAGACCAAAACTCCACTCAGTACTCCAGCTGTGGCCTCACCAGCACCCTATACAACTGCAGCATAACCTCCCTGCTTTTCAATCCCTCTAGCAATGAAGGACAAAATTCCATTTGCCTTCTTAATTACCTGTTGCACCTCCAAACCAACCTTCTGCAATTCATGCACAAGGACACCCAGGTCCCTCTGCACAGCAGCATTCTGTAATATTTTACTGTTCAAATAATAGCCCCTTTTACTGTTATTCCTACCAAAATGGATGACTTCACATTTATCAACATTGAACTCCATCTGCCAGACCTCTTCCCACTTACTTATACTATCCCTATCCCTCTGCAAACTTTCAGAGTCCTCTGCACACTTTGATCTACCACTGATCTTAGTGTCATCCACAAACTTCCACACACTACACCTGGTTCCCAACTGCAAATCATCGATGCAAATTGTAAACAATTGTGGTCCAAGCACTGATCCTTGAGGTACACCACTAGTCACTATTTGCCAACCAGAAAAGCACTCATTTATCCCCAATCTTTGCTTCCTGTTAGTTAACCAATCCTCAATCCATGCTAATATTTTGCCTGTAACGCCTTTATCTCATGCAGCAGCCTTTTGTGCGGACCTTGTCAAATACCTTATGGAAATCTAGATACGCCACAGCTACTGGATCCCTGATGTCCACTGCACTCATAATGTCTTCATAGAATTCAAGCAAATTAGTCAAGCATGACCTGCCTTTCATGAACCCATACTGTGACTGCCCAATGGGACAATTGCTATCTAGATGTCTTGCTATTTCTTCCGTGATGATAGATTCAAGCATTTTCCCTACTACAGAATTTAAGCTAACCGGCCTATAATTCTCCGTCTTTTGTCTACTGTCTCTTTGATGAGTGGCATCATATTGGCTGTTTTCTAATCTGCTGGAACTACCCCAGAATCTTGGCAAATTTTGGAAAATTACCACCAGTCCATTTGCTATTACTCCCGTCATATCCTTTAGTCCCCTGGGATGTGTTCCATCAGGGTCAGGAGACTTTCCCACGTCTATTAGCTTGCCCAACATTATCTCTTTTGTGATAATGATCATGTCAAGGTCCTCACCTACCTTAGTCTCTTTGTCATCAATTAATGGCAAGTTATACACATCCTCCACTGCGAAGGCCAACACAAAATGCCTGTTCAATGCCTCAGCTATTTCCTCATTTCCCATTATTAAATACCCCTTCACATCCTCTGAAGGACCAATGTCTACCTTAGCCACTCTTTTTCATTTTATATATTTATAGAAAGTTTTGCTATCTGTCTTTATATTCTGAGCTAGTGTAGTCTTATAATCTATCTTACTTTTCTTTATAGCCTTTTTTGTGGCGTTCAGTTGACCTTTAGAGTTTTCCCAATCTTCTAGTTTCCCACTGGCCTTTGCTGCTTTGTATGCCTTCTCTTTCAATTTGTTAGCCTCCCTTATTTCCTTAGGCATCCATGGCTGATTACCCCTTTTCTTACAGTCCTTCCTTTTCACTGGTATATACTTTTGCTGAGCGCTTTGAAAGTCCTCCACTGTTCCCCAACTGCCCACCATACAGTCTTTGCTTCCAGTCTACTTTAGACAACTCCTCCTTCATCACATTGTTGTCTCCTTTGTTTAAGCACGGGACCCTGGTACTGGATTTTATCTTCTCACTTTCCATCTGTATTCTAAATTCAATCATGAATTGTGATCGCTCCTTCCAAGGGGATCCCTAACTATCAGATCATTAATTATCCCTGTCTCATTACACAGACCAGATCTAGGATAGCTTCCACCCTTGTCGGTTCCATTACATACTGTTCAAGAAAGCTATTGTGGATACGTTCGATGAGCTCCTCCTCAAGGCTGCCTTGATTGACCCAGTTCGACCAATCGACACGTAGATTAAAATCCCCCACGATAATTGCTATACCATTTTTAAAAGAACTAGTTATTTCTTTGTTTATTGCCTGTCCCAACATGGTGTTACTATTTGGTGGCCTATAGACTACACCCATCAGTGATTTATTTTTTCTTAGAATTTCTAATTTCCACCCAAATGGATTCAACCTTATTCTCCATAGAATCTATATTATCTCTCACTACCACCCTGATGTCATCCCTAAATATCAGAGCAACACCACCTCCCTTACCTTCCTGTCTGTCCTTCCAAATAGTCCAATACCCCTGGATATTTAATTCCCAGTCGTAACCATCCTGCAACCATGTCTCTGTAATGACTACTAAATCATAGTCATTTGTGATGATTTATGCCGTTAACTCACCTACCTTGTTTCGAATGCTATGAGCATTTAGGTAAAGTGCCTTAATGCTAGTTTATGTACCTTTTTAATTTTAACATTGCCATTAATAATATCTCCTGAGTTTTCCTTCCTCTTAACTTCCTTCGTAGTCCTTGATGTAGCTAAACCCTCCTGCATAAATGTTAACCTGCAGTTTCCTTTCATATTTACTATTATATTTCCTGTTGATTTCCCCTTCCCTTCCCCCCACTTAACTAGTTTAAAGTCATGGTGACCATCCCTATTCATCATTTTTGCTAGAACACTGGTTTCAGATCGATTCAGGTGGAGACCGTCCCAATGGTACAGATTCCTCCTGTTCCAACACTGATGCCAATGCCTATGAAATGGAACCCCTCTTTCCCACACACCACTCCTTTAGCCACGTTTGTTTCCCTAACTTTCTTATCCCTATGCCAATTTGCATGTGGCTCAGGTTGTAATCTGGAGATTATAACCCTTGAGGACCTGTTTCTTAATTTCGTTCCTAGTGCTTGATAATCCCCAAACAGGTTCTCCTCCTTAGGCTTGGCAATGTTGTTTTCCCTAAGGTGGACCACAACAACTGGATCCTCCCCCTCCCACTCCAATATCCTTTCAAGCCAGTCAGAGATGTCCCTCACCCTGGCACCAGGAGGCAACACACCATACAGGACTCTCGAACCCCTGCTTACTAAGGATGCTATCAATCCCCCTAATTATAGAGTCCCCTACAATTACCAGTTGTTTTTCTGCTCCCCCCTCTTGAATGGCCTCCTGTACCATTGAGCATGGTCAGTTGGCTCATCCTCCCTACAGCCCTTTTCCTCGTCCTCACAGGGAACAAGTACCTCATACCTGTTGAAGCCAACTAGCAATCCATTCTGCCCCTTGTTCCTGACTTCATATTCTCTGAACTTATTAATTAGTTAATGATGCATCACTTTAAACGATATCTGCTATCATTATCATTTTCTCCTCTCTGTTCTTGAAAAATTCAATAAGCTTGACAAAAGATTTTCAGTATTCAAATCCATGCTGACTATTCATTATTATCATTTTCAACACTGAAATTATTGAAGGTGGCCATGATGTGGAGGTGCTGATGTTGGACTGGGGTGGGCACTTCACTTGATGAAGGAGCAGTGCTCTGAAAGCATTTAATTTCAAATTAACCTGTTGGACTGTAACCTGGTGTCATGTGACTTCTGAAATTATTGAAAACAGCAGGCAGCATAAAGTTGCCAATAAATAGGGTTGGCATAATCTGAATCAAAGTCGCCTTGCCCAGTTTCAGGTGCTATCGAGTTTAGTTCGCATATGTCTTACCCAGGTCTATTTGAGATCCTTGTCCAAGATTGGTTTTCCCTGAGCTAACTCTTGCAACGTCATGGTTCCCTTCTCCATTGGCGGTTATTGCCAGACCTTGGGCAAGTTTCCAAACCTGAAAGCGATACCCAAACATAATGACAAGTGGACCAATTTCATCACCTTGAATGGTCCCATTACACTGTGGTCCATTGTGAGGTGCAGAAGTCCTTACCATTTCTGTTTGTCATTTTTATACTGTTTGTCATTTTTATAAATGACTTGGACGCAGACATAGGTGGATGGGTTAGTAAGTTTGCAGGTGACACTAAAGTTGGTGGAGTGGTGGACAGTGTGGAAGAATGTTGCAGGTTGCAGGGAGACTTGGATAAACTGCAGAGTTGGGCTGAAAGGTGGCAAATGGAGTTCAATGCAGACAAATGTGAGGTGATGCACTTTGAGAAGAATAATAGGAAGGCAGAATACTGGGTCAATGGCAAGATTCTTGGTAGTGTGGATGTGCAGAGGGATCTTGGTCTCCAGGTACATAGATCCCTGAAAGTTGCCACCCAGGTTGATAGTGCTGTTAAGAAGGCATACGGTGTATTAGGTTTCATTGGTAGAGGGATTGAGTTCCGGAGCCGTGATGTCATGCTGCAGCTGTACAAAACGCTAGTGCGTCTTCACTTGGAATATTGCGTACAGTTCTGGTCGCCCCATTACAGGAAGGATGTGGAAGCATTGGAAAAGGTGCAGAGGAGATTTACCAGGATGTTGCCTGGTCTGGAGCGAAGGTCTTATGAGGAAAGACTGAGGGACTTGGGTCTGTTCTCATTGGAGAGAAGAAGGCTAAGAGGGGATTTAATAGAGACCTACAAAATGATCAGCGGATTAGATAGGGTGGACAGTGAGAGTCTTTTTCCTAGGATGATGACGTCGGCTAGTACGAGGGGGCATAGCTGCAAATTGAGGGGTGATAGATTTAAGACAGATGTCAGAGGCAGGTTCTTTACTCAGAGAGTGGTAAGGGCGTGGAATGCCCTGCCTGCCAATGTAGTTAACTCAGCCACATTAGGGGCATTTAAACAGTCCTTGGATAAGCATATGGATGATGATGGGATAATGTAGGGGGATGGGCTTAGATTAGTTCACAAGTTGGCACAACATCGAGGGCCGAAGGGCCTGTTCTGCGCTGTATTGTTCTATGTTCTAAATGCAGCAGATGCTTCCCCTCCATTATCCCTTAAAGATGCAATTTGCCTTTTGTGGGCCAAAATGTTTTACCAGAAGTGACTATTGAGGCTGAAGGTATAATATGATTCGAAAAGGAATCAGGTAAGGATTTAATTCAGGAGGATAAGTACAGTAGTGAGAAAAAGAATGGAAACAGAGGCAAAGAAGATATATGTAAATAGCGTTGTAGTGCAATGCATGACATGCTTCTTCAAATGCTGTTAATTCTATGCTTTTAAATTCATGCTTATGTGGTTTCAAAGTTACAAAATAATTTCTGTAAATGAATTAGCATTATAACTTGTAACTGGTACATCTTTGTCCCTTTTTGAGCGAACAATGTTAAATCTTGTTCATTTTCTAATATTGTTTCGCTTTCTCTTTTCAACATTATGAAGCATACCAATGGACTTTCGGATTAGTACACTTATCGCTAACAGTCAGCAGCCCTAAATTAGTGGCAACCCCTGCCCTTGCTGCCGACCTCCATCCGAGCCTCACTTAAAAGCATTTTCCATGCCATTTTCCACCACAAACCCATTACCCTCTCCCATCTTCATCAGTCATTGTGGCCTTGGTCCCTTGATGATCCTGGGATTTGGGTGCTTTACTGGTGGTGCTGTGCAGGAAAGTACAGCTGCCAGCCACTGAAAGGCCAGCAGCTCTTGGCAGTCAGGACTTCTGCCACTTAGGGATTCTTGATCATGGGAAGAGCCGTCATAGAATCATACAGCATGGAAACAGGCCCTTTGGTCCGACATGGAGGGTTACAGGGATAAGGTAAGAGGTTGGGTCTGATTGTGGTGCTCTTCAGAGGGTCACTGTGGACTCAATGGGCTGAATGGCCTGCTTCCACACTGTAGGGATTCTATAACATGTGGCAACCATGTTCCCAAACTAAACTAGTCCCATCTGCCTGGATTTGACCCTTTTCCCTCTAAACCATTCCTGTTCATGTACTCATCCTAGTGCATTTCAAATGTGTTAACTGAACCTGTATCCATCACTTCCTCTGACAGTCCATTCCACATATGATCCACTCTCTGTGAAAAAGTTGCCTCTTGTCATTTTTCAAACTTTCTCCGCTCACCTTAAAAATATGTCCTTCGTTTTCAACTCACCTACCCGAGGGAAAAGACCCTTGCTATTCACCTTATCTATGCCCTTAATGATTTTATAATGCTCTATAAGGTTACTCCTCAACCTCCTATGCTCCAGTGAAATAAGTCCCAGCATACCCAGCCCCTTGCAGTAACTCACAACCAGTAACGTCGTTATAAATCTTTTCTGAACCCTCTCTAATTTAATAATATCCTTCCTATAGCAGGGTAATCAGTACTGTGCACAGTACTCCAGAAGAGGCCTCATCAACATCCTGTGCCGTCCCAACTCCTATACTCAATGTCTGGGCAATGAAGGCAAATGTGCTGAATGCCTTCTCAACTACCCTGTCTATGTGTGACGCAAATTTCAAAGAATTATTTACCTGAACCCCTAGGTGTCTCTGTTCTACAACACTCTCCAGGGCCTTACCATTAATTATATAAGTTCTACCCTTGCTTGTTTTATCAAAATGCAATAACTGACTTTATCCAAATTAAACTCCTTCTCCCACTTCTCAGCCCATTGACCCAATTGACCAAGATAGTTTTGTAGTAATAGATAACCTTCATCACTGTCCACTATCCCTAATTTATCCTTGCCTCTCTAAGTGCATGTGAATCCTATCTTTCAGGATTACCTCCAACAACTTACCCAACACCAATATCAGGGTCACAAGTCTATAGCTACCAGACTTGTCCTTACAGCCTTTCTTAAATAAAGGCACAACATTTGCCACCCTCCAGTCCTCTGGCACCTCAAGTGTGGTTATAGATGATACAAATATTTCTGCAAAGGGTCTCAAAATTTTTTCCTAACTTCCTACAACATCCTAAAATACACTTGACCAGGTCCTGGAGATTTATCCACCTTTATGTTTTCTGAGATCTCCAGTACTTCCTCTTCTGTAATGTGAGTGGTTTTCAAAACTTTAATATCAATTTCCCAGAGTTCTCTTGCCTCCATTTCCTTCTCCACAATACCACTGCCTGATAGAGGGCCTCTTTTAACAAAGGAGGTTACTCAGGGCTCTTGCTGGCTGACAACACTTCAGTCATCTCCATAACTGTCCCTGGCCTCTCATTCCAGCCTTGTAAGTGGCTCCATTAACTTTAATAGGAGTCAGATTGGAGGGTGTAAAACCAGTATTGCACCCAACCCAATCTGTCTTCCAATGGATTTGGTTAAAACCAATTCTTGGAGCATTGTCATTGCCTGGCATAATGCAATGAACTAATCTCCAATAACTGGCAATATAACCACTGCCACTTGACATTCACTGGTGTTACCATCACTGAATCCCACTGAATCCAACATACTGGAGATTATCATTGACCAGAAACTCAGTGAATTCACCAGTGGCTACAAAAGCGGGTCAGAGGCCAGGAATACCTCAGCAAGTAACTCACTTCTTGACTCCACAAAATCTGTCCACAATCCACAAAGCACAAATCAGGAGTGTGATGGAATACTCCCCACTTGCCTGGATGATTGCAACTCCAGCAACACTCAAGAAGTTTGACACCATCCAGGACTAGGCAGCCCGCTTAATTGGCACTACACCCACAAGCAATCACTCCCTCCACCACCAATGCTTAGTAGCAGCAGTGTATACTAGCTTCAAGATGCACTGCAGAAATTCACCAAAGATCCTAAGACAACACATTTCAACATTAAAAGGTTATGGTGAGTGGGCAAGGAGGTGGAGTTGAGGGTGTTGACATCAGCCATAATCATATTAAATGGCTAAGCAGGCTTGAGGAAGCTGAATTGCCTATTTCTGCTCCTTGTTCTTATGTCCTTTCTGGATCAAGTCCAAGAGTACTAGTTATCCGCCTCCCCCTCTCTCCCTATTTATTCCAGAACCTTCTTCCCCCTCCCCCATTTCTGATGAAGGGTTTAGGCCCGAAACGTCAAGTTTTCCTGCTCCTATGATGCTGCTTGACCTGCTGTGTTCATCCAGCCCCACACCTTGTTATCTTGAACTTACACATTGTCTATTTCTGCACGGCATGTGGTCAGGGTTTGTTAGTTAGAATATCTGGGCCTCGGGCATAGTGCAGGGATAGATGCACAGCGACCACATGTGGTAGGATCTGCCACTTCTGCACCCTAGGGTCAAAATGTTTCAGGTCAGAGACACTGAACACAAACAGGGGGCAGGGGTCAAAGCTGTCCAGCATTGTCCAGTGATTCAGAAAACTGTGATCAGCCTTTCCGTAAGTTTGTAATAAGCCCTTTAAGCTTATGCCATTGATAAATCTAAAGATATTTTTCAACCTCTTTGGTTGTTGAGGTTATTGAGATACAGAACACATTATCATGAGCAGCGTTGAGACCCAAGTAAATCACAATATTTGAAGAATTAAATGTTTCTGGAAGAAGGAGTTATTAAAGGTTAGAGGAAAAGCTTTTGAAAAAGATGGATTAGAATAGATAGCTCCAACATGGCACTGCACTTGCACAAAGAGCCAGATGATCTTTCTGTGGTTAAATTTATGTGATTGTGTGAATTGCAAATGATTGTGCTCCTGATAGAACACAAGTAGAGTCCCTCAACAGGGAAAGAAAGTAAGGAGTTAATTTTCTTTCTATAGTTAGCCGCATTATTTGCTATCATTCCATCCATTGCTAGTTACTGGAAGAAACCTTTTTTGTGTAAATCAGCAGGAAATCGTGTCAGTTTTCACCAATTTTATTTTCAATGCTGACCTTTGTGACCCACAATCATAGCTGAGAGGATTGGACGGCCTGGCACATTACCACAGACGCTATCAATGTCAGTTCCTCTGGGAGATACTGCAGATGAATAATGTCAGGAGCTCCTTCCATGTAGTGCTGTAATCACAACCACCAGAACACTGCAGCCTGGGGAAGCCTGGGTGTGGATGTTAGGCCAAGGTTCACAGTAGGACTCCTAATCCCTAGCAAAGCACACATATTTATTTTTTATGCTCATGGTATTATATCCCTGGTAAGATCACATTTCTTTGACGTACTAAAGCTGATGCTTTTTTAGAACTCTGCGTTACTAGCATCGTCATGTGAGCTATTGTAAAATGATCTCTTATCTAAGGATTTTAATTCAATGACTTTTCTTTGAGTAATAAGGATCACAGTTTGTTTAGAATTGTCCATACGTTTTGCCATATATGTGAGAAGTCCCAGTTGATGATAAGTGTCAGTCATCATTTTAAATGTTCGTATTTGGATCTCTCTGTCCACAGTACGACAGGTTACGATTAAAAATACTCACTCCAATTTAATGCAGCTCACCCCGTTAGACCGATTTATGTACAGGGTTCAAATCATTACTGGAAAATTACCACACTTTGCCTGAATTGTTTCCATGCACTGTCATCTTAAATGCTGATATCTTATTTGATTTGTGACAAATACTTGCTCAGATCAAGAGGGGACATAACTAAAATTAATCATTTCTGCTCTAATTACATCATTTGGGCTCCAAAACTGTTTTAACTCAGAGGGCTGAATTCCATGTGTTTTTGGCCAAGTGCAAGCTGCGTCAAGTGTTTTTGGAGTGTTTTCTGACAGAAGCTGAATGAGATTTCTTACCAAACTCACCTCATTAACTATCTTCCCCCTTCAGATGGTATATGTCTTAGACTAGTTCTATCCCCAGCTTGCTACGAGCCATTCCCAGAAGAGCTTGCCATTTATTCGATAGCCTCCAAAAGACCAACATCCTGGTGCACCCAGACAAGCACTGGCATTCCAAAGCTGGCCTAGGCGGTGACACACAGACATTCTTGAGATGTCGGAAAAGAGGGAGATGGCACCATGATTCACCGACAGGGATCTGGAGGCCCGGCTGGATGAGGTGGCGTGGCGGAGGCAGTGGAGGCCTTGACACCTGACCCTGCCTGCAGCCTGGTTTGTGGTCAGCACCCGGGTCAGTGCCTCCGAAGTCCGAAGGAATGACCGGCGGTCAATGACAAACAGCTTGAGCAGCTGTGCCAGCCACTTTCACCTCACTCGATTCCCCGCCTTTCTCTCATGCTATTTCACAATATGGACGAAGGGCCTGGGTAAACGGAGGGGTGCCTGACATCACGTTCCTCAGCCTGTATGAGGAGAGAATCCTGTCTCTCACTGGTGAAGACCAATCTGCTGTTAGGTGCATGTCAGCCATGCCCCACCAACTGACTAAGTACACTCTGATTCCACTGTAACTTACACATTAATTCTGCTGTCAAACTCATTCATTGCCCACTTCTGACTGTTGACTGTGACACTTTCTTTCCGTTGTATCTTGTAGGTACCGGTGGCACATCCATGGCCTCTGCAGAGATACGACCTGCTCTGCTAGAAGACACCTCCTCGACTTCTGAGGACAAGAATATCAAGGTCTCGGAGGAAGCTTCCCGCACCCACTGCCAGCTCAGATAAAATAAACCTCAGTGGGAACGTCACATTTAGAAACACAACCTCACTGCGACAGCTCCTCAGTTGGCTTCACTCCTTCTACTCCTGAAGTACCTAAGGCATCGTGGGAGAGAAATAAAGAAAGAAACCCTATCTGAGGGCATTATTTTGGCATGAGTGACGGTGCACTGTATATAGAGTATTATGGTTGTATAAATATGATTGGTTTTGCACTACCTCCTTTATTTTGAGACCCTGTGTAAGCCCAACTGTAATGGTTGCAGCGTGATGGCTAATTTCATTCCATACAAGATGTACCATGGTCCAGTGTCTATGCTGAGAGCCTGCTGCTGCAGTATGTAGAAGCAAGATGAGTGACCTGTATAGAGGCAATGGCCTATGTTGGCATCATTGCCTCTCATGCAGAGACATGCCTCATCTTTCTGTAGCCTCCGTATCCAAAAATATTGGTGTGAATGAAATGGCCATCAATGTCTGGTGCAGGGATGTGGACAACACACAGGGAGCCAATGCACTAAGGTCTTCAGAGATGAGGAGTTCTGTAAGGTCTGTGTCCTGTACAATCCAGGGTCTGTGTGCACTGTACCTTCCTTCTAAAGGGCCCAACAACAGCGGGTCTGGCAGCTCCTGCCTCACTGGTTGATACATTTACTCCACCCACCCTGGGTGTAGTTGCAGTCATGTTGTGTTGTGTTGTTTTTGATCTCCATCATGATGGAAGCCTGACAGTGAACATTCTTTAGCCTCCGCCTCAATGTGTTGGTGGGAGCCTGACCAGCCAGATCTCCTTCCTCTGCACACACACACACTCCTGACAGTGATTGTAATGAGGTCACTCAGGAAGATCCTATAGAATATGAGTTCCCTGATTGGGGCTGTTAGGGGAACCAGCTATAAGCTAGCTGAGTCAGTATTATGTACTATGCAAAAGTAAATAAAGGGTGACTTGGTGAAATGATTCCAGCCTTCATGGAGTTATTTCAGTGGTAATGACAGAAAAACATGTCCCTGAAGAAATTCACTTTCAACAGTCACCTTTGAGTTGGGGTAAGCATTTCTGGCATCATGCCGTTATTTGGGAACCTTGACCTGTTTGATCCTGCCATCAAAGGCTGGACCCAGGGTTTGAGAAGAATGCATTATTTTTTTCCGGGCAAATAACATTGGGCCAGATGAAAAGCAATGAGTAATTCTCCTGATAGCATGTGGACCCACAATATTTTCGGTTATTAGGAGCCTAACTTTCCTGAGGCACCAGGTATTAAAACATTTCAAGAGTTGCTGGATTTAGCTGAAGAATATTATGACCCCATGCCTCCGCTAATTCTGAGATGCAGTTCAAGAACCAGGGGGATCTGTATGGAGATTTTTGATGCAGGTAAGATGACTGGCAGAGGCATGTGATTTTGGTTTAACCGTAAGTGGGATGCTAAGAGACTGTTTAGTATGTGGGATTAGTGATGTGATCATGCAAAAGTACCTACTAGCTGAAGCCAAACTGGACTTCAAACAGGCATCTCAGCTGGCTTTGTCATTGGAAAATGCGGCAAGTGGAGCATGAGTTACAGCATATTCTGATGGAAGTGGACAGCCTTGTCAATCCGACTGAGCTTGGGGAACACTATTTCAGTGAAAGCAATTGTATAGCCTCACTCAGGACATATCCTGAATAGAGGGACTTTAGATCAGCCCACAGAAAAACCCCAAACCAAAGCTGACTACACCAGAATCTGTTTCTGAGCAACAAGATCCATGGTTTTCCTTCCCACCATGCCCCAGATGGAGGTCCATAAGTGGTCAGCTCTGGACCACTCCAGGACCTCAACCAGTCACCACGGGCATTAACTCTGCTGCCAGTTGCTCTGTCACTGTGCAGTGTTCACTACCCTGCAAGCAGCTGGTCTCCTCCTGTTGGCAAGGTCCCTCTGACAGACAGTACTTATTACCTGATTGAGGCACTGGACATCAGGAAAGGGGATGCCATTCCCAAAGTCCTCTCCTGAGCCTCTCCCTCAGTCTGAGAAGCTCATCATCTTATCTTTATCCTGAATCCTCTGTGATCCTGGGGAGGAACGAGGATCTGTCCAGCAGTAACTACAACCTCCTCTATTGCAGGAAGAAGGGTCTAGGCCTGAAATGTCAGCCTTCCTGCTCCTCTGATGCTGCTTGGCCTGCTGTGTTCATCCAGCTCTACACCTTGTTATCTCAGATTCTCCAGCATCTGCAGTTCTTACTACTGCTGGGAAGTCCATCCTGGCTGGACATTGTCTTTGCTGATTGGTGTCTGGTTCAGCAGCACTTCACTGGAAGGTACAGCATAGGTCTCTTAGTGGCTCTTCAGGTCCACGGTGCCTGTTGCCCTAAGAAGATTCTGCTCAATGGAGTGGATGGAATGTGAGCTGAATACCATGCAGCAAGAGATGAGAGGGGTCAGATTCTTGCTCAGAAATTCCATTCACCTGTTATACCCTTACCCTCACATCTTTTCTTTCATATTCATTCACAGGATGCAAGCTGTTAGTCAAAACATCTCACAATATTTATACATGTGAATACATTTTACAATATAGACTGTCTTGCCATAAGAATGACAGGCTGAAAGGAATGCAAATTTTCCCTACAGTGCCCTGAAACTCTTGTACCACAGCATCGTAATGGCTAACACTATGCAGTTCCACAAAGATTCAAGCACCTCAGGGTCCCTCAACAGAACAACTGAAATATTATACAGATAGTAAATGATCCCTGATCACTTTGTCAACCAGTCTTGTATTATCTATTACATACATGTCTCCCTGTTATTGTGTGTGATATATGAACAACGTAGAATTTAATATAACTGCATAATAATCCAAACCACTGAATGGCACTCTGACAAACCAAACACATGCATTTTGGAAATTCTGTTTAGAGAAATTCACCTCTTGAATCTCTAAATCCTGTCCACCGTCCATAATGAGTAAGTCAGGATAGAATACTCTCCACTTGCCTGGCTCAGTAGAGCTCCAACAACACTCAAGAAGCCCAACATCATTGCGGACAAAGCAGCCAATAAGATAGACATCCCATCCACCACATTAACCATTCACTCCCTCCAGCACCAGTGCTGCATGGCAGTTCTGTGCACCAACTAGGTGACATACAGTAACAACTTGCCAGGGCACTTCCAAAACTTCAACTTTTACCACCTAGAAGAACAGGGACAACAATGAATGGGAACACAACCATCTGCAAGTTCCTCTCCAAAACTCTCACTCTCTTTATTTAGAACTATATAGGCATTCATTACTGAGTCAAAATCCTGGAACTTCCTTCCTAACAGCTCTGTGGGTGTACCTACATCATATGGACTGCAGTGGTTCAAGAAAGTATCTCACACCACCTCGTCAAGGCTAATCGACAACACATGCTGCCCACACTCCTAGCACATCAGCAAAATAAAATCCCTAATGCTTCCTGCATTATATTGGACATGACTCCTAAACGTCCTTATTTTCTGTAAAACAATTTGCAATATCTTGGGGAGGTAATGAAAGTGGTTTTATATTGTCCTCAGTTGTTCTGTATGTTGATAGATCTAATTTTTTACGATTTTCTTCTTTATTGATTGATTTATTACTGCCACATGTACCAAGGTACAATGAAAAGTGTTGTTTTCCATGCTATACAGGCAGATCATACCTCACAAAGCACATCAGGGTAGCAGAACAGAATGCAGAATAAGGTACAGTGACTCAGTGGTCAGCACTGTTGCCTCACAGCGTCGGGGACTTGAGTTTGATTCCAGTCTCAGGCGACTGCCTGTGTGGAGTTTGCACATTCTCCCCGTCTCTGCATGGGTTTCCTTTGGGTGCTCTGGTTTCCTCCCACTGTCCAAAAATGTGCAGGTTAGATGGATTGGCCTTGCTAAATTGCCCATAGTGTCCAGGGATGTGCGGGCTAGGGGGATTAGCCATGGGATATGTAGGTTACGAGGATATGGTTGGGGGATGGGTTTGGGTGAAATGCTCTTTGGAGGGTTGGTATGGATTTGATGGGCCAAACTGCCTGCTTCTACACTATAGGGATTCCATGAATACAATATTGCTGGTGCAGAGTTTAACATTTAACACAGAATTAACATTTGAAAGGTTTGTTCAAAAATCTGATAACAGCAGGGAAGAATCTGTTCGTACGTGTGTTCAAACGTTTATATCTTCCGCTAACGGAAGAGGGTGGAAGAGTGTATAATGGGGTGGGAGGGGTGTTTGATTCTGTTGGTTGCTTTCCTGAGGCAGCGGCAAGTATAGATGGAGTTAGTGAATGGAAGGCTGGTTTTCCTGATGGACTCTGTTCACGACTCTGTAGTTTCTTGTGCTCGTGGGAAGAGCAGTTGCCATACCAAGCTGTGATGTATCCAGACAGGATGCTTTATATGCTGCATCTATAAAAATTGGCCAGAGTCCTTGGCCTCCTGAGGGAGCAGAGCCATTGTTATGCTTTCTTGACCATCTCGTTGACATGGGTGGACCAGGACAGATTGTTGGTGATCAACACTCCCAGGAACTTGATGCTCTTGACCATTTCCAACAAGCACCATTGATGCAGACATGGCATGTCCTCCACTCCTCATCCTGAAGTCACTGGCCAGCTCCTTCGTTTTGCTGACATTGATGGAGAGATTGTTGTCTTTACACTATGCTGCTAAGCACTCAGTCGCTTTCCTGTGTTCTTTCTCACCATTGTTTGAGATTTGACCTAAAACAGTGGTGTCGTCAGTAAACTTGTAAATGCAGTTGGGGCAGAATTTGGCCACACAGTCGTCAGTGTATAAGGAGTATAATAGGGGCCTGAGCACACAGCCTTGTGGAGCTTGGGGATTGTGGTGGAGGAGGTGTTGTCACCTATTCTTACTGATTTCAGTCTATGGGTCAGGAAGTCAAGGATCCAGTTACAGAGCGGCTAGCCAAGACCTAGGTCTCAGGATTTAGAGAAGAGTTTGTTTGGAATTATGGTGTTGAAGGTGGAACTGTAGGCAACAGCCTTGTTATTCATAAAAGAGGCCAGGCAGCATCAGAGGAACAGGAAAGTTAATATTGCAGGTTGAGATCCTTCTTCTGAAAAAGGGTCCTGACCCGAAATGTCAAATTTCCTGCTCCTCTGATGCTGCATTCCTACTGTTTTCCTCCAGCTCCACACTGTGTTATCTCTTACTCCAGCATTGACAGATCTTGCCATCCTTGTTATCCAAATGTTCCAAGGATGAGTGTAAGGCCAGGGAGATGTTGTCTGCTGTGGACCTGTTGTACCAGTCGACAAATTGCAAAGGATCAAAGCAATTTGGTAGGCTGCAGTTGATGTGGGCCATGACGATCTACTCAAAGTACTTCATAATTATGGATGTCAGAGCCACTGGGCAGTAGGCATTGAGGCATGCTGCATGATTTTTCTTTGGCACGGTGATGATGGTAATCTTCTTAAAGCAGGCGGGGACTTCAGATCATAGTAAGGGGAGGTTAAAAATGTTTGGTTGATTGATTGATTGATTGGTTAACTGATTGATTGATTAATTGATTTATTGTAACGTGTACCGAAATACAGTGAAAAGCTTTGTTTATGAGGGATACAGGCAGACCACAGCAAGCAAAGGATGTACAGATCAAAAAGAGTTAGAGGCATACAGGTTACATGGCAGGTTACATTATTTGAGCGTAGACAGTCCTTTCATCAGTCTGATAATGGCCGGAAAGACGCTGTTCCTGAACCTGCTCGAGCCTATATTCAGGCTTCTTAATCTTCTGCCTAATGGAAGAGGTTGTAGGAAATGATTACCAAGGTGCAATGGGTCTTTGATGATGCTGGCAGCAGGCCGTGTAAACAGAGTCCATGGATGGAAGGTTGGCTTCTGTGATGGTCTGGGCTGTGCACACAGCCTTCTGTAGTTTCTTAGAGCAGTTGCCATACCAGGCTGTTACAGACCGGGACAGAGGTCAGTGAGCATTCCCACTAGCTGGTCCGCACAGGATCTGAGTGCATTGCCAGGGAGTCCATCCAGGCCAGTCGCCTTCCATGGGTTCTGAAATATTCTGAAATCCTCCTCTTAAGCTGGGGTACTTTTCTGCAAATACCAGCAGTCCATTTCTTTAAATACTGACATGAAGCAATAATCTCCTGATGGTGTCATGTACCTCGAAAACTGGCAACGCGCAATTTGGATTGACAGTCCACAACAATTAATCTCTGTTACTGTAGCACTGCATACTGGAATTCACACAGTTACGGTAGCAATAAAACAGGTAAGTAACATGTAGTGCAAGTAACAACAGCATATACAACTGGAATCACTGCTTACAGAGTCTGTTGTTGTCTTACCTACTTCCAACAAATGATTGAATTTAGACAATCTTTTTCCTTCTGGGTTAACTGTAAGATTATGAAATATTTGCAATCTCAGCCCCCAATCTCTTCTTCACTTTGTCCATCTCCTACTTTGGACAAACGTTAGGTCATTAGATAAGAGCAGGAAGTTTTGTTTACTTTTAGCTGTAGCCATCTTTCAAGTAGGGAACATATAACTCTGCAAGTTTTTCTTTCTCCTCAACGTTCATATGTTGAGACCAACCATAAAGCCAACAGTCAAGATTGACTGATTTAACATTGACAAAGAGCACATTTGACACCATCATTGCAACAACTCGGCCCACATTTCCCCACTGAGCCATAGGGAGAGCTTGCTCCTTACGGCCTTACTATCTGAGACCCTCATATGACCTTGTGGTCTAACAGTAAGTCACAGTCAAAGTAAACATGAGTTTGATAATTAAGGGGTGGCCGTACCACAGTACAATCTGATATCTCTGCTGCTGTGCTGATCTGCCCTTTGATGTTAACTGTATCACTTTTATTCATTTGTCTACTGCGGTCTCAGAGCCTGCAAAGCAAACACAGATTAATTTTATTTAAAGCACTTCGTAGAGTTGCCAAAGAGAATAATGCTGTTCTTTTTGAGGCTGAGTTAGAATTAAAAAACAAAATGAAAGTCTGGTAACTCTCTCTATCTGCCATACAATGCTCCTTATCATTATGCTGTCAGGCTGTGTTAAGCCTGATTGTGTTTCATGCTTCTAATGAGATTACTTGTCTGATAGTAGATCGTCCTGTTTTCACTTTTTATGCACTAAAGTGCAAACTTGTCACCTTGCCCATACGAAAGCTTCACAAGTCAATGGAGGTGGAGTAGAACATAGAACATAGAACATTACAGCGCAGTACAGGCCCTTTGGCCCTCGATGTTGCGCCGACTTGTGAAACCAATCTGAAGCCCATCTAACTTACACTATTCCATTATCATCCATATGTTGAATATTTTTAAGACAGAGGTGTATAGATTCTTGTTAAGACAAGGAAATGAAGGGCTTCTGGGGCTAGATGGAATTGGAATTCAAAATACAAATAGATCTTATTGAATGACGGAGGATGTGTGAGGGCTGAATGGTCTACTTCTACTGCTATTTAATGTGAGCTGCTTTTAACAGGCTGACGACACAACCATTTAGCAGAAGCTTTTAGCTTTTTAAGATTTTTTAAATTGAACATCCTCCTCATCACCACAATAGATGACTAGAGCTAATAGCAAGGACAGTCAAAAAAACATGGTTACAGGTATGCCATTGTAATTAAAGAGTAGGATACTAGATTGTACCAGGTCACATAAAGCTAGTTAAATAGTAGAAGGGTGGAGAAACGTGAGACTAGAGAAGAGAAACTGGTCTAAAATTGTACTTTAAACGCTTAGAAACATAGAAAATAGGTGCAGGAGTAGACTATTCAGTCCATTCAATATGATCATGGCTGATCATGCAATCTCAGTATCTCATTCCTGCTTTCTCTCCATATCCCTTGATTCCTTTAGCTGCAAGGGCCACGTCCAGGTCCCTCTTGAGTATACCTAATGAGAAAAACTTGTTTTGTTTTGTGTGATATTTCAGTAAGTAAGCTACTATTGGTACATTCTGTTAATATTTTTGCTGTTCTGATAACAACATCATAATTCATGAGCTAAAACTTTGTAAAAAAAATGACTTTATTTCACAGAATCTGATTTGAAAGGTATGCCTTTATGCAGAATTTTGTACAGCCTCAGGAGGTCCCAAAATGCTTTACAGTCAATTAAGTACGTTGTTGAAGTGCAGTCATTGTTGTAATATAGGAGTGAGGAATATGTGACACCTCTAAGATTGAAATATTTCATAATAGAATCATAAATGCCTACAGCACTAAGAGAGCCCATTCAGCCCATCACATTTGCGCTGTTCTCTGAAAGGTCAATTCATCTAGTGGTGCTAGGCTATTTCCTCATAACAATGCAAACTTCTTTTCCAACAATTCCTTTTTGAAAGCTTTCATTGACCCCGCCCCAACCATATTTTCAGGTAACCCATTCCACATTCCACTCACTAAGTGGAAAAGATTTTCCTCATGTCACCATAACGCTAAACATTATATACCGTCTGTCAAATGAATATTTCAGCATAAAAATAATCAATTCTACTGGTGAATAAGTAAACCAAAATTGTTGTAACTCCAAAATCTTTGAAAATTGCCATGATCCTTTTGACAAAAAAAGAGAATTTTTTGTCAAATATGTTGGTATAATTGTCAAATGTTAATCTCCACAATACATTTATTTATACCTCTCAAGAGACGAAGCAGATTCAAAAAAGTGAATGATCACATTACTTCAATGCTGAACAATAATTTCCTCCCTCTCAACAGATAAAATGGCTTGTAAAAAGTCTGCCTTTGTGTGCATGGGAAACTCAAGGACTATAATCCCGTCAGGAGAAAGGCTATTTTTTTCCTGAAAGTAATGTGTCCAATGTGGAAATCATTATCACGTGAAGCTAACAAATTAGTTTTAAATGTGAATGCTAATAAATCATCTGTTTGATAAATGATGTGGTGCACTTGGCACGCTGCCAAAATGTTTCCTAGTGCTATAAAAATGTATTCAATGTTAGTGACACTGAGCGATGAGGAGGACAGAGATACAGTGTGATTGATTCGAACAGCTGGTTATGCGGCACTATGAATTCTGTTTATTAGAACAGCTTGTAGTAAATTCTTCTACATAAAGAGACAAATACATTTTAGCAATCATCTATAGATAGAGTTACTGGTGTTTATACCTACAACAAGTCTTTAATTAATATTTTTTAGATGTTGAAAGGCATATTAGATACTCATTAAAAAAGGGCTTCCTGCTAGTCACATATCAGTTCATTGCTACATTCATGACAGTATTTCCCAACTTTCCTTCTGGGCAAAGCACCACGGAATCTCCAGGGACCTGACTTGCAAATCGGTGGCATATTCATAGGTATAGCATGTGTGTGTGGCTGGCATACGTCAAGCAGACTTTTATGCTGTCTGTAAGAATTTGCCAAGAATTTATTTTCGTACAAAACTGCTCATGGAAGTGTAACAAAACCCGTGTTACTTCTTTCTATTCCACAACTTTTTCTTATGAAAATTACTAATACTTGATCCAGTCACCAAAGGTTAAAGGGTTTATTTAGGATTGAGTTATGTTGAAGGCTGACACTTCAGCTCGCTAGCCATCGATACAATATATTCATGACACAGCTCAGCAACACAGATTTATGCAGTCTGAGAGAAATCTTTCCTGAGGAAGCAACTCTTTACTAGTTAAGCTCAATAGCTTGAAGGAAAGTACACTCAAGCATCCACTCTGTGTCTCTGAGAAAGGCAATGAAATGGAAAAGAAAAAAGTGAGAACAAAAAGACAGGTTAGAGTCTCCTTTAGATAATTGTCTATGTTTTGATTTTACCTCCAGCAGGATATGTTATCTGAGACAGCAATTTTAATATTATCCCTTGTATCAACTTAACGTAGATATTGGAACATTAAAGAATCTAATAGACATTTATTACAACTATAATGCACAAATATGGCATGGAGAAGGTGAGTAGCCAAGGTCTGTTTCCCAGGGTAGACGAGTCCAAAACTAGAGGCAGTAGGTTTCAGGTGAGAGAGGAAAGATTTAAGAGGGACCTCAGGGGCAACTTTTTCAAGCAGAGTGTGGTGCATGTACGGAAAGAGCTGCCAAGAGGAAGTGGAGGAGGCGAGCATACTAGTGTCATTTAAAAGGCGTTTGGATGGGTACACGAATAGAAAAGGTTGAGAGGGATATGGGCCAAATGCTGGCAAATGGGACTAGATTAATTTAGAATATCTGGTTGGCATGGACGAGTTGGACAAAAGGGTCTGTTTCCGTGCTGTACATCTCTATGACTCTGTGGCTGTGAGTGTCATGACAATAAACTTAAACACGTGTTTTTAAAAAAAGGACATGCAGCAAAAAGTTGACTGCAGATGAATATGCAGCTGCTGCCTGGAGAAAGAGATGCTGGAACGTCACGTCTGATGAGGTGTCAAATAGACTTCAAAGAGAGAAAATACACAATGTACTGAACATGTAATCTTCTGGGAGTATCTCAGACTGTAAACATAGTGGTTAAAGAACACAGCAGTCTGTGAGTAACATTTTTTGTGTTTTCCTCTTTCAAGAATAAGCAGGAACAGGAAGAGTATAGGAGGGCATGTCAGAAACAGCACAAAGCATACCTAAAAATGACATGACAACTTAGTGAAGCCACAAAACAGGACAATCTTATGCCAAACAGCATAAGCAACAAGTGATAGACAGAGCCACGCAATTCCACAATTAACAGATCTAAGCTCGACAGCCCTAGCACATTCAGTTGTGAATGGTGGTGGATAATTAAGCAACTCGCCAGAGGGGGAGGCTTCATAAATATCCTCATCCTCAAAGATGGGGAAGTCCAGTACATTAGTCTTAAAGATAAGACAGAAACATTTGCAACAATCTTTGGCCAGAGGATCATCCTTCACAATCTTCTCCAGAGACCAACAGCTTTGCAGACACAGTCTTCAGCCAATTTAATTCACTCTCTATGGTATCAAGGAATAGTTGGAAGCACTGGATACTGCAAAGGCTGTGGGTCCTGATAACATTCTGGCGTTGGTACTATAGTGCTCCAGAACATAACTCTAGCTAACTGCACCAGTGCAGCTGCAACACTGGCATCTACCCAACAATGTGAAAAGTGTCCAAATATGACCCGTACGCAAAAGGCAAACAAATGCAGCCCAGTCAATTTTTGCCCTAGCTACTCTTGATCATCAGTAAGGTGATGAAACGTGCCGTAAACAGTGCCAAACATTATTTGTTTAGCCACAAGCTGCTCGCTGATAAACATTTTTGGCTCCACCAGAGCCACTCAGCTCCTGACCCCATTACAGTCTTAGTTACATAGGAACATAAGCAGGCCATTCAGCCCCTCGAACCTGTTCCACCATTCAACACGATCATGCTTGATCTGTGGCCTCGCTCCTATCTTTGACCCATATCCCTTAATAACTTTGGTTTAAAAAAAATCTATCTCAGCTTTAAAATTAACAACTAATTCAGCATCGGCTGCAATTTGTGGAAGAGAGTTCCAAACATCTACCACACTTTGTGCATAGAAGTGCTTCCTAACATCTCTCCTGAATGGTCTGGTCCTAAGTCTTAGACTGTGCCCTTAGTTCTAGAATCCCCAACCAGTGGGAAAGGTTTATCTTATCTACCCTGTCTTCTCCTGTGAATATCTTGAACACTCAATATCAACAATGGAGCTCCACCAAGGATGAGTCCTCAGCCCCCCTACTGTACTCCCTGTACACCTTCAACTGTGTTGCCAAATTTCAAATGAATGCCATCTACAAGTTCGCTGATGTCACCACTGTAGTTGGACAAATGTCTAACAACAATGAGTCAATATACAGAAGTAAGATAGAGGGCTTGGTGATGTGGTCCAATGAAAACAATCTGTCTCTCAACATCAGCAAAACTAAAGAATTGATCATCGACTTCAGAAATAAAGGAGTAGAACACACCCCCATCTACATCGACGGAACTGTGTTGAGAGAGTGAAGTGTATTAAGTCCCTTGGAGCAAAGATAACCGACGACCTGTAAACGTGACAGTCAAGGTGGCACAACAACACCTCTTCTTCCTCAGGCGCCTCAGGAAATTTGGCATGTCCGTAAGGTCCCGTAAGATGCACCATTGAAAGCATACTGTCCAGGTGCATTATAGCCTGGTATGGTAACTGCTCTGCCCTGGTCCGTAAGAAACTACAGAAGGTGGTGTGCACAGCCCAGACCATCACGGAAGCCAACCTTCCATCCATGGCCTCTATTTATGAGGCTCGCTGCCACAGAAAGGTGGCCGACATCATCAAAGGCTCATCGCAGCCTGGTAATGACCTCCGACAACCTCTTCCATCAGGCAGAAGATACAGAAGCTTGAACACATGCACGAGCAGTTTCTTTCCGGCCATTATCAGACTGTTGAATGGACTCTAGCCTCAAATTGTGTAACCTGCAATGTAACCTGTATGCCTCTAAGTCTTTGTAGTCTGAGTCAGAAATCACATGACACCAGCTTACAGTCCAACCTGTTGTCGTGTGATTTCTGACTCTGTCCACCCCAGTCCAGCAACGGCACCTCCACATCTTTTTGATCTATACATCCTTTGCTTGCTATGATCTGCCTGTACCGCTCGTAAACAAAGGTTTTCACTGTATTTTGGTACACGTGATAGTAATTCAATCAGATCACCCTTTAACTTTCTAAATTCTGGAGAAAATAGGCCTCACTTGTATAATCTCTCCTCATAAGTTAACCCCTGAAGTCCAGTTCAATCATAAACAAAAACGCTGAATTCCAGAGGTCAGGTGAAAGTGACAGCCCTTCACGTCAAAAGTGTATTTACTGAATGTGGCTTCAAGGAGCGCTTGAAAAATGAGCCAATGAAAATCTGGGAGCAACTGTCTGATGGTTGTAGTCATAACTGGCTCAAAAGAAGATGGTTTTGGTTGTTGGAGGTCGCTCATCTCAGCTCCAGATCACCTCCACAGGAATTCTTCTATTCTTGGCTTAACCAGCTTTAGCCGCTTCGTCGATGACCTTCCCTCTATCATAAGGTCAGAAGTGGGAATGTTTGCCAATGATTGCTCAATATTCAACACCATTTGTGACTCCTCAGATATTGAAGCAATTCATGTCCAAATACAGCAGGGTTTTACAATATCCAGGTTTGGACAAACAAGTGCCAAGTATCATTTGTATGACACAAGTGTCAAACTATGACCATCCTCAGAGAGAATCTAACCACTGCCCTTGACATTCAATGACATTCCCATGACTGTATTCCCCACTATCAACATCCTGGGGATTATCATTGAACAAAAACTGATCTTGACTAGACATTTAATACAGGGGCTATATGAGCAGGTCAAAGGTTAGGAATACTGCAGTGAATAACTCACCACCTGACCCCCCAGAGTCTGTCCATCGTCTAGAAGGCACAAGTCAGGAGTGGGATGGAACACTCTCCATTTGTCTGGATGAGTGCAGATCCCAGAACAAAGCATCCCATTTGATTGGCACCACATCCATAAGTATTCACTCCCTCCACCACCAGTGCACAGTAGCAGCTGTATCTACAAGGTGCACTGCAGAAATTCATTAAGGCTTCTTAGACAGCACTTTCCAAACCCACAGTCACTACAATCTGGAAGGACAAGAGTGACAGGTACATGAGAATACCACCAACTGCAAGTTCCTGTCTAAACCATTCACCATCTCGACTTGGTAGTTTCTCATTGTTGTTTCTGTGTCACTGAGTCAAAATCCTGGTACTCCCTCCTGAATGGCATTGTAGATCCATGTACAGTAAATGGACTACAATGGTTAAACAAGGCAGTTCACCACTACCGTCTCAAGGGCAATTGGGTCTGGACAGTAAGTACTGACCCAGACAGTGACACTCTCATAGCATGAATGAATAGAAAAAGAGGAGTTGAAAGCAAGCTTCAACCTTTGTATGTGTGTGTTCGCCTCCTGCATTTAAGCGCATGTACTTGTGTGTTGTGAGGGTTACAGTTCTGAGAACAGTCATTTAAACATCACTACATTACAGATATAAGAAAGGGAACAGACCAATCAAATAACATCACATCACATCACAGAGGCAGGTATCCTGTCACCAAGTCACCCTTTATTTAGGGTTGAAAGTCTTTGACACTGAGCCAGCTCTCACAGTAAGCAGAGCCTCCGACACTCCTGTTTATATCTGTCAGCCAAGGCTCCCTGATTGGACCAGGTTAACAGCCTCAGTCAAGCAACTCATATTCTATGGCATCCACTTGGCTGACCTCGTTATAATCACTACATCCCTCCCTCTCTGAGTCTGAGCAAATAGGCTAGTTCCTTTTGTTTGGTAGCTCCTCCTGAGGTGTTTTAACATCAGGCCAGGTTCCTCCAACTCAGCCTCTGATATAGGTGGTGTGTAATGCACAGCAGCGTGCCTCCTGCACCCAGACCGTCTCAGAAGAAATTTATTCTCCTCTTCAGGTGGCAAAGGATCTAGACCATGACATTCACCTTGTCCATCCCAGGTTCCAAGGCATCTTCAAAGCTTGATGGAGAGGGAGAACCCATGGCTTCCAGAACAGTCAGAAAGGCAGTCAAGCTGGGCATGCTTTGCTCCCGCACCATTTGCTAGTTTGCAGCTTTCATATCATCCACGTGCTTGTTCATGTCTGTCGCACCGATCCGAACTTTACACATCACTGGACCTGACCTCATGTTGACGATGCCTCTTACCCTTGCAGGGCCATTCCCGTGGTTCCTACACCAAACTTTGACCCCTGAGGTAAACTGTCTCTCTCACTTAGCGGAGTCTTGTGTATGGCATTGGTGTTCCTGTTGCCGTTTCACACTTCCCACCAGGTCAAGGAAGATTAGATTCAACATGGTGTGGAGCCTTCTCTCCATTATCAACTCTGCTGGAGCTATCCCTGTAGTAGCGTGAAGGATGGTCCTATAATCAACTAGGAGCTGGGACAGTTTGGTATCTAGTGAAGCTGTGGGCTGTTTCTTTGATCTGCCTTCAAAGTTTGGATGCTGTTTCTGCCACACCATTGGATGATTGATAATATGGAGCTGTCCTTACATGATGAATAGCATTTGACTTTAGAAAATAGTCAAATTCCCTGTTGGTAAGCGATGGCCTGTTATCTGTGACCAAGACTTCCAGGACTCTGTGTATTGCAAAAGATGCTCACAGATTTTCTATCATCGTCCCCATGTTTGATGAATGAACTCTATGCACAGCCAGCATTTTGAGTGGACATCCACAATGACCAATAACATTGAGCCCATGAATGAATCTGTATAGTCAACGTGTAACTAAGCCCATGGTTTACCCAGTTATTCCCATAAATGTGGGGGAGCTGCTGAAGGTGATTTTTGTCCTTGTCGGCACTCTGGGCACTGCCCCACCGATATGTCTATGTCTGCATCTAATCCTGGCCACCAGACATTACGTCTTGCAAACATCTTCATCTTGGAATCCCTGGGATGACCCTGGTGGAATTCAGCCAGTATTTGGCAGCAGCTTTTACTCGGGACAGTCACACTTGCTCCCCATAATAAAATGCTATCCTCCACCGTGGCTTGATCTTTCTGGATCCAAAACGATTTAAATTCTGGTTGTGACGGCCCTTTGGATTCCCCCATCACAACCATTTTCAGTTTTGCCAGGGCCGGATCTTTCTGCGTACAAAGTTTGATATTGTCAGCTGTGACAGGAAGCGTGTCCTGAAAATTTAAAACCATTACGGGCTCTTCCAGTGGCAGTGCCACCGGTCAGTGGGAGGTGGCTCAATGCATCCGCATTTGCTACTTGTCCTCCCAGACGGTGTTCCAACTTGTAATTATACACACTTAGTATTAGAGACCACCGCTGAATTTGGCCTGAAGCTATGGGCGGTTATACCTTGTCCTCTTTAAGTATACCTAGTTGGGGTTTGTGGTCCATTATTATTACAACTGTATGTTCATAAAGGTATTGGTGGAACTTCCTTACTCCAAATATGATCGCCAAACATTCCTTTTCTGCCTGGGTGTATTTACATTCTGCATTAGCCAAAGTCCTGGATGAATATGCCATTGGGCGTTCCTCTCCATTGGGCCACCTATGAGCTAATACTAACCTTATGCCATACAGGGAGGCATCACATGTCAATACCAGATCTCGCTTGGCATCGTAGTGTGCCTACACGTTAGAGGATGATAGTTGTTTCATCACTTCCCTTATAACTATGGCTTGGCTACACAAACATTTCCAAGGCTGACCCTTTTCAAAGAGTTGATGCAAAGGTGCCAGGATGGAGGCCAGGTTATGTATGAACTTTCCATAATAGTTCACCAGCCCAAGGAAAGACCTAAGCTTTGGTACACATGTGGGAGTCAGGGCACTTTCGATTGCCCTCACTTTATCTTCCAACAGGTGTAACCTGGTCTTGTCGACTCTGTAGCCCAAGGAAGTCACTTGGGGTACCTGGAGCACATTTTTTTTCCCTTCTATGGCAGAAGCTACCTGGGAGAAATATTTAAGGCCTATGTCCAAGTTCTCTAAGTGCTCCTTATTCATCTTCCTGGTTATTAGCACATCACCCCTTTAAATGGTGACCTTGGATAGATCTTGTAAAATGTTCTCAATTGTCCGCTGAAAAATTACTCAGGCTGATGGTACCTCATCAGTCTCGAATATTGATACAAACCCTGACCGGTATTAATTGTAGCATACTTCTGAGAATCCTCATCTAACCGCAATTGCAATTACACGTGGCTCGTGTCCAGCTTCATGAAGGACAGCCCCCCTGCCAGCGCTGCATATAAATCCTCTATGTGAGGGGTTGGGTATTTATCCAGCTGCAAAAAGTGGTTTAACATTTAATTAAAATCCCCACCAACTCCATTGGGCTTCACAATCGGTATGACCGGCGTTGCCCATTCTTCAAACTGGACTGATTTGATGATTCCTTCCCTTTTCAGCCTTCTGATTTCTACTTTTGCCCATAAGGCAAATGGCACTGGGTGGGCCTTGCAGAACAGTGGCTTGCTGGTCAACATGTAAGGTGGTCTTGGCCCTTTTGGTAGTCCTTAGACTTTCCTGGGAAACTTCCAGGTATTTAACTCAGACTTCACTCAGGCAGTCATTTTCTAAATCGAAAAATGTTGAGCTAATCTAGGGGGAGTCTTACCCAACCAATTTCGCCCCATCAGGCTTGGGCCTGAGACTTTCACTACCATCAGTAGTAATTGAACCAGCTGCTGCTTGTAAGAGACCAGAACTGAAGTTGTACCCTTAGTCTGTGAAGGTTCCCAATCAAGGCGCGGTATTCACAAACTTAAGGGTTAAAGGCCAGAGTGAATTTTGTTAAAGACTGGTTCTCTGATCAGTGAAACAGCTGTGCACATATCTCCCTCCATTAGAACTGGGTGACCATTTAACATTTATTTTGATTGTTTCTGGTTTAGATGTTGTTAAGCAATTTGATTGTTTCAAACTAGCTGCAGGTGGATTTTCCAGGCTGTGTACTCTCCTGGATACCAGACTATAAGTTCTCTTACCCCATTTAGGTCTAGTGGGGCTCTTTTGCTGTCTCGAGTCTGCATACCAGCAACTACAATGGCTTGCTGGATCCAGAAAAGAACTTTAACCCTTTGGCCAAGGCTTGGCTATGTTTTGGGGTTTTGCTGTGGGCTTACCAAGAGTCCATCTGTTTAGGATATGTCCTGAGTGAGGCTAGCAACTGCCTTCACTCAAGTGGTGTTCCCCAAGCTCAGTTGGTCTGGTGAGAGTGTTCACCTGTATTAGAATAACCTGCAACTCATATGCTCCACTTGCTGCATTTTCCAATAATAAAACCTCTTGTAGTGTTTGAAGTCCACTGAGCTTCAGAAAGTAGGCATTTTTGCTTGGTTACATCATTAATTCCACATTCCCAATGATCTCTCAGCATCTCATTAAGGGTTAAACCAATGTCACATGCCTCTGCCAGTCATTTTAACCCAGTCAAAAATCCTGATATAGATTCCCCTGGTTCAGGAATTGCCGAGTAAAAATGACAGTCTCTCAGAATTACAGGAGGCTTGGGCTCATAAAATTCCTTAACGAAATCCATCAACTTTTGAAAGGTTTTAGTATCTGGTGTCTCAGTGAAAGTTAGGCTCCTATTAACTGAAAAAGCTGCAGGTCCACAAGCTGTCAGGAGAATTATTCATTGCTTTTCATCTGCCCCAATATTATTTGCCCAGAAAAGATAATGCATTCTTTCCACACACTGGGCCAAGTCTTCAACAGCAGGATCAAATGAGCCAGGCTCCCCAAATAGCATCATGATGCCAGAAATGCTTACTCCAACTCAAAGACAACTGTTGAAAGTGAATTTCTTAAGGACCATTCTTTTCTCTCATCACCACTGAAATAACTCCACAGAGATCAGTATCTCATCACCAAGTTATCCATTATTTGGATTAATTGGAAAGTTCTTGACACTGATCTAGTTTCCTCAGCACCAGCTCTCAAAGTGAACCCATAACACTCCTGTTTATACCTGTCAACCAAGGTTCCCTGCTTGGGGCTGTCAACCTGGTCCAAACAGGGATCTCATATTCTACGAGGTCTTCCTGACTGACCTCTTTACCAACACTACAACCACCTTTAACACCAAGTGCTGCCAGACAGCCGAAATAAATCAGAACAAAAGTTTCAATCAACATTCAATACCAAGAGTCTCAAAACCAGCTTTTAAAATATCAACATCAATATACAAATGACCTCCATTGCAATGGCCACAATGTTCAAGTATCTGCTCTTCATGAAAAATTCAGAGACTTATCTGTACATTTTTATGCTTAATTTCTAATCCCTTTCTAGTCCCTTTAGCCTCACTGTCATTTTCATAGTTAAATTATCACCTTATAAAATTATAATTTAGAGGGTGAGAATCTGAGTTGCATTACTGTTTCTTTTCACATTTAGTATTTAATTTTGTATTTAATATTTAGAATTTAACAACGCATTTCGTATTTAATAAACTGTTTCCTTTACAAAAACAAAAGTCAATTTGGGGCTGGGAGAAAGATATCCATTAAAGAAGCGATTCTTTTAAAATTAACATTGTTGCAAGCAACCGACTGGGCGGGTGAACACTCAAGGAGGGAGAGTTCTCCCTTCATCAGCCAGGAGAGTAACGGATCAAGGTAGCCCATTTGGAAATTAGGAATGTCATCCAAGGGTTGCTTGTCATACAGTTAAGTTAAACATGATTTGCTGTTTGCAAATCCATGCAGTCATTCTTCAACTAACCGGTAATTTGTCAAACAACTATTAATTTTGTCTCCACCAATGTCTGGTTGGTCTGCACTTGCTAGGATTATCTGCAGCAAGCCTGATGCAGAGTTGTTGGTCAGGCTACGGTGCTGTGTCGAAGTAGCAGGCAACTGGAAGCTCAGGATCTTTTTACACGCAGAAAGTAGGCATTATGTGAAGCAATCACCTAGTCTATGCTTCGTTTGCCCAGTGCAGAGAAGACCACATTGTGAGCAGCGAATGCAGTAGACTAGATTGAGTGAAGTGCAGGTAAAGCGCTGCTTCACCCTGAAGGTGCGTTTGGGCTCTTGGATATTGAGGAGGGAGGAAGAAAGCAGGCAGGGGAAGGTGCCATGGAGATGTGGGGATGTGTTGGGAGTGAAGGCAGAGAGTTTCCAGAAGGGAACAGTCTTCGCAGAAGTCTAACATTATCTTTACACTCTTTTTTGAACAAGGATATAACATTTACAATTCTCCAATCATCTGGCACACCCCTGAATCTAAGGAAGACAAAATTATATCCAGTGTTGCCACAATTTCCACTCTCACTTTCCTCTGATCCTTGAACGTACATCATCTGCTTCTGGTGGCTTATCTACATTAAATAGACAAATCCTCTCCCATGCCAGCTGCCTACCCATTTTAAACCAATCCAGATATCTGAATGACCTACTCTTTCACCATGTCTTGCACAGAATCTTATTTCTTGCTGAAGTCAGTTGCAAAATAATCATGTAAAACCTCACCAATACCCCATGTCTCCAAATATAAATCCCCTTTTTGGTCCCTAATAACCTTACCCTTTCCCTTTACCGCTCTTTTTTCTACTTATATGCCTACAAAACACTGTGGATTTCCCTTAATTTTAGTTGCCAGTTTATTTACACGCTCTCTCTTTGTTTCTCTTATTTTATTAACTTTCACCTCTGAAATATCTTTTTTTCATCTGATCGTATTACGGGTGTGGTATTTGTCACAAGCACACTTTTTCTTCTCGCACACACTTTTTGTTCTGTATATTAACTTCTATACTTTTCATCATCTGCAAAACCCTGAATCTGTTCGCCCTACTTCTTTCTTTTGGGAATATACCTTGACTGTGCCCAAACTAGCTCATCTTTAAATGTTTTGCCTCACCCCTGGGTGTTATAAAATTATCCATTAATTATATGGTGTGTGTCTCCTTAATCAGATGGAAGAACTGTTAATTAACCATAAAGAATCTGACCAGGAATGTATGCTAAAGAATGCATTTAATATCAACTCAGGTACAGAGAGGGATAGAACAAAATAGAATAAGGGAGAGATAAAAAGACAGAAAGGAGAAGTAAAAAAGACAGAAACATCACTTTTGACTCTCCAAAAATTAAAATCTGGAGATTCCATACCTGTACGTATTCAATTGCAATGCCAGAGAGCTTGTTTGGCAGTGAGTTAATTGGCATATTTGGGACAAAACAGGTAAGCCCAAACCTGTGATGAATTTTATCCAAATCAATGCTATCAGTAAGGCAGCTTCATGCTGTTCAGTATGTTTGAATGGGTTGCCATGCAGCAAGCTACTGTTTTTATATGGCTTAGGACAGAACTCCATGTAACTCCATATCTGTGTTCTCCTGAAATTGCAGCCTGACTTGCGTATAAAGAGCAATGAGTCCCTTTAGCCTCACTGTCATTTTCACAGTTAAATTATTACCTTATAAAATTATAATTCAGAGGGTGAGAATTTCTGCACACATCTTATTCCTACACCCCGCTTTAGAGGACAAAATGGCTAAGCTGGTGATCATTCGTCAGTGATCAATGTTGAAGGAACATTTATGTGTATACTGGATAAAAGCAGGATTCAGCTTATTTGTGTTGGTCTCCATAGCGTGCAAGCACTCGTGTCCAGGCTCATATGTGGCAAAAGTCTAATGTGGGAAAATAGCAGCCTTTCACTACTCTGGAACTGTTTCAGTCACCCTCATCAGCAGTAGAGATAGGTGAGAAAGGAGACAGAAGTTAAGTCAATTATACTTATCACAATTTCTTTAGCTGAATGCTGCAGCTTAAGCACATGGTCTGATCATTTGACTTCTGTATGGTTATTCAGTTTTGCTCTTTGCTCACAGATGACCACTCTATGTACTTCTGGACATTGATCTGTAGCAACCACAGTGGGTACCTGTATCAAGCTGATTTCCTGATTTGGCATTCTTACTGTCTTGCCAGGAGTGCATTCCAGGACATTGCAAGCATTTATTTTACTTCAGGCTTCTAAATTGCCCCTTTATTGTTTTAATTCTGGCTTTACAACATTTTCTACATATTAACCTGGGTTTAAATTATTTTGATGGCCCTTGATTTCTCGTACGGTAGCTGTGCCTCATGGTGTCCACCTGCTATGGCAGCAACCCTCACTCTGAGCTGCAAATACTTTTTTTTTATTTACTTTAAGTTATTTCCCCTGCCCACCAGAGATTTTAGCTTTACTTGTGGAGTCTCCAACATCCATTCACTCCCTGTGGTCAAACCTCTAATAGGAGCTGATCCGATGGACCATTAGCATCCAGTGCAGTCTGAAAATGCCAGGTGTGACTAGTGTGCCAGCTTCATGTATCCATAGTTCTGCCACTTTGCAGAAACCTTCAGGCAGCTGTGAGCTTCACTTTTGGGAATGGTAGATTATGTTTTTAATTCTTTTCTTTGATGCAGTTCTTAGACCCACATGTTCATTCTGGTCGCCAGTGACAGTCCCTCGAACTACTGTTAACAGACTGGAGGCACAGTACTATACTGAAATTCAGAACCCAACTTTACAAACCCCGTTAGCATAACACCTCCCGAACTCTTATAACTACCTTCACCTTCACTATCACAGCATCCTTGATGCCATCATTAACTCATTTATGTCCTTGCTACTGCTGACAAGATCTGCTTTAAAATGAATCTTTGCGTGGGGCTGTGGAAGAATGCTCCAGAACTCCTAGTTACCAGAAATTATTTCAAACCTGCTTGCAACTTCCAAAATAAGTGTTTGCCACAACACAGTAGTCCGTTGAGGATTGTAATAAACCTATCCACTTCCAAAAAGGTCCTGAGGCTACAACATTTTTAACATAGTATCTGAGATAAAGAATGGTCTTATATAACAGAATAGATGTAATAAAAAGGTGATAGAGTAAACAACCTAATTTACTGAAGTGTATCGTTTGCACCGACTGTGCAACAGAAAATTGCAGGCAAGGCGACATCCAAAATTTATAAATCAGTTTATTGATCTTGGATTGTAAGTTCACCATTAACAGATTCTTCAATCCCAGCTCGTTGCTGGAAAAACACCAGACATGTACAGAGGCTTCTTTAGATAGTACACTTTTCTTGATGAAAGAGGCCACCATACATCTCTAACAGTTAACACTATGGACTTTATGTCTGGTTTGAAGTGATTGGTTCCTGGAAATGGCTGAAATCAATTGATGAATGTTCAAGACTGCAACTGGAAATTGCATTTCATGCACCAAAGCTTTAGTGCAGTTAAGCCTAACCCTAACAACCCAGTCCTGATGAGAAAATTTGAAGGGAGAGCACACTATCAGCTGCTCAGAATGCTTCATAATTTCCATTTGTGCCATTTCTCAAATCAAACATGCATAAAAAGATTTTGAATAATGCTGCCTATTCAGTCTGAACTAATCAAGTAGCTGATGCAACCATTATCTTCAGGCAAACTTAACACCATAATTTGGTTACATACTACTGATTCCTAAAGAGAAGCAAAAACATCCAGTCACGAATGTTTGCAGACTTGTAACTTCCCATTTGCAGCAAATCCGTATTTTGATAGCTATTGCGCAGTCTCCCTCAGCAGCATCATGTTAAACATTGATCTCTTTAGAGACAAAATAAAACTGCAGATGCTGGAATCCAAGGTAGACAAATGGGAGGCTGGAAGAACACAGCAGGTCAGGCAACAGCTGGAGGAAAGGAGCAGTCAACGTTTCAGGTATTGCCCCAGTCCTGAAGAAGGATTAACCAGTCCTGAAGAAGGGCAATACCCGAAACATTGACTTCTCCTTTCCTCCAGATGCTGCCTGACCTGTTGTGTACTTCCAGCTTCCTGTTTGTCTACCATTAATCTCTTTATCGGATTTAAGGGCTCTACTGAAATGCCATTCAGCCAGGGATTAAGACCTGCAGGTCCCCGTGCAACAACTATTCACTAGACAGATTATTTTGTAAATCTGTACACTGCACTTGACTCAAATTAATTGCAAGGAACTCCAACTTCCAGGTGCTTAGATTTCTGAATATGATATATACTGAATGTTTGGTTTCTTGATCTGTTGATTAGGCAGATAATAATCTTGCTCTTCTTGTGTCTCCCTTGTTAGTCCATTATGTTTGCTTTACTCTCTGGGATTTCAAAAAATGGTTTTGAATAATCTTACGTATTCAATCTAAGATAATCAAATAGTTGATACAATCAAGATCTTCAGGCAAACTCCAGCAGCAAGAATGCACACAGACCGTATAGTTCCATGAGCAGTGTTGCATTCTGAGTTCTGGGATCCTCCTACCTGTTAGTAGAAATATTCCAACTTAATGTGTTATCAAAATATGGAAATGAATGAATTCAAATGGTTATTGATGTTGGTCCAACTTGAAGAATTCAAAACATTTAAGATGTGTTAAATGAAGGCTAAGGAAAATGGAATGAGGGTACATGGCTATCGCTAATCTTCAATTCTAATGTTGAGCTAACAGTGAAACAGTCATTACTATAATCTCTGGAAATTGCACTAGTGTTTTAGTTCAAGGTATTGCAATACTAAAACAGAGCCTAGTTTGCATCTAAGGCTTTTCATAAGGTCCAACCAGAACTGTATAAATGAGGGAGAATTGGGTCATTCCGCATCAATTCTTTTAAAGCCACTTTAGCATCTCTTCTATGCCAGCACCACCCATAGAGAAGACAGGACATTTCTCCTTCAATGTTTTTGCAGTCACGTGGAAGGTCTGGTGTACTCTCTAAATCTTTCTGGCCAAGTGATAGACCAGCTGTTATCTTTAAATGCTTGCTGGTATGAGTAGAATTGGATGCTTCTTTCACAGGCTACAGAAATAGTCTTTTATGCACGATTTAAAAATGCCCATTTTACACAATTTTAATTTGTTTGCTAGCTGCAGACTTTTCAACAATGATTTCGCTAACAGTTTAATATTAACAGCTAGCAAATTTTCCACAGTGTCAGCCATGTTTGCATAATTTAATAGGTTTAAATTAGTTCTTTCTGTTGCAATTCCTCTCATTTCTTGTTTATTTGAGTAACCATATAGAGAGCTTGCATGAATAGATATTTTCTTCAGTGACTACTTATGTGTGTAACATTTGGCCTTCAAATCTTTGCGCATTTGTTTGCATAGTCCATCAGATCTCCATTTCCTGATCCAGTCAATAATAATCCAAATTTCCATTGATTTGACTGATAGGACGACAGAAGACACCATTACTGGTGATCAAAATTCAGTGACAGAATCAATGTTGTGATATTCTTTTGAAATACTGTAGGCCCAAATGCAGGGGAAAAAATGAACATTGATTGCAAAGTGAAACTGATACTTTGCTCGTTGCAATGAAAATGACTTAATTGGATAAATCTCCTGGCAGAACATTAAGCAATTAAGGGGAGAGGGCAAGTATTATGTTTACTTGGAGCTACCAACTGTTCACGAATAAGATCCAAATGTTGCACAATATTTGTGCTTGAAGGATAAAAGAAGTCTGAGTCTGATAGCAGGGGGGTTGCTGCATTCTCTGAGGAATTGTTCAGAACACTCATGAAACAAATGATCCTGGAAATTGGTTTTTAAATTACAATTGAAGAGTTTCCAATTATAACAGAACTCCAAATTAAGAGTACACATCCATGTCTGGGAGGGTTGGAGGGAAACGAACCTGTACAGACTGCTTTCCCTTAAGGATACAGGGAAATCTAAGGCTATCCCAGGTTGTCCTTGTGAACTCCCAAAGTGGCCGGTTACAAAGCAATCACTGACACAAAACCTGGGAACTTTTCACTTATTTACCTCTGGCTGGGGCTTGGGCATGATGCCACAAATCAACTTAAAACAGTGCATAAAACTGGCAACAGCATTCAGATTAAATAATTATTGCTCACTTAGCTGAAAATATGCTGTCAGGCTGCTATCTAGCTTATGTGATTAAGTGTCAAATTTAGTCTGATAATTGGTCCTGTAAAGCATGTAGGACATTTTGCTGTGTTAATGGTGCTACATAAATACATTTTTCTTGTTGCTCTCTACTTTTCTCTTTGATTGGCCGGATGCATATTTATCACTCAGTGTCGAAAACTATGCCGGCCTTTGGCCTAATTGTGTAAAGATATGAAGCAACATTTCTCTGTTCGTCAACCTGTTGTAAACTTTGCATGGAATGCATGTCTTTATTGCAAGGGTGAAGTGCCCCATTGCTTAAAAAAACACAGTCAGCAGTTTCTTTCTCGGGGAAAACCTTGGTGAGGCAGCAGCGCTCATGATCAACGAAGACCAGCTTTTATGAAAAATGAATGTTTCACCAGAAAGTCGCCATTTCCACTGTGTAATTGGAGGAACGTTGCAGTTTGCCTGCAGCTGTTTCGCTAGCCCTCAGGCTGTGTGTGAAACCTTACTCCAGTTAGACAGACGCCCAGACAAAGAGGCACCAAAACAGTTCCCACAGACTGCAACTTGAAGACTGACCTCACTGACACTGAATGAAGGCTATTCCAATCTAACAAATATCAGTATTTATTTCAATTTAGGGCATTTGTTGCAAATTAATGCTGTTGTAAGATAGTGGAAAACCACAAGCATAGGGTTTGAAGGCAGAATACTTGGCTTTTTACTTTGGCTTAACACCCATTAAAATGGAACATTACATGTGATGGGGTTGTTTGATTTTTCTTCCACGGCAGTATTCCTTTAAATTAATATTGTGGTTTAGGGCACTCAGAGTTCATACACATAGAGTCATACAGCACGGAAACAGCCCTTTCGGTCCAACCAGTCTGTGCTGACCATAATCCCAACTAAACCAGTCGCACCTGCCTGCACTTGGTCCATGTCCCTCCAAACAATTCTTATTCATTTACTTATTTAAATGACTTTTAAAGGTTGTAACTGTACCTGCATTATTCCTCTGGCAGTTCATTCCAAACGCTAACCACTCTCTGTGTAAAGTAGTTGTCCTTCATTTCTTTGACAGATCTTTCTCCTCTCACCTTAAAAATATACCCCTCTAGACTTGAAATCCCCCGCTCTAGGGAATAGACACCAGCTTGAACTATTCCATTTCTTAAATTGATAACATATAAGTTAACCATCTGCATGTTACATGGACAGTTTACATTTGGAAGTAGAATCTGTCCAAAATCAGCTTAGCTCCTGGCTACTCCCTATGTTGTTTTAAGGAATAGCATCCCTGGGTTCTCCCAGTAAAGATATGCTCCGTCCACTTTTCCTTCCTTGCTGGTGACATCAGCTGTAAACATAAGTGAGTTTCTGTGCTGATGATTTGCTCTGTTACCCCTCTTGACTCCTATTTTACCTGCAGGTGTCAGATCAACTTTTGGATGAGCTAAGATTGACTTTGAAATGGTCTCAGCCGTTCTCTTCAGCACCCACCACAAATATTCTCCCAGTTTGTCACAGATTACAGGCCTTGTTCCTCACCGCTACCTCAGTGGAAACCAGATTATTTCACATCTCAGTGAGCTGTTTGTCCCTGAGCAGATCTATACGACAAGGAGAAGGCCATTTAGCCCCTCAAGCCTATTTCTCCATTCAAATAAATCATTGCTCATCAGCATGTGGAATCCACTTACTTCCTGTGCTCCATATCCCTTGATAGCCTTAATTAGAAAGCACATATTGATCTTGGTCTTGAAAATTTCAATTGATCCACATCCGCAGCATTTTGATTTCCGCTGCCCTTTGTGTGATAAGCTGCTTCCTGATTTCACTCCTAAATGGCTTAGCTCTACGTTTAAGTTTATCCCTTTGTCTGGATTCACTGCTTAACAGTAATTGTTTGCCTGTGTCTACCCTGTTGAATCACTTCAGAATTTTGTACGCATTTTAGAACACCCACAACTTCAAGGCAATATGAGCTAGATTTATGTAACCTATCAATTCAACCTAAGTTCCCAGATGTTGCTCTTTGGCAATTCCTCCTTGAACCTCCTGCCTCTTTACAGATTTCTGCTGATAAAAACCTGGTCAAAACTCAGGTCTTTGATGAAGCTTTGCTTACCTCTCTCAATCTTTACCCTTTAGCCTGATTATTACCCTCATGCCCTTTTACATTTCAAATTGGAACATTGCTCACATTGAAGCAGCAATTGAAATCCCACAAAAACTGAAATAACTGCAGATGCTGTAAATCAGGAACAAAAACAGAAGTTGCTGGAAAAACTCAGCAAGTCTGGCAGCATCTATGAAGAAAAAAGATCAGAGTTAACGTTTCGGGTCCGTGTTCTGAGGAAGGGTCATCAGATCCGAAACGTTAACTCTGATTTTTTCTTCACAGATGCTGCCAGACCTCTGAGATTTTCCAGCAACTTCTGTTTTTGCTATAGAAATCCCATGTCCTTGTGTACACTGCAATCCATGCAAAGGAATTCTCGCAGTCCCTTTGTGAGAATCGCATTTTGACACCATGCTGAGCAACAGAGTTCCATCCTTGCTTGCCGCAGCTATGGACAGCATTGAAGAATAACAAAGAGGAGAATGTGAGCATTAGCATCATCCAATTCCATCCTCTTGTACATTCCTGGCTTCTTTCAACTCTTTTATTGATAGTCATATTTTCAGTTGTGTGAAGGCTGTCAACACATGCTTGAATATGCGTATCATCATATGATGTCCCACCTTCAGAACCGTCCCAGCGTTGGATGAATCACGGTGGTCTGCTGTCAATCTTCACTGTAGCATGGAAGTAGCTCATGCAGCTGGACATTGGATCTCAGATGAGGAGAAACAAAAGAAATTGCAACATCACCTGTTATAGCAACAGGAGCAAAACCAGCAGCAACTGCTTTCTCCCTGGCCACAGGACAGGGTGTTTTTTTTATGCAGAGATCCAGCTTGATGGAAACTCCTAATGTATAGGCAGAGGATCAGCTCTGATGACATGTGCGAGCATAAATGTGTTAGGAAGCTGGGACTTTTCTTGTAGGTTGTTACTGACAAGTGCGACCTCCTGGAACAAGACTTCGTTCCCAGCTGTTCAGATAAGCCACACAATGCTAGAGGCCATTAACAAATGGTTATCAGTGTTCTGTGTCATTCGCTGCCTCTCCCCGGAGATCTCCACTCTCTTCACCTACAAAAAGAACAAGGAGAAGGATGTGAGTGTGAGAAACAGTTTACACAGAGAAGAAGATAGAACAATATTTGTGGAGGGCTACAGTGAGAGAACCAATAGGGTGATGTTGAGGCATAGGGTCAAAGATGTTTTATGACCTGGAAATAGGCCCTTCGGCCCACCCTGTCTGTACCTGTGATGAAACATCTATCCACCCTAATCCTATTTTCCAGCAGTTGGCCTGTAGCCTTGGAGATAAAAGGTACTGCAGATGCTGGAGAATCCGAGATAACAAGGTGTGGGACTGGATGAACACAGCAGGCCAAGCAGCATCATAGGAGCAGGAAAGCTTGATGTTTCGGGCCTAGACCCTTCATCAGAAATGTAGCCTTGTATGCTATGGCGTTTCAAGTGCTCAACTAAAATACTTCTTAAGGTGGTGGTGAGCCACTTTCTTGAACACTTTCTTGTACAGGGTGTAGGTGCCATCACAGTGCAGTTAGGAAGGGAATTCCAGGGTTTTGATGAATTTAACAATGAAGGAATGACGATATTGTTCCAAAACAGTATTGTGAACATTTTGGAGGGGATCTGGCTGGTGGCGGTGTTCCCAGGCACTTGCTTTTGTCCTTCCAGGTGGTGAAGATTCTGCTTTGGAAGATGTTGTTGAAGGAACTTCAGTAAGTTGCTGCATTACACCTTGTAAATAGGGGTGGCACAGTGTATCAGCGGTTAGCAACCTCACTGCAACCTCACAGGGACCTGGGTTCGATTCCACCATTGGGCGACAGTGTGTGTGGAGTTTGCACATTCTCCCCATATCTGTGCGTTGTTCCTCCAGGTGCTTCAGTTTCTTACCACAGTCCAAATATGTGCGGGATTGGCCATGCTAAATTGCCCATAGTGTCCAGGAATGTGCAGGCTAGGAGGATTAGCCATAGGAAATTGTGGGGATAGAATTGGGGGTGGTGGGTCTGGCTTGTTCTTCGGAGGGTTGGTGTGGACTCACAGACTGTATAGGTTCTATGCTTCTATGATGTCTATGCATCTGTGGTGTTGAGCTTCTTGAGGAGCTGCATTCATCCATGCAACTGGGGAGTATTCCATCACACCCCTCACTTGTGACTTGTTGACAGTGGACAAGCTCTGGGGAATGAAGGGGTTAGTTGTTCAACACAGAGACCCCAGGCCTGCTTTCTAGCCACAGTATTTATATGCTGGTCTCGCTCTGTTTCTGATTATAATAGCACCCAATTAATGTTGGTGGTTGAATGTTCAGCGATGATAATGCCATTGAATGTAAAATGGTGATAATGTCATTCTCTGTCCTTGGAGATGGTCATGGCCTGGCACTTGTGTGACACAAACACTATTTGCCATATATCAGCCCATGCTTGGATCTTGCTGTATTTGGACATAGGCTGCCTCAGTATCCGAGAAATTATGATTGGTATTGAACAGTGTGCAATCATCAGAAAGATCCCCAATTCTTATGTTACTGTGGAAAAAAGATAATTGATGAAGCAGCTAAAGATGATAAATCTAGGACACTGAAGAATCAGGGACTGGAGTGGTGCAGTTGCAGTGTCCCTGCTGCTGGGTTAATAGTACCCTGGTTCAACCTGCTCCAGAGGTATGTTACAATGTCCCCAAAAGGTTGATTAGAAAATAAATAAATATACAGGAGAATCCCTTTCTCTGCACTGGCAGGCCCAGGTTCAAATCCCACCTACTCCAGAAGTGTGTAACAAAGTCTCTGAACAGGCTGATTGGAAAAATAGGTTACACTGACCAATTAGGGGCTCTTGTGGCAGCCTGGGTTCAAGTCCTACTTGCACCAGGAGCGTGTAATAACATTGCTGAACAGGTTGATCAGAAAATACCGGAACTTCTGCATCAGTGTTTCAGGATTGTGATGATTGAATTCCAACAACCACAGCCATCTTCCTTTGTGCCAGGTATGACTTCAACCAATAGAGGGTATTCCCCTTGACTCCAGTTTTGCTAGGGCTTCTGGTTATGCTGTAGGTCAAATGCGATCTTGATGTTAAAGTTAGCCCCTTTCACCTCACCTTCAGAATTCAGTTTGTTAGTTCATGTTGAGATCAAGGCTGTAGCGAAGTCTGAAGCTGGGAGGCTTTAGCCAGCAGAATCCAAGCGAAGTGTCAGTGAGTAGGTTATTGCTGTCTCAATGCTTCATAGGAGTGTTTACAATACATTCTGTCACTTGGCTGATAATTGTGAATAGACTGATGGAGATGTAATTGGCAAGGTTGGATTTGTACTGATTTTTGTGCACATGACATACCTAGGTAATATTCCTCATTATTTGGCAGACGCTAGTGTTGTACTGTTCTGCAACATGTTGGCAAGGGGCGAGGCCAATTCTCAAGCAGTACTACTGCGGAATGTTATCAAGTTCCATGCAGTATCCAATGCCTTCAATCATTTATTGATATAACTTGCAGTAAATCAAATTGGCTGAAGACTAACCTGTATGATATTAGGGACCTCAGGAATATGCCAAGATGGATCATTGACTTAGCATATTTGGCTAAAGGTGGTTGCTAATGTTTTGTTTTCTTTTGCACTGATGTGCTGAGTATTTTGATAATGAGGATATTTGTAAAGCATCTTCCCCAAGCAATTTGGTTAATTGTCTGCCACCATTGATGAGTGGATATGGCAGGATTGCAGAGGATAGATCTGGTCCATTGATTATGGGATTGCTTAGCTCTGTCTATTGCTGTCCATGTGCAGTGTTTGTCATGCAGTTGGTTGTGTGTTGTAGCTTCACCAGGTGACATCTTGTTTTGGAGTATACCTGGTGCTACTCCTGGCAATGTGTAAGGATATTTCCTCTTGTCAGTGACTCCAAAACTAGGAACACTGTTCTAAAATTAAGTGTTTCTTTTGAGGCAGAGAAAACATTTTGTCTCAGAGAGTAGTGTGAGTTTGGAACCCTGTGCCACAGAAGTTGGTTAAAAACAGGCTCAGTGATTATTGTTAAGGCAGAGATGGATAGATTCTCTAAAGCAAAGGAATCATAGGTTATGGGGCAGTGGTGGGGAAACTTGATGGGAAAGTGGAATTCATTAAACAAATAGATCAGCCGTAATCTTATTGAATGGTGGAACATGATTGAGGGACTGAATGGTCTACTACTGCTTCTCTTTCATATGCTCCAGTGTCCTCCTACACTCTTCATTGAACCAGGGCTGATCCCCTAGCTTGATGACAGTGGCAGAGAGTTGGAGTAGATTAGATTGTGAGGCTATTGATTGTGGTTGAATGCAATGCTGGGGCTGTGATGACCCACAGTGCCTGATGAATGCAATTTTTGAATTGTTTGAAATCTATTCCCCTTAATATGTTTGTAGTGCCACACAACATGACTGAGGGTTGTGAAGACAGACTTTGTGTAGTGTTAATTCCTACAGATACTGTTGTGATGGATGCACCCATAATATGTAAATTACAAGGATGACGTCCAGTAGGTTTTTCCATCTTGTTGGTTGCCTAATCACCTACAGCTGACACAGTTTTGTTCTTTAGGACAAAGCCAGATTAGTCAGTAACGCTGCTACCAAGCCTGTTTAGTGGTTGATGTTGAAGTCCCCAACCTGAATTCATTCTGACCCCCTTCCACCCTCAGTGTTTCTTCTAAGTGGTATTCAATATGGAACAGTACTGATTCATTGGACAAGGTGCAGATAGGAGAGAGGAGTTGTACAGTAGGTGATAGTCCTTGCTCATATTGGATTTGATGCCATGAGTCTTAAATTTTGAGGAAGCCCAGGATAACTTCATTCTGACTGTATGCCACAGTATCGCCATTTCTGGTGAGGACATACCGAGGGATGGTGATAGTTTCAGAGAGATTCTCTGCAAGCTACGATTCTGTGAGTATGAATAGATCAGGGCTGTTTCTTGGCTTGTCTGTGAGATAGCTTTCCCCGAATATTGGAGCAAGTTTGCAGCTGTTTGCAAGGAGGACTTTGCAGGGTTGAACAGGGCTGGGTTTGCCATGTTGATTCCTTATTGACTTTTCCCCAGTAGTTTGACACACTTGAGTGGCTTCCTAGGTCATTTTGGAGGGTGGTTAAGAGTAAACAACTTTGCTGGTGTTAAACATGGTCTAACAATGGTTTCATGGTCACCATTACCAGAGCTAGCTTCACAGGTATCTTAATTTAATTTCTACCAGCTGTCAAGGCAAGATTCAAACCTCTGGTTTACTAGTCCAGTGACATTACCACTGTGCTACGGCTTCCTCACAAAGACTGGGTCTAATTGAAGCCAAATTAGATTCTTCCTCATGATCACGTTAAGGAGAATACATCTGTTTTTTACATGATCATTCAAGAATATTTGTTAATGCAAACAGAGGTGTAAGTGAATCTGTCCTCCATGTTTATACTGCGTGTTTGCTATGCAATTATGTTTGCAGCTATTATCCTCGGGGGGAGGGAGGACATGGACCTTTATTTGTTGAGCATTGGACTCTTCTATAATTAGACAATGCTGACTGCTCATAAAATTGTAACACTACAATACACAGTGAGTACACCAAATGGAAATGGAAATAACATGGTTCTTATTATGTTAATGAACTTGTCCTCATATCTTATGAATAAAGTTGTGAAGTTTGCAATAAGTATTTGACCACCTCAGCTCTTATGAAATATTGTGTCGATGTAATTTAATTCGATGGCACACAATTATTACAGTGGCTGATGTGGGACCGGATGTATTAAAAATAATTCTGGGCTTTTTGTATGAAGATTTATTGCCTTGAATGAGCTTAGTTTCAATAAATTTTTTACATTGCAATGCATATAAATAACAGGACATTTCCGATTTTTTGTTTCTATGAGAGGGATTGATCCCTGCAGTAAGAGTTATAGATCTATGTGTTACAGTTGTTTAATATTAGCTTCATGGAACAACGTACTGTTAGTGATGACTTTGGTGCAAAGTGATTACTTTGGATTGTATTCTCACAGAAAGACAGATGTCATTGCTCAGTAGTGAAGTAACGTCCATTAACTGCAGACGTTGTCAAGAGTTTTATGATTTTATAACACACTGACTACGAAAATACAAAGAAATCTATTATAACACCTTCAGACACTTTTCACCCTGTGACACATGCATAGAGTTTTTGAAGCCTTATTAATAAAGGTAGCAAATCTCTGCACCCTGCCCTTCTCCAGATGTAATTCTGTATTGCTCCCAAAGGCTGTATTAGTGAGAGGGGTTATGGCAACTGACCCTGAACAACAGCAGAAAGCTGTGCCTTTCCTAAAAAAATTAAGCACAAAAAAGAGCTTTTGTTTAAAAAACATAAATTTGTGGCATATGGTTCTTAAAAGTCAAGTGAAAAGGTTGAGATCATCACAGAACAGTAAATAATTAGGCTGATAATAATGGTTATAATCTTTCCTTTTCTTACTGAGGGCTAAAAGGACTTCTGGCAATATGCCCCATCTGTCAATGTGTGTAATGGAGATGGATACATTACTAAGAGGCATGAAATTCCTGAAAAGATTTTTACAGCGTTATCCTCTCTCAAAATTATTTAAAATTTATTTTTTAAATGCTGCAAAATATACTGCATACAACTTTCAGAAATGACTGTGAGCTAAACCATATTCTCCTCCATTTTGGTGACACTGTGTTTGCATTGCATGTCATGAATGCACTACTTCTGGGCTGTCTATCTGGAACAGTTGGTAAATGCTCTGTCAAGTAGGAATTGGGCCATTTATATTAAAAAAAATCTCCAGTTTGAGCCTCTGATGCGGCTGAGGCAGCTGATCCCATAAGAAGGAATGGTAGAGTGCAGAATGTTCCCATTCAGCCCATATTAGCTGTGTTTGCTCTCTGCAAGAGCAACTCAGCCAGTCCCACTCCTCACCTTTCAACTGTAGTCCTGTAAAATGTCCTCTTCAGATAATTTTCCAGTTCCCTTTGAATGTAATGATTGGATTTGTCTCAACCATATTCAATGCGTTCCAGATAGCAATTCCCTTCTGCTTCAGAATCTTTTTGCTCATTTTATCTTTGATGCTTTTGCCTCAATCCCCAGCGTCCGAGCCAATATTTAACCCTCAACCAGTACTCAACAAAAGCTGAACATCTATTTATTATCACATTATTGTTTGTCAAACCTTGCATGCAAATTAGCTGCCGCTTGTCCTACATTTGAACTGTGTCTGCCTTCAAAGGGGCTATGTTGACTATAAAACACATCAGAGGTTGTGAAAGACATAATATAAATGAAATCACAAGCTGTATTGAAGGGAGGATTCAGCTTATATGCATGTTTCTGACTATTATTAAATGACTCTGATGCGAAGGTGTGCACGCGCGCGTGTGTGTGTGTGCGCGTGCGTGTGTGTGTGTGTGTGCGCGTGCATGTGTGTGTGTGTGCACGTGTGTGCGCGTGTGCGCGTGTGTGTGCGCATGTGTGTGTGTATGTGTGTCTGCATGTGTGCGTGTGCATGTATGTATGCGTGTGTGTATGTGTGTGTATGCGTGTGTGTGCGTGTGCGTGCGTATGCATGTGCATATGTGTGCGTGTGTGTGTGCACAAATATGTGCTTATAAGGACTCATCAGAGTTAACTTTCTAGCCCAATCACTTGGTTTATAATTATGCTAGGTGAGGAGAAGATGGTTGGTACTGGTCAAACTCCGTGCTATCAAACATCAAACTACTACGGAAGAGAACAACAAATTTGACGACAAGCGTATATTGTTTCAAGATGTAGTTATTTTCCTTATGCTATCTCACATTTCCTACAGTGGACTGTAGTGCAACTTCAGGAAGGGGTTAAAATGAGATTAATGTCATGCGCAGATTGCCAAATTTAGTTGCTTCTACTGTAACACATGGCATGCACAGTTTAACTCTTCATTAGAGTATTGACAGCAAATCTTACAGGTATGTTATTTTACACAGTCCAAAATTCCTAAATTTATGAATCAATTTTCTTCTCGTTTTCTTGCACCCTGTTCGAGAAATGACAAGCTCCTTCGTTTATGCATGGTATATTTCTCAAAAGATTTATATAATTGAATAATAATCAACCATGCAAAGCATCAATGGTGACAGTGTTTAGGCTAACTGAAACAGTGGTTTAAGGTCATTGTGTGGAACAGGTTCTATTTAGGTACTGCCTTGACTTTTTAAATAGTTATAATATGGACAAACTTGGGTACACATCCTGCACGCATAAACTTGTGGAGACATTCTGTTAAAGCTCTATCTTCGAAGTAAAATGACCTTTTTACTATTACACTAGTGCTGCATCTTGGCAATCGTTCTTGACATTTGCCATTCTGTTACCAATCTTTGTAATCTCTTACTTCCCTCCTTAATCTATTACATTTAAATGGTCTTCAAAAATTACATACAATAACATCTCACTCTTAATCATCTAATTAATGGATATTAATGTGATGGAAAGATAATTCATTGTGACTATTAACATCTAATGCTATAGGTAAACCCACAATCCTCAAAAAGTCACTGCTTCAGGCAGCATCAATATTTTACTGTTAATAACTATATTGCATAAGCCCACACAGATCTACATTGACCTCTTGTGGTGAGTACAGTTAACAGGCTTCCAATTAAATTTGCTGCCTGGTATTTTTGAATACAGTAATTTATCATTTTACCTGGCTTTGGCCACAAATATGCAATGTTTGCTTTTTACAGGCCTTTATGTGATTAGAAGCAGATGTCAGAAAAAACTGTTTATTTACAGTGACAGTGCCTTTGTAAGTACGCCAGTTTTGTGTGGGGTGATGGTGTATATATGGGAAGGAGGAAATAATACTTCTGTAAATAAAACTTACAAAAATGTAATCTCATGCCCAAACATTATACACAAAAATAATTTTTAACGTTGGCATATCCAACGCTGAGGAAATTGGTGCTGCTTTCAAGTAAAAGTTATATGATGACTTAACAAGTTAAAACAGTGGAAAATTATGTTGGCAATTATTTTTATCATTATTGACACAGTTCTTATTAATTTGAAAATTAACAGATCTCCCAGAGCGTTCAAGAGTGAGTTAGAGACTGGGCTTTGTGTATATGTCCTGTATACAGAGGTGTGCATGAGAGGTGGATGTCAATTGTAATTGAAAGGATTAAGGACAAATTTTGCAAGAGGCTCCTCCACCTCCCCACCTTCCACTCCTCCTTTAGCAGCAATCTTAAAACAATCTTAAAAGTAACAGGGTTGTTGTCATGAGTGATTTTAACTTCCCATATATTGGCTGGGACTCACTTAGTGCCTGGGGCTCGGATGGGGCAGAGGAGCATCCAGGAGGGCTTCTTGAAACAATATGTAGATAGTCCAACTAGGAAAGGGGCCGTACTGGACCTAGTTTCGGGGAATGAGCCTGGCCAGGTTGTCAACATCTCAGTAGGGGAGCAGATAAGGAACAGTGATCACAATTCAGTAAGCTTTAAGGTACTGATGGATAAAGATAGGAGTATTTGTCAGGTGAAGGTACTAAATTGGGCGAAGGCTAATTACAACAATATTAGGCCGGAACTGAAGAGCGTAGATTGGAGTCAGATGTTTGAGGGCAAATCAACATATAGTTTGTGGGAGGCTTTCAAGTGTAAGTTGCTGGGAACTCAGGACTGGCACGTTCCGATAATGATGAAGGATAAATATGGCACGTTTGGGGACCCTTGGGTAACGAGAGATATTGTGAGCCTAATCCAAAAGAAAAAGGAAGCATTTAGCATAGCTAGGAGGCTGGGAATGCACAAAACAAGGGTGGAATACAAGGAAAGTCGAAAGAAACTTAAGCAAGGAGTCAGGAAGGCTAAAAGGAGTCACGAAAAGTCATTGGCAAACAGGACTAAGGAAAATCCCAAGGCTTTTTATACATATTTAAAGAGCAAGAGGGTATCCAGGCAGAGGATTGGTCCACTCAAGGACGAGGAAGGGAATTTATGTGTGGAGCCAGAGGAAATCAGTGCGGTATTAAATGACTACTTTGGGTCAGTATTCACAATAGAGAAGGACTTGGTGGATGATGTGTCTGGGGAAGGGTGTGTAGATAGTTTAGGCCATGTTGAGATCAAAAGGGAGGAAGCATTGGGGGTCTTGAAAAACATTAAGGTAGACAAGTCCCCAGGGCCTGATGGGATATACCCCAAAATACTGAGAAAGGCAAGGGAAGAAATTGCTGGGGCCTTGAGGGAAATCTTTGCATCCTCACTGGCTACAGGGGAGGTCCCAGAGGACTGGAGAATAGTCAACGTTGTTCCTTTGTTTAAGAAGGTGGCAAGGATAATCCAGCTAATTACAGGCCGGTGAGCCTTACGTCAGTGGTAGGGAAATTATTGGAGAGGATTGTTCGAGACAGGATTTACTCCCACTTGGAAATAAGTGGACACATTAGTGAAGGGAAACATGGTTTTGTGAAGCGGAGGTCGTTGCTCACTAACTTGGTTGAGTTTGTTTGAGGAAGTGATGAAGATGATCAATGAGGGTAGGGCAGTGGATGTTGGCTACATGGACATCAGTAAGGCCTTTGTCAAGGTCCCTCATGACAGGCCGATACAAAAGGTAAAGTCACATGGGGTCAGAGGTGAGCTTGCAAGATGGATAAAAAAAAACTGGCTCGGTCATAGAAGGCAGAGGGTAGCAGTGGAAGAGTGCATTTCTGAATGGAGAGCTGTGACTAGTGGTGTTCCTCAGGGATCAGTGTCGTGACCATTGCTGTTTGTAATATATATAAATGATTTGGAGGAGAATGTAACTGGTCTGATTAGTAAGTTTGCTGATGACACAAAGGTTGGTGGAATTGCAGATAGCGATGAGGACCGTCAAAGGATATAGGTGGATATAATCGGTTGGTGACTTGGGCAGTGAGCTGGCGGATAGAGTTTAATCCGGAAAAGTGTGAGGTGATGCATTTTGGAAGGTCCAATCCAGATGGAAAATATATAGTAAATATTAGCTTCATGGAACAACGTACTGTTACTTTGGATTGTATTCTCACAGAAAGACAGATGTCATTGCTCAGTAGTGAAGTAACGTCCATTAACTGCAGACGTTGTCATGAGTTTTATGATTTTATAACACACTGACTACGAAAATACAAAGAAATCTATTATAACACCTTCAGACACTTTTCACCCTGTGACACATGCATAGAGTTTTTGAAGCCTTGTTAATAAAGGTAGCAAATCTCTGCACCCTGCCCTTCTCCAGATGTAATTCTGTATTGCTCCCAAAGGCTGTATTAGTGAGAGGGGTTATGGCAACTGACCCTGAACAACAGCAGAAAGCTGCGCCGTTCCTAAAAAAATTAAGCACCAAAAAGAGCTTTGTTTAAAAAACATAAATTTGTGGCATATGGTTCTTAAAAGTCAAGAGTTCTGATAGGCAGAGGGATCTGGGCGCACAGGTACATTGGTCACTGAAAATGGCATGCAGGTGAAGAAGGTAGTCAACAAGGCATATGGCATGCTTGACTACATTGGCCGGAGAATTGAGTTTAAAAATCGGCAGGTAATTTTGCAGCTTTATAGAACCTTAGTTAGGCCACATTTGGAATATTATGTTCAATTCTGGTCGCCGCACTACCAGAAGGATGTGGTGGCTTTGGAGCGGGTACAGAAAAGATTTACCAGGATGTTGCCTGGTATGGAGGGCATTAGCTATGAGGAGATTTTGGAAAAACTTGGGCTGTTCTCACTGGAACAACGGAGGTTGAGAGCTGACTTGATAGAGGTCTACAAGATTATGAAGGGCATGGACAGAGTGGACAGTCAGAAGCTTTTTCCCAGGGTGGATGAGTCAGTTACTAGGGGTCATAGGTTTAAGGTGCAAGGGGCAAGGTTTAAAGGTGACGTACAAGGCAAGTTTTTTACATGGAGGGTGGTGGGTGCCTGGAACTCGCTGCTGGGGGAGGTAGTGGAAGCAGATACAACAGTGGCTTTTAAAGGGCGTCATGACAAATACATGAATAGGATGGGAATAAAGGGATACGGACCCCAGAAGGGTAGGGGGTTTTAGTTGTGACGGGCAGCATGTTGATGCAGGCTTGGAGGGCCAAAGGGCCTGTTCCTGTGCTGTAATTTTCTTTGTTCTTTTAATCTTTTTGACAATGTTTTGCTCATCTGATGTAATAAGTCCTGTTGTTCTCCATCTATTTTTACCTCTGTAAAACACCATGAAATGTTAAAGGAACTATATAAATACAAATCGTTGTTGATGTATAGGGTAGTATGGTGGCTCAGTGGTTAGCACTGCTGCCTCACAGTGCCAGGAACCCAGGTTCAATTCCACCACTGGGTGACTGTCTGTGTGGAGTTTGCATGTTCTCCCTGTGTCTGCGTGGGTTTCCTCTGGGTGCTCTGGTTTCCTCCCATAGTCCAAAAGATGTGCAGGCTAGGTGGATTGGCTGTGCTAAATTGCCCGTAGTGTTCAGGGATGTGTAGATTAGGTGGGTTATAGGGGAATGGGTCTGGGTGTGATCCTCTGAGTGTCAGTGTGTCCTTGTTTGGCCAAAGGGCCTGTTTACACACTGTGGGGATTCTATGATGATATCAAATGAACACTCCCCACCAGTATGTTGGAGTTCAAGTTTATACAGAGAAGCTTAAGAAAATACCAAATTAATTGGAATCCATCTTTCTTTACCAGTATACCTGCTACTATCACTCCAAAAAGTGATTTCAAAACATGTTTGACATTGGGATTTATATGCAAACTATTTCTCAAAATTTGAATAAACTTGAGTCATTCCAGAATATGCTGCCAATGCTAATCCTACTTTACCGATTGCTTTCAGTTCTGCCTGAAACATGCATAAATAATAGAAATGGGAACTGGCTGGTGGCAAAATTTCTTAGTCTAAGAGTATGATTCACAATGTATGGTGAACCCATGCTGTTTCTTCTGATGCAGACAGCACCAAAACTGCATGCGGTGAATACAGCCTGAGGCAATGCTAACTGTGCCAGGATTGGCTACATGCTTCACTCATGTTCATGCTAGCACCACTTAAAGCAGCTTGTACTGCCTAAAGGCAAAATGGATTATATTTGTGGTGGGGACTGGAGGTAGCTGGGGGAGCAATGTCCAAGCATGAAAGAGTACAGAGGAATACCACAACAGGGTTGAGGCAGTGCTGCAAGATTCCCCAGTAGAAATGAGGAGGGACGTCCTGTATCCAGGCCACTGCAAAAAGCAGTGGAAGTGGATGTTGCCCCAAAGCTGCAAAACATGCAATGACTATCTCAAATGGTCAAGGTCAATGAATGTAACTTCAATGCCTCATTCTTACAACTAGAATAGAATATCCTTTTATTGTCATGTGTATTCCGTTGCAGGAGTACAGTGAAAAGCTTTTACAATGTCAGCCTTCTTATGGCAACATCTTAGGTACAAGTTCCTGGGTACAAATCTTGGATACAGCAGAGGAATGAAAGTGATTTGCATTACTTACAGAGTTGAAAACTAAGTTAAAGAGAGGACATCATTAAAAGGTTGACATTGCAGTAAGGTAGGAGATTTCAAACAGACATCACAGTGTAGCAGCTCAGCGCAGGGCCTCCACATGCGGTATAACCACCCGCGCCAGACCCCAGTCCAACAGCCATCCCCGCTCCGCTCCAAGCCCCAGTCCGCTCCATGCCGGCACTCAGCTGCTCCAAGGTACGTTCCAGGACTACCTCCCCCAACACTGGTCTCCACCCGGGACTCACTGCCTGAGCTATATTCCCAGGGCTGTTTCCCCATGTGCTGCCCCAGGGCTGTTTCCCACACTGCCCCAGGGCTGTTTCCCCATACACTGCTCCAGGGCTGTTTCCCCATGTGCTGCCCCAGGGCTGTTTCCCCATGTGCTGCTCCAGGGCTCTTCCCCCATATGCTGCCCCAGAGCTGTTTCCCCATGTGCTTCTCCAGGGCTGTTTCTCCGCACTGCTCCAGGTCTGTTTCCCCATGTGCTGCTCCAGTGCTGCTTCTCCGCACTGCTGTGAGGTTTGCAGCCCAGGCACTGTACCAAGGTTACAGCCCACGTGCTATTTCAGGGCTACTTGCTTGCGCTGTTCTGGGGATCGCAGCCCCCACGCTGTTGTGGGGCTCGCAGCCCCGGCGCTGTCCTGGGGCTCACAGCCCCCGCGCTGTTCTAGGGATTGCAGCCCCTGCACTGTACTAAGGCATCCCCTGCTTTGGGGGTTTGCTGCTGGCTCCTGCTGCTTCTCAAGTATTTGTCTCCAATGCTAAGGGGAGAGAAGAAGAGGAAAGGAGAGACAAAAGGAAAAGAATGAGAAAGAACAGGCGGAGCAGAGGAGCTCTAGCAGGAGACTCCTATTCTGCTGCCATCTTGGGACTAGATTGCACCCTTACTCTGCTGTGTCATCATGTAAGGTGCAGATGGTGCCTTACTCACCACTCAATTCACCACATTGCCTACATTCATCTACCAACAATCTATCAACTTTCATTCATTACCCACATTCACAACCTCACTCCGTACTCATTGACATATTAGCTTGTATAAATTGCCAGGCATTCAAACATGAAAGCCACACTATCCAAGCAGATGGCACCACATTTACTGATGCACTTCCCTCTCTTGTAAGGACATGATGGTGCCCAGTGATAGACAGCAATGCCTAATCAACAGGGGACAAAGGAGCAGACCATACTTGGCATCATGGGAAAGGCATGTCTGAAGTTGTGGTCAAGGAGGAGACTGAAACCATTGAAGATGATGGTATTCTCATGTCTAATCCTCCTTCTTGGTTTTCAGTTCTCACAATTTCTTTTGATTGAATGCAGGTGCACCTTTCACTTCCGCACAACCTCTGGTTAACACATGGAAGGGAAGGAACAAAAAAGTTGAAGGCAAAGATTTCACACTCAGAGCCAATTCAGAGACTGACACTGCATTCCTTTTCAAGACAGGATCTGCCCATGGTCAGCCACCTGGCATGAGTGACCTGCAGTGAGGGCAGGGAGCCAGGATAATGCAGGTCCCAGCTTGACAAGAGGGTTATGTTTCATATGCATACTGCATAGGGCACTGAATACAGAAAATGACTGACAGGCATGCACCATGAACTGCTTGATGCCTTGTCAGGCCTCTCAGAACACCTGTAGTCACTCTCAAGTTGGTTTGAGAAGTCTTTCACAAACTTGGCACAGAGCTTTGTGCAACTTGAAGCCCACCCTTTCTAGCATATAAGTACTATTCAACTCAACAGTCATGGACCCAACTATGATGCAGATCTCAGCAGGTCTGGCAGCACCTGTGGAGAGAGAAAAACAAAGTTAAGGCTTCAAGTCCGCTCATACCAAACTGAGTTTCTCTGGCAATCCCTATGTTTGTTTCAGATTTCCAAGATCTGCAGTATTTTACTTTTATATGATGCATCATCTGATGGCCAATACCATAGTGTCTCTTGGCTTCCCTTAGCCAACCCAGAAAACCAGGAGCCTTGGAAGGAACAAAAGTTGGAATTTTTTTCCTAACTTTGTCTCAATTATTTCTCTTTATAATTATGTAATTAAAATGGTTCCAAATTATAGAGACTTATACACATCTCACAGTATTTTCATAAGTGCAAATGACAATAAATTGCTATTCAATTCTATTCTGTTGCGGCCCAAGAAGAAGTTGCCTCATCTTTGAGTGCTGCAGCTCAGACTTAGGGTAGACAAGTTCATTTTGTTATCTTCCACATTCAGACTGCAGCTGTCATGGCTGTGGAACCAAGGTGCTTGTGGAGAATTTCAGAATCTCAGTGCAGCCCAGCAATCTGTCCTCCAATAGACAGTAGGATTTCTGAGGTCTACCCCATAAAAACGAGGTGTTTCCGTGGAAAATGAACCTATTCTGCTGTCTTCAAATGAATCTTAGCATGATGGCATACTTTCTTCAACTACTTCCATTCCTCTTCTTTCTGCTTCCAGTCTGTCAGTCAGACCAGAATATTGGTGATGCCGTCAAAGGTGGGACCTCTAGTGCAGAAATATCTGACATCACTCTGCAAGCTATTTACAATCTTACTAAAAGTCAGCAACTGTCCATCATCCATTGTGTTAGCACTGTGCTGAAGCATTAGCCCAGGCAAAGACATATGGAAGACAGATACCAAGGAAATGAGATAACAAGGTGTAGAGCTCGATGAACACAGCAGGCCAAGCAGCATCAGAGGAGCAGAGAAGCTGACGTTTCGGGTCTAAACCCTTCTTCAGGTCGGGTCTAGACCCAAAACGTCAGCTTTCCTGCTCCTCTGATGCTGCTTAGCCTGCTGTGTTCATCCAGCTCTATACTTGTTGTCTCAGATTCTCCAGCATTGGCAGTTCCCACTATCTCTGTACCAAGGAAATGAGCAAGGGGGAACTGGTTAACCTTTGAATGGAAAACTTCTTGTCATCTAGCTGTCATGGCACCTTTCTGAGACCTGTGCAATCATACAATAGCAACGTATTTCTTTTCTTCAGCAGCATTTGAGATCTATGCTATTAAGGCAGTGAACATACATTTTACTGGCAACAAAAGTACTTCAGAAAGAAGCTAATACATCAAATTACTTCCAATGTTCCTCATTATTGTCTCCTTGGCTATTTGTGCTTTCAAGTGTTTTCTTCATCACGAGTGGGAGAAAAAGGGAAAAGGGGATTGAATTTTCCCAAAATTTGGTTCTGTCAATATCTGAAAGGGTTTCCCTCTGTGAGCTCTAATAACTTGTCTCTCTAACTTTTATGTTTCTCACCTGATCAAATTTGCACTCTGTCTCCACAGTGCCATTCTCAAGTAATCTTGCGCTCAGCAACGGTGGAAATGCTGGCTGCTAATGGCACCTTAGCAACTCCACCATATTTAAAATCCAACTGTGTATTATTCAAATGCTGTCGGCCTAGTCTGAGGTATCCAATGCAGTCAGTATGCAGTGAACATGGTCTGAAGGATAGCTCCAAGAAGGTTAATGGCTTCCTCTGCTCCTTCACCAGGGTGAATATCACCATCTATTTGCTGTTATCTCACATTCAGTCTGGCTCTGCTGCCAGACCCTGCAAGGTCCATCGTCTATTGCTCTCAATCTTACACGCAGCATCTTCCCATCAATGACTGTTACTTAACCTATCCACCAAACTATTAATTCTCTGTGTCTTGCACTTCTTACTCACTCACTCCGAACACAGCACCAGCTCTCCTCACTGACAGCAGAACATGTCCTGACTGACCCAAGACCCAATTAACTGGACTAAGGACCACTTCTTTTAGACTTTTAGACATGGCCATTTGTTTGAAGCACATGCAAGTGCATTTGCCGAGCAAGCTACCTGCACATGATGCAGCTGCAACATTGACTATACAGCTACATTGACAGCCCTTTGACTGCTAGTGATGGAAAACATGATAGGCTGTTTGGCTTTCTGTCTGCACGGCAATGCATGGCAGAGAAACTGTGAGCATCCAAGTAAATGGGTGCTAAGAAAGCAAGTTTAATATCCCTGAGATGCATCCTGTTTTGATGCATGCTATAGTTGTCTGTCCGTGTTTGCAAAGCAGCTTGGCATCAGCATTGAAATGTAAGGCATCAGTGAGCTTCGAGGTACAGTCGTGAGGAGCTGAACTGTATGAAGTTAATATGGGATGTGCCATGATGATCTGGTGAGGCTGGTGCTCTGCTGGTGCCAGTCTCAGTGATGGTAGGTGCAGGAGCATGCCTTGAGATGTTGTGGAATGCTGTACAAGATGGCTATCCGGAGAAATGCTAGTGAGCTGCTGCTGCCAGGTAATTGCTGTGACTTGACATCATTGCTGATAGCTGAGAAAATTGCAACCTGTATTAAAGTAAGCAAGATCAGCTAGTAATGAGACGTCAATACATGGAGACAGGCCTCTTACCACTCACTAACGAGAATCTTCGCAAGCCGGTACAACCTGAAGCAGAAAGTTTGATTTATTTTTTTCTCAACATTGGAAACTCATTTTTTCACTCTCACCATTGTTTTGCAACTTTTTCACCATTGCCCAAGTAGTTTAGGGGGTGAGAAGTGGTTAGCATTGCTGCCTCACAGTGCCAGGGAGCAAGGTTCAATTCCACCCTCGGGCGACTGTCTGTGTGGAATTTGCATGTTCTCCCATGGTCTGCGTGGGTTTCCTCCGGGTGCTCTGGTTTCCTCCCACAGTCCAAAAAATGTGCAATTTAAGTGGGTTGGCCAGCTAAATTGCCCATAGTGTTCAGGGAAGTGTAGATTATATGGTTTATGAGGGATGGGTCTGGGTAGAATGCTCTGAGGGGCAGTTGGACTTATTGGGCCAAAGGGCCTGTTTCCGCACTGTAGGGATTCCAGGAATATTATGCCTGAGATTTGTACGTAAACAGCAAGTACTGACATATGAAGGAATATCAGAACATTATTTAGTCCCCCGAGTCTGCTTGTTCTTTGGATGGTCAGGCATAATGTTAACAACATAAAACACTGGGACAATAGAGTTCCACTTTGACTACTTATTATTGGAGACCGCTTGCTAACTCGTCATTTTTAATTAGTAAATTTTGATATAATTAATAATAATTTTTGTTTCTGTTTTCCTCTTTTTGATTCCCAAGTTCCCTACTTGTTCCATTGTGAATTAGCACTATTCATATGGATATGAAAGTTGAGGTGAGCAAATTACTGATAGAAATTTGCTTATATATGATTATGGCATCAAAAGCTGACCTACAAAATATACAATAATGCAAGTGTTTTTTGTAAATTCATATAAATCTGTGTGTTTGTGGTCATCTTTGCAGTAAGTGTGCATTTTATTTAAGGACAGGACATTGTGCTTTTCTGCACTTTTGAAATGAACGTGGGATTTAGTTACAGGTCAGACTGCAAATGAGATCTCTGGCATTGCTTGATTGATGAGTCGATTAAATTGTTCAAGATAGCTTTAAAGCAGTATGTTCTTGGAGAGAGAGAGAGTTAACAAAGTGTAGATCTGGATGAATACAGCAGGCCAAGCAGCATCGGAGGAGCAGAAAAGCTGACATTTAGAAATGGGAGAGGGGAAGGGGATTCTGAAATAAATAGGGAGACAGGAGTAGGCGGATAGAAGATGGATAAAGGTGAAGATAGGTGGAGAGAAGACAGACAGGTCAAAGAGGCGGGGGTGGACCAGTAAATGTGAATGTAGGTGGGGAGTTAGCGGGGGGGATAGGTCTGTCCAGGGAGGACGGACAGGTCAAGGGGGCGGATGAGGCTAGTAGGTAGGTGGTGGGGGTGGGGCTTGAGGTGGGAGGAGGGGATGGGTGGGAGGAAGGACAGGTTAGAGAGGCGGGGACAAGCTGGGCTGGTTTTGGGATGTGGTCGGGGGAGGGGACATTTTGAAGCTTGTGAAGTCTACATTGACACCATTGGGCTGCAGGGTTCCCAAGCGAAATATGAGGTGCTGTTCCTGCAACCTTCACGTGGCATCATTGTGGCACTGCAGGAGGCCCAGGATGGAAATGTCGTCTAAGGAGTGGGAGGGGGAGTTGAAATGGTTTGCGACTGGGAGGTGCAGCTGTTTGTTGCGAACCGAGCGTAGGTGTTCCACAATGCGGTCCCCAAGCTTCCGCTTGGTTTCCCCAATGTAGAGGACGCCATAATGGGAACAACGGATACAGTATACCACATTAGCAGATGTGCAGGTGAACATCTGTTTGATGTGGAAGGTCTTCTTGAGGACTGGGACGGGGGTGAGGGGGGAGGTGTAGGGGCAGGTAGAAAGACAAGGACATCTGGGATGTTCGGGAGTGGAATGCCTCATCCTGAGAGCAGATGCGGCGGAGGCGAAGGAACAGGTGATGGCATTTTTGCAGGAAGGTGGGTGAGAGGAGGTGTATTCCAGGTAGCTGTGGGAGTTGGTGGGCTTGAAATGGAAATCAGTTTCTAGGTGGTTGCCAGAGATGGAAACAGAGAGGTCCAGGAAGGAGAGAGAGGTGTCAGAGATGGTCCAGGTGATCTTAGGTTGGGGTGGAAGGTGTTAGTGAAGTGGATGAACTGTTCGAGCTCCTTGTGGGAGCACGAGACGGCGCTGATACAGTCATCGATGTAACGGAGGAAGACGTGGGGGATAGGGCCAGCGTAGCTATAAAATAGGGATTGTTCCACGTATCCTACAAAGAGGCAGGCATACCTTGGGCCCATGTGGATACCCATTGGCCACCCCCTTTGTCTGTAGGAAGTAGGAGGACTGTCCTACTAGCTTTGTTCTTTGAGAGAATCACTTAATATGCAAATCCCTTAACATTCCTTTATTCTTCATTCACAGAATGAGGGTGTCACTTGCTAGGCAGTATTTATTGCCCATCCCTAATTGCCCCGAGGGCAGTTAACAGTCAACCACATTGCTGTGGGACTGGAGTCACATATACTCCAGACCAGGTAAGAGTGGCAGTTTCCTTCCCTAAAGGACATTAGTGAACCAGATGGGTATTTCCCCCAACAATCAACAATGGATTCACAGTCATCATTAGACTCTTAATCCCAGATATTTTATTGAATTCAAATTCCACCATCTGCCATGATGGGGTTTGAATCCAGGTCCCCAGAACATCATCTGGGTCTTTGGGTTAACAGTCCAGCAGTAATATTACAGTTTTACTTTTGCTCAAAAGAGAGTTGAGTGTATGAGAGAGAAAGTTTGGCCAATCCACCCTAACCTGCACATTTTTGGACTGGGTATTATACATACGTGAATGAAATTATTTGCTTCCTTCAGAAAGATGTATTTTCTGCTATGTCATATATATTGGTTGCACATTTTCCCTTGCACCTGGTCTAACTGATCCAACTGGTTTGGTTTGTCACATTTGACCTGTTTAATCTGTATGCGAAGTAGACTTGCCTCTGAGACCTTCCAGCAAGACACTGAATATATTTTCTCCTCTGGCATTACACAAAGTGTCAAAAGCAGTTTCTCCAGTGCTCTTGTTTTGGTGGGCTGGGGTCAACCTTATTTGCATGCTGCTTTCACTCCGTTTCTTTCTCTTAAATTATTCCCTGTTAGTTTTATTCCATTTCTTTTGTGTGCTTCTGTCAATGACCATTGCTCACCTTTCTTTTGTGCTGCGTTTCCTGAAGTCCTGACCAATTGGCTGGGCAGAGGTACATTTGAAATAGTGGTTAAATACAGAGCTCACGGCCTCATTGTAGTATTTAAATTGCCAACCCACCTCCTGTAAGTGATAATAGGTACTGCAGATGCTGGAGAATCCGAGATAACAAGCTGTGGGGCTGGATGAACACAGCAGGCCAAGCAGCAGCATCATAGGAGCAGGAAAGCTTGACGTTTCGGGCCTAGACCCTTCATCAGAAAACCTTGCTCCTGTGATGCTGCTTGGCCTGCTCCACATCCAGCTCCACACCTTGTTATCCTGTAAGTGGGTTTGTCTCTTGGCTATCACCCCTATACCCTACCCACACCAGTCTTGTCTGTATTTGATTTGATTTGATTTATTGTAGTCACGTGGACCTAAGTACAGTGAAAAGCTTTGTTTGCGAGCAGTACAGGCAGATCATGGTAAGCAAGGACATATAGAGCATAGGGTGCTTAGACAGAAGGATGCATACAGGTTACACTGCACAGGAGGTGCGCGCAGCAAGATCAACATTAACAAGACCAACATTATTTGAAGTTAGAGAGTCAATTCATCAGCTTACTAACAACCAGGGAGAAGCTGTTCTTGAACCCACTGGTGATTGTGTTCAAGCTTCTGTATCTTCTGCCTGACGGAAGTGGTCGTAGGAAAGCATTACCGGAATGGGATGGGTCTTTGATGATGTTGGCAGCCTTTCCGTGGCAAAGAGAAGTGTAAATAGAGTCCATGGATGGGAGGTTGGCTTCTGTGACGGTCTGGGCTGTGCACACAACTTTCTGTAGTTTCATACAGTCCTAGGCAGAGTAGTTGCTGTACCAGGTCATTATGGATAGAATGCTTTCTATGGTGCACCTGTAAAAATTGGTGAGGGACTTTATGGACATGCCTTTTCTTCCTGAGCTGCCTGAGGGAGAAGAGGTGTTGTTGTGCTTTCTGGACCGTCACATCTATGTGGGAAGTCTGGGATGAACTGTTGGTTATAATCACTTAAAGCAATTATGGATAAATTGAAGGTGGGTCAATGCCAGAATTCCTTCCATTACCATTTTAAACTTCCATTCAATCCATAATCCCTACTGTTGTTGTTTGCTTGTGGGAGACACGATGGCTCATGGTTAGCACTGCTGCCTCACAGCAGCAGAGACTCGGGTTCAATTCCACCCTAGGGTGACTGTCTGCATGGAGTTTGCACACTCTCCCCGTGTCAGTGTGAGTTTCCTCCCACGGTTCAAAGATATGCAGGTTAGGTGGATTGGCCATGCTAAATTGCCTCATGATGTGCAGGCTAAGTGGATTAGCTATGGTAAATGCAGGGTTATAACAAGGGGTGGGATGCTCTTCAGAGGGTTGGTGTGACGCAAAGGGCCAAATGGTCTGCTTCCATGCAGAAGGGAATCTATGAAATGTGCCTAAACACCAACCTCAGTTGAAAACTTACTGGATATAACACTAATGCTGAATATTATTCTGAGATTATGGTCTCTGGCCCTAGGATCTCCCACAAGGGAAAACAACTTCTCCACATCTATCCTGTCAAACCCCTTAAGAATCTCATATCTTTCAAAAAGGTCTCCTCTCAATCTTCTAAACTCCATCAAATACAAGCTGAATCTATTAAATTTCTGTTTGTGAGAAAATCCCTTCATAAGGGGAATTAATGTAGTGAACCTTCTCTGGACTGTCTCCAATACCTTTCCTTAGATAAGGAATTAAAACTATTCCAATATTCCAGGTGTGATCTGGCTAGTACCTCGTATAGTTTTAGCAAGGTTTCCCTATGTCTATTCTCCATTTTCTTTGAAATAAAGGCCATTTTCCACTTGCCTTCCCTATTACCTGCTGAACTTGGGAGCTAGCTATAGGAGATATAGGATAGAGGACATAAAGCGAATGTTTCTTCTTGTAGGGAAGCATGTAACTAGAGGCCATTTAATATAGTCATCAAGAAATCCAAAACGGAATGCAGAAGGAACATTTTCCAACAATGAATAGAAAGAATGTGGATCTCATGACTACAGAGAGTAGTTGAAGAGAATACCGTAGATACACCAAATGGAAAACTAAACAAGCATTTGAGGGAGAAGGGAATTAATGGGTATATGATTCAGGTATAATGATATAGATGATGAAATGGGATATAAATGCATTAGAAGCAGTTCAGAGAATGCTTACTAGACTGATACTTGGAATGAGCAAATTGCCTTTTCATGGAAGACTAGACAGGCTAGGCCTATATTCTCTGGAGTTCAGAAGAATCATACAAGATCCTGAGGGGTCTTAACTGGGTGAATTTTTAAACAATGTTTCCTCTTGAGGAGAATCTATAGCTAAGGATCATAGTTTAAAAATGAGGCGCCATCCATTTAGAACAGAGATGAGGGGACTTTTATTATTCTCTCAGAGAGTTGTGAGTCTTTTGAACTGTCTTCCTCAAAAGGCAATGGATGCAGAATCTTTAAATATTTTTAAGGCAGAGGTAGATAGATTCTTGATTACCAAAGGGCTGAAAGATTATCGAGGGTATGCAGCAATGTAGAGTTGGGTTTAAAATCAGATCAGCCATGATCTTATTGAATGGCAGAGCAGGATCAATGGGCTGAGTGGCCTACTGTTGTTCCTCCTTCATATACTTGAATGATAGATGTGGATAATAATAAATTAGAAGGGACTAGAGTGGAGCATTGGCACAGCATGAACAACTTTGACAAATGACCTGTTTTTGTGTCATATATTCTATGTAAACCTATGTTTTCATCACCCTTATTTAGGAATTTGCAATTTTATAAATAGAACAACAAAATTCAGCCGTGTTCTGCCCTGGTACCAACTCTCTGCAAAGAGTGTGAATTATTGGGAATTGTGAAACCACTTAAACATATTGAAAAAACATAGTCTATCATTTTTGTTGATAAATGACTGTTCATAGCATAACAGAGCTAAGAAAAGGACGTCTAATTCAGGGTGACTTTTGTCGATGCAATGTGATCCATTTCAAAAAATGCAATAGGTAGGATGTGGCTGTTAGGCCTGTTATTGATTTATTCTTGAATTTATTGGCATTTTTACTATCCTCCATATTGCCTTAATGATTATAATTGTGTATGTGAATGCACAACTGCATTGATTCAGTAAGACTAAATGAAAGGCCAAATGAAATAAATCTGTCTACGTTTTGCAACAATGAAGGAATGTCAGAGAAAGAAGCTGAGAACACTAGACGTTTGATAAAGTGTCTGTCTTTCCTGTCAAAATTTTTATTTGTAAACTACCAAAAGTACAGCTGATCCATACTGATCGGTTAATTCAACACTGTCTTACAACTCCTGTCTAAGTCTGCTGTAAGCTATGTTAAACATTTCCTTCTAGTCATATTTAATAAGAGCTGATCTTAATTGACAATGAGTAAATCTACATTTTAGGTCATAGGTCTCTGTTTTGTCTTGAGGCCTGTGCTATGCAAGATTTTCCTACCTCTGCTTTTATGGGGATATCTTTTATTTGGAATATTCCTGCATCTGAAAGCCATGGGATAATGTTTAAACTTTAAAACACAAGCTCATTGCATAGAGAAGATAACTGGAATTCTGAATCAAATTGGAGTAGTTAGTTTTTATTTGTTGAAATGTTTTTGATCTTGGGATATGGTAATATGTACCGAAAGTAATATATATATTATATATCCTTAGTTATCCTAAAGGCAATAAGTTACCAAAGTAATGTAGGACCATTGTCATAAGTAAGCCAGGTAGATAGATTTCCATCCAGGAGGGACAGTAGTGAACCAATTCTTTTTACAATAACTCATAGTCATTCATATTGTCTGGTGGTAAGTCACAAATGATCAGAGTTTTTTGAAATCTTGCCACATGCTGGAATTATAATAAATTTTTGGTGGGAGTACGGGCAGTGGAAGAAGGGAACAGAAGCCCCTCAGGAGCCACAGAGGGTGTAACAATAGGACTTGCTTGTGATTTGATTTGAATATTGTATCATTAATAAATGTGTTTCTTCAAAGATTTACAGGGAGAAGGCAGGAGAATGGGGCTGAGAAATGTATTGGCCATGATTGAATAGCAGAGCAGACTTGATGGGCAGAATGGCCTAATTCTGTTCCTGTATCTTATTTGCCTCATTTGATGAAATAGGACCAGATTCAAGTCATATTGTTATTTTACTTCTCAGCAAGTGAACAGTTAGCAATGCAGATGTATTTAAACTCTAGTGAAGTCAAAGAAAAATTAGATCTTAAGATGTAGAAGCCATTTGCTAGCAACTATTTTCCAATATTGCACAATGTCAAATTCGCCTCAAAGAACAAGAGTAAATGCTGGACAAACTCAGCAGGTCTGGCAGCATCTGTGGAGAGAGAAATAGTTAACAGTTTGAATCCGATTTGACAGCTCTTCAGGTTTTTCAGCATCATCTCTTCTTTATTTCAGATTTTCAGCATCTTTGTTTTTATGACAGTTACCTCACTTGGCTATGTGTGATTACACAAAACAATGAAGCCATTGTGCTTCCCCCTATTAGCATATCATTTTCTTTAAAAGCAAAATAACATTGAAATGTCTGCATTATACTCTGCAGATAACCAAAGTTCACTTTAACAGCTTTCTTTTTAAAAGTTGGACTAATTTTGCAACCTTTGCTGGACCTTATTACCTGCCTCTACCTCGGTCCCTGATGTTTGAATTGCTTTATTCATTACTAGAAGTTTAGGTCTTCCAAACATCCCTTTCCCAAAATCTCGGACTAGAGAATTTGCCCCACCTATACCAGTACAATGGCATGAGATTCAATCAATCACTGACACATTTACCATAAATTGCCCATTATTTACAGTCTTTTGAGGAAAATAGTGCTATTAGCATATTAATTGCTAAGTGCCTGTTTTGTCTAAATGTGTGATTACACATCATTTTGACCCAACATTTAAATGGGATTTGTTTACATAATTTATTCTCCTATTACTGTTTAAAACATGTCAGGCAGGAGTACAAGACGTAATAGCCATCCCACTGTCCCTGCATACATCATTCCTCTTTAGGTCGTATGTGCCATCATGCCTTGCATCTCATCTGTAATAATTTAGAAGTCTTTTGAAACTTGCTATCTTCCTAGATTTCTTTCAGCTCCATGTTTCTATCTGACGCCTTACTGTCCTTCCAATTTATTGCACTTGTTTGCAACTTAGTTAATTTGAAACTCCCATCTCTATAACTAGAAGAGTTTCGAATTCGTGGTGAAGTTATTTCAAATTAAAGCTTATATTTTAAGAACTTGACAAGAAATATTAAGTAGTCATTAAATTAATGCTTTGAAATGCTCACTCAGCAGCGTAATTACTCCTTACATTTTGTGAGTAGTTGACAAAATTAATCTGTGAAAATAAAACAGCACTTAAAATTACCTCTATAGAACATTGTTAACATTTAAAAAGCTTCTGTTTTCTAAAAGAAGTAGAAGATTCCTCTTTTGACACTGACAAACAAGGCTGTTCAGTCACATCATTCACTGGGAGCTGTGTTAATAACAGGGTTATGCAGCATCAAATTGCTTTTTGTGGAAGAGTGGAATTGATCGTCAGTTTGGGGAAGATGTTCACAGCTCAGTGCCTCGTCCATTGTGTGTAATCAAGGAGCTTGTCAATGAGAGGAATTAGGGATGTTCATTATCAGATTATGGCAGCATTTTCACAGCTTCAGACTAATCATAGTAATTTAGATGGCTTCATTGTCAATGTATTGGGCCCAAGGGGATCCATTCTCACAAGATGTGTTCCATGACAAATTCTTGTTAGTTCAGTTACCTGCTCTGCAGTTCATAAAATTTGAGGGGAAAGATAACTTGAATATTTAAAGACCTTTTCCAGCTGGCACGAGTAAAGTAAATTTTGTTCATTTGTTTTATCATAGAATGCGCTGAACTGTTTAAAAAATAAAACAATGATCATTTCCCTGCATTACTCTGTATATTGGACAGATTCTTCATGGTGTATTGCTGGGGCTCCAGGTTTCTTGTCAGAATTGCCAAGCTCAGAACTGAAGAAAGATTATTGACCATGCAAACTTCAGAGCAACTATTGTTGCATCAAATCCATTTCCATCAGCTCACCCCGCCCTCCTCCCACAAACAAGCCCAGTACTCATCCCACCTAAGCAGAGGGGTCTTTGGTACAATATAGTTGGCAGTATTATTTGGACATAGAAAACTGGGTCTCTGGCTATATAAGGCAACAATCCAACCCCTGTTTGGTAGACTGCTATGGTAGAGATGGCAAAGAATGAAGTAGTAGTGGGACAGAAATTGACTTGGAAGATTTACTGGACTCAAAACGATAACTCTAACTCTGCTTTCTCCCCACAGATGCTGCCAGACCTGCTGAGTTTCATCAGCAATTTTGGATTTTGTTTCAGATCCACAACATCTTTGTTTTATTTTACTAACGGGACAGATCGCCCTGCTTTCCACTCCAGTGTATCTTCTCAGTTTTACAATGTTGCAGAATGCTCAGAAGGAGTCAGACTAGGAGGAAGAGGAGTTACAACTGTTAGTGCCATTGGTGGTGCCACTCCTATCATGATTAATGCTAGAGGCCTTCTCTGTCACATCTTGCTGCCCGCTAGCTCACAACTTTGTATCTGGTTCCACAAATACAAAGTTGATACCACGTGTGTGTGCGCGTGCGTCTGTGTGTGTGTGTGTGTGTGTGTGTGTGTGTGTGTACATGTGTGCTTGTGTGTGCATGAGTGTGTGCGTATGTGTGTGTGTATGTGTGCGTGTGCGTGTGAGCGTGTGTGTATATGTGTGTGTGTGCGTGTAGGTGTGTGTGGTTGTCTGTGGGTGTGTGTCAGTGTGAGTGTGTGTTTGTGTGTGTGCGTGTGTGAGTGTGTGTGAGAGAGAGAGTGTGTGCGAGAGAGAGAGAGTGTGTGCATGTGTGTGAGAGAGAGCGAGAGTCTGTGCATGTGCGTGTGTGTGTGAGAGAGAGAGAGAGTGTGTGCGTGTGGGTGTGTGCATGTGTGTGAGAGAGAATGTGTGTGCGTGGGTGTGTGTGCGTGTGTGTGTGTGTGTGTGCATGTGCGTGTGTGCAAGTGTATGCGTGTGTGTGTGCACGCATGGGTGTATGTGTGTGCGTGTGTGTGTGCGCGCATGCATGTGTGCGTGTGTGTACATGTGTGTACGTGTGCGTGTGCATGTGCGTGTGTGTGTGTGAGTGTGAGTGTGTGTGTATATGTGTGTGTGTGAGTGTAGGTGTGTGTGTGTGTGAGAGTGTAGGTGTGTGTGTGTGAGTGTAGGTGTGTGTGGTTGTCTGTGGGTGTGTGTGTGTGAGTGTGTATTTGTGTGTGTGCGTGTGTGTGTGTGTGTGTGAGAGAGAGAGTGTGTGCGTGTGGGTGTGTGTGCACGTGTGTGTGTGCGTGTGTGTGTGCGTGCACATGCATGTGTGCAAGTGTATGTGTGCGTGTGCATGTGTGTGTGTGTAATTGTGTGTGTGTGTGAGTGTAGGTGTGTGTGGTTGTCTGTGGGTGTGTGTTTGAGAGAGAGAGTGTGTGCATGTGGGTGTGTGCACGTGTGTGTGTGTGTGTGTGTGAGAGAGAGAGAGAGAATGTGTGTGCGTGTGTGAGTGCATGGGTGTGTGTGTGTGTGCATGTGTGTGTGTGTGTGTGTGTGTGTGAATATAAGACCCAGTGGGTGGCCTGCCTACTTGCTCTTACCACAGTATTACCAGAGGCAGAAGTGGTTTTAAGTGGCGCGCACACCAATGGGCTATTTCAGGCCCTTAAGTGTGTAATTAATGCCCTGTAATGGGCCACCATCCACTGTCACTGAAATTTAACCAGTGACGAGAAAGGCTTATACTAAGCCTGAAAGAACTGAACAGGAAGATCTGGTTTCATCATGAACACAACAATATCCTGCACCTGCAGCCTTTGGTGAGGGAAGTGAGGCAAAGTGCTGATAACAGGGCAATAGCACAGGCCAGATGCAGGGTTAGCACCATGGTTCTGCTATGCTCCCTGCACATTCTCCTCCACCATGGTTCTGCTATGCTCCCTGCACATTCTCCTCCAAGCAGCCCAGGAATGGAAGGACATTCTGTTCCCAACCGATAGGAGAAGAAAGCCCACTGCCTGACCAGGACCTGAATGGAGATGAGTAATCATGGAGTCCAACAGCAAAACTGGGTATAGTGATGGACGAAGTAATGACCTGGTCTGCACTGCCAGCATCAGCAGCAGCAGCAGGTGCATGACGAATGACTGTCTCTGGGTAGCAGGCGTCAACCTCTTGGTCCCAATGTCCTACAGTCTCATGGATCATCAATCTTCTTGTTTACTTCCTCCAAAAACTCAAACAAGTTTGTGAGACATGGTCTTTCTCACACAAAATCATGCTGACTATCCCTAATCAATTTTGCCTCTCCAAATATCCATAAATACTATCTTTCTAAATCACCTCCAACAATTTGCCCACAGCCAAAGTCAGACTGTCAGGTCTATGGTTCTCCGGTTTCTCCTTAAACCTTTCTTAAACAAAGGTACAAAATTAGTCACCATCCTGTCATCAGACACCTCCCCCTTAATTAAAGATGATGCAAGTATTTCTGCAAAGGCTCTCTCAATTTCCTTCCTTACTTCTCTTATCACAATGTTCTGGGACACATAAGACCTGGTCCCAGAGATTTATCTACCTTTTATATTCTTTAATACTTTCCAAACTTTCTCTTCTGAAATGTGAACTGTTTTTTTAAAACATCAAAATTCATTTGTCTGCATTCTTTAGCTTCCATTTCTTCCTCCACAGTAAAACTGATGCAAAATATTCATTTAGTATCTCCCAACTCCTGGGGTTCAACACAAAAACGACTGCCTTGATCTTCAAGGGGGCCTACCCTTTCTAGTTACCCCCTTACACTTGTGTATTTGTAGAATCTCTTTGGATTATCTTTAACCTCACCTGTGAACACTATATTATATCCCCTGTTCGCCTTCCTGATTTTCTTTCTTAAGATTGCACCTAAACTCTTTTTATATTGATTAAGAGATTCATTGAACCAAGTTAGTCGTAGAGGTGTATAGCATGGAAACAGACCTTTTCAGTCCGACTCATCCAAGTCCACCAGATATTCTAACTAAATCTAGTCCCATTTGCCAGCATTTGCCCCATATCCTTCTAAATCCTTCCTATTCAAATAGCCATCCAGATGCCTTTTAAGTGTTGTAATTGTATCAGTCTTCACCAGTTTGTCTGGCAGCTCATTCCACACATACACCACCCTCTGTGTGAAAAAGTTGCCCATTGGGTCCCTTTTAAATCTTCCCCCTTTCACTTTAAATCTGTGCCCTCTAATTTTGGACTCCCCTGCCCTGTGGAAAAGGCTGTCCACCCTATCCATGCCCTTCATATGATTTTATAAATTTCTATAAGTTTTGTCTCTATCTAAATAGATTATCTTTTATTCTTGACTAGAACATCAATATATTTATTCATTGTTCCTTAATCTTACCAACCTTTCACTTCACTCGAATAGGAACATAAAGCCTTTGAACTCTTGTTATCTCACTCTTGAAAGTCTCCCACTTGTCAGATGTCCCTTTACTTGTGACCAGTCTACTCCATTCAACTTTTGAAAGTTCTCGTCTCATAACATTAAAATTTGCCTTACTCCAATTAAAAGCTTTAATTTTATGGAAGGCTGATCCTTTTCCAAGACCATTTTGAAAATACAGAACTATGATTGCTAGACCCACAGTGTTCCCCCACTTACTCTTCAGTCAGTTGCCCTGCCTTATTGCCCAAAAGGTGGTCTAATTTTATTCCTTCTAATGTGGGAGCATCCACGTACTGATAAAGAAACTTTTCATGAACACACTTGAAAATTCTTCACCGTCCAAACCTTTAACGCTATGGTAACCACAGTCAATGTTTGGAAAATTAAAATCCCCCATTATTACAACCTTATGCTTACATATGAGATCTCTCTACAAATCTGTTTCTCAACTTCCCTCTGACTATTGAGGGACCTATAGTACAATCCCATCAAGGTGATCTTTCCTTTCTTATTACTAATTTCTACGCATATAGTTTCACTGAGTTTTCAGAGTTGACTTCTCTAGTTATAGCAGTGATGTATTATTTAATCAAAAATACCACTGCCCCCCTTATTCCTCGCTTCCTTTCTTATCCTTCCTATAGCATCGAAAAACTGGAACATTGAGCTGCCTGTCTGTCCATTGCAGCCAGGTTTCTGTAATAATTATGATGTCCCAATCCCATGTTCTTAAACATGCCCAGAGTTCTTCAGCCTTACCTAGAGTCATAGGTGATTGAAGCAGACCCATTGGTCCAACTCGTCCATGTCGACTAGATATCCTAAATTAATCTAGAACCATTCGCCATCATTTGGCCCATATCCCTCTAAACCCTTCCTATTCATATACCCACCCGGATGCCTTTTAAATGTTGTAATTTCACCAGCCTCCGGCTTCCTCTGACAGCTCATTCCATACATGCACCATCCTCTGTGGAAAATATTGCCCTTTAGGCCCCTTTTAAATCTTTCTCCTCTCACCTTAAACCTATGCCCTCTAATTTTGGACTCTCCTACTTCAGGGAAAAGACTTTGGCTACTCACCCTGTCCCTGCCCATCATGATTTATAAACCTGTATAAGGTCACTCCTCACTCTACGATGCTCTTTGGGAAAATAGCCCCAGCCTATTCAACCTCTCCCTATAGGTCAAACTCTCCAACCTGGTCATATCCTTGTACATCCTTTTCTGAACCCTTTCAATTTCCACAACATCCTTCCTATAGCAAGGAGACCAGAATTGAACACAATATTCCAAAAACGGCCTAACCAATGTCCTGTATAGCCACAACATGACCTCCCAACTCCTATACTCAATGAAAACAACAAATGCTGGAGATCACAGCGGGTCAGGCACCATCCATAAAGAGAGAGAGCAAGCTAACATTTCAAGTCTAGATGACTGTCCTTCAGAGTTGAGTAAAGTTTGGAGGTGACAGCATTTACGCTATAGTTGGTGAGAGGGGTTGAAGAGTAAAGTGCCGGGGGAGAAAGGATGTTGATAGTTCAGATTAAGTGATCAGAGTATGAGAATGGTAGGATGATAGTGTGTCTAAGTGCCAGACTGGAAAGAACAGACAGTCCCACTGCGGTGGGGTAGGGGAGAGAGGACATGGTGATAGAAAATACAACAAGTAAAGCTAAAAGAAAGAGAAGGAATGGGAGTGGGTTCACATTTTGAAGGTGTTGGTCTCAGTATTAAGTCAGAAGGTTATGAAGTGCCGAATCTGAAATTGAGATGTTGTTCCTCCACTTTGTGCTGTGATTCACTGGAACACTGCAGCATGCCGAGGAGACACAAGTGGACATGTGAGCACAGTGCTGTGTTAAAATGGAAGGTCGGGGTCATGCTTGAGCACAGACCGGACGCACTCAGCAAAGCGGTCACCCAGTCTGCGATTGGTTTCTCCAATGTAGAGTAGGCCACATAGATCGGATGCAGCTGAGGGCCCTGTTAACCCATGCTTCTGTCCTTGTCCCTTCCCATCACTCTCAATGCTGTGATTGGATACATCTTGTCTTCACTTGTCATCCCACTAGCCTCCGCATTCAAAGGATCATTCTCTGCCATTTTGGACAATTCCAGCAGAATGCCAACACCAAACACATCTTCCCCTCACTCCCCCGTCTCCATTTCACAGGGATCGTTCTCTCCAGGTGACCCGCATCCAGCTATTGACCAGTAAACACCCCCTTCCCCCCGACTCACGGTACCTTAGGAAGGCTAAAAGGGGCCATGAAATGTCCTTGGCACATAGGCTTAATGAGAATCCCAGGGCATTTTATATGGATATAAGGAGCAAGAAAGTAGCTAGAGAAAGGGTAGGTCCACACAAGGAAAAATGAGGAAATTTATGCCAGAGGAAGTTGGTGAGGTCCTTAATGAGTACTTTGCTTTGGGAATTCACCAAGTAGAAGCACATAAATGATGGTAAGATTAAGGAGGTGTATACTGATATTCTAGGGCAAGTTGATATTAAGAAGGAGGAAATGTTGGGTGTCTTGAAAAATGATAAGGTTAACACAACCCTAGGGCCTGATGAGATCTATCCCAGGATGCCGAGGGAAGCAAGTGAGGAGATTTCTGGGGCCTTGCGGAGATCTTTGTGTCCTCTTTAGCCACAGGTGACAGCTTAGAAGACTGGAGAAGAGCCAATGTTGTCCCTTTGTTTCAGAAAGGCACAGAGAAATCCAGGAAATTATAGGCCAGTGAGCCTTATTTCAGTGGTAGGGAAATTAATGGAGAAAATTCTTCAGGACAGGATTTACTCACATTTGGAAAAGCATTAACTTATTAGGGATAGTCAGCATGGTTTTGTGTGAGGGAGATGTTGTTTCACAAATTTGGTAGGACAATGAAGGGTGTCTGCATGGACTTTACTAAAATATTTGACAAGATCGCTTACGGTAAGATGGTTAAGAAGATTAAGTCATATGGGATCCATAGTGAGTTGGTAAGTTGGATACAGAATTAGCTTTGTCATAGAAGACAGAAGGCAGTTGAGGAAGAATTTTTTTTGACTAGATGTCTGTAACCAGTGGTGGTCTGTAAGGATCAGTGCTGAAGGTGGTCTGATTGGATTTGCAGATGACACAAAAATTGGTGGAGTTGTGGATTGTGAGGAATGTTGTCAATGTATACAGCAAGACACAGATCTATTGAAAAGTTAGCTGTATAAATGACAAATGGAGTTTAATCCAGTCAAGTGTGAGTTGATGTATTTTGGGAGGTCAAATGCAAGATGAAGTAATTATACAGTAATTGGTGAAACACTTAGGATCATTGATATACCGAGGGATCTTGGGCTACAAGTCCATAGCTCTCTGAAAATGGCAACACATGGAAATAAGATGGTAAAGAAGGTGTATAACATACTTGCCTTCATTGGTCAAAGCATAAAAAAGTTGGCAAGTTGTGTTGCAGCTGTGTGAAACATTAGTTAGGCCACATTTGGAATATTGTGTACAGTTCTGGTCCCTACACTATAGGAAGGATGTGGAAGATTTGGAGAGGGTACAAAAGAGACTTACCAGGATGTTGCCTGGATTGGAGTGGAGTAGTTACAAGGAGACATTGGACAAACTTGGATTCCTTTTGCTTGAGTGTCACAGGCTGAAGGGCAACCTGATAGAAAGTATATAAAAGTATGAGAGGCAGGGATAGGGTGGATAGTAAGAGCCTTTTTCCCAGGGTGGAAATGTCAAATACTGGGAGGTTTAGGTTTAAAGTGAGAGGGGGCAAGTTTAAAGTTTACATAGAGGGTGGTAGGTGCCTGGACCATGCTGCCAGGGGAAGTGGTAGAAACAGATACAGCAATGTTTAAGAGACCTGTAGACTGATGCAAAGCCAGGCAGCTTATCATGGTTGCCAATAGTGATTGGTCAAGGAACTGCATATTTTGCTGTGTGGACCTGTGCACCATCATTGCAGCATATGCCAGGAACATACTGAGCAAACACCTTGCATTTTCTTCAAAAAAATGGCCATGTTTCAAAGTCTAAGGGGAGTAGTACTTGTTAAGACAAAGGACTGGGGGCTGTCATCAGTTGGGGGGTACTGGCACAGTCAGTCAAAGGCATTGTCCAATATCAACACAGGGCCTTGGGCAGAGGTTATTCGGTGCATGGGCAGGTCAGAGATAGGCGGTCCATATCAGTGCAGTCATAGTGTCAGAGAGTTCTTATAGAGATCTTTTTGCTCATCATATCTGCATTAAACATTGAACATCTGTCTATTCCAATCCCATTTACCAGCACATGGCATTTAGCCTTGTATGCTGTGGCATTTCAAATGTTCATCAAGTTCTTATATATCTTGAGGATTCATGCCTCCATAACCCTTTTAGGCAGTGAATTCCAGATAGCCAAAACCCTCTGGGTGAATTTTTTTTTCCTCCCGTCCCCTCTAAACTTTCTGCTCCTTACCTTAAACCCTTGTGTACTGATTGTTGACCTCTTTACTAAGGGTGGAGTCTGGGCAGTGTCCTGCAGGTCCAGTGCAACCAGTCCAGGGATGCACAGACAGTGTGTTGGGAACTACGTAGAGATCTGTTTGGGTCTAGTCACTCCTCAGTTAGGGCTGTCTTTCTAAGTCAGTCAGTGGTGTGGTTCTATTGCAAATGGAGGAAAGGTGGTGAGGTTCCCCAAGTAGTGACTAGGCAGTGCAGAGGCCATGGTTCCTTGGTAACCTGGGGCAACACATGAGTGAGAGCCATTGAGGAAAGACATTGCATACACTAGTGACAGTGGCAGACTGTAAGCTTTTGTAGGAGGTAGGTGCAGTAGCAGAGGTAGAGTGAGTGTGAAGTAGCTGGCACTTACCCTTGAGGTGGGTAGAAAGTCATTAACATTCTTCCTGCACTCCTGGGTGCTCCTCTAGACTATTGACTGATCCTGTTGCCAACTTAAGAGAAGGCTGGCAGGCTCCGATGATGTCATCTCCTCTGACACACTGGGGGGGAAGATGACAGCCCTCCTGCCTACCACCCTGTCTACTGGGACTCCATGGCAGCAAGGTGAAGTGCCAACCTGTCTCTGTCAGCCAGCTCTGGAGAAATTCTTCCCACTCTGCTTCTGTAAATGGCAGTACCTGGAGGGCAGCGTTTGACCTGGTGCACAGCTGAGAATAATAAATAGGGCGTGTCAGAGGAAATCCAGTCAGGATGTGGTAAGCACGGATACTGGTGGTGAGCACAAAATGGCACCAGAGCAATATTAGTGACATGCAGTGCACACAGAATGTGGTAATTGTGTGAGCTGACTCGCTAGAACTCACAGAGAGAAACCCTCCACGGAACGCCCCAAAATTGGCACTTGGGCTGATTTTTCACAAAATTCAGTCCCCTGTCTGTAGGGGAAAGCCACATCAAACACTGGGCCAGGGGTGAAGACAGGTGGAGGTGACGGTTTGTTGGATGGCAGCACTGAGTGGGATGTTTGAACATCAAATTGCTTGTGTTCCCCTGCGTTGACATTTACACCTTGAAGAGAAAGGTTCCTATCTTGACAGGAGCCATCCATCTCTGAGAAGCAAGTTGGCCACGCCTCAGAGGATGCAGTGATACGTCTTTCCCCTGCCTCCTTCCCCAGCGTAGATAGATCTACCTCGGTGGCTAGCCAGTCACGATGGCCTCCACTGTCACAAACGAGCGAGCTCCTCACAGACATGTAGGAGCAAGTATTCTCTATAATATTAACATTGCAACTTTAATGTTGTTGTTATACTTTTTTCTATGTTTAGTATAAACTGTGTGACAGGGCCACCATAAGGGAATGTGTTCCGTAATGTTCACTGCTATCTCATCATTCTTACAGTGACAGCGTCTCAACGTGATAAAAGGAGAGTTAAAAACATAAATTCTATTGACTTGATCCAAATGCCACCTGTAATGGAGAAATCAAAAGTATAGGTTTGGCCCTTTCTACATTGTGGGGAGCACGACAGTGGCCTTTTTTCCAGATCACATAAAACAAGAACTTTTCAGTTTGCTGAAAAATTTGTACCTGTGTTTGGTAAATGCTAAACATTTAAAGGAAGCTTAGGTTTAGTCTCAGTGGGTTAACTCAGGTATAATGTTGTAGCTGTTGGACTTGACCTTGTTGTGTACTGAATCTACTGAGGTCTGCTACTCTGAATTTAGCCCTCGACTCTAGAATTCTCTCACTGACCCTCTTTCCCAGTCTTCCTTCCTTTAAGACATTCCACAAAAGCTACCTCTTTGACTGAGGTTTGGTCATCTGCACAGTCTCGTTTTATGTGGCTTGATGTGACATTTTGCCTGATAATGTTCCTGTGAGCTGCTTTAGGAGAGTTTACGTAACAGCGCAGAAAGGAAGAACTGCAGTGGGCCATTTGCTTATCACGCCTACTCCGCCATTCAGTAAGATCATGGCTGATCTACCTCAACTCCATATTCTGGAATATAATTCCTATACTATCCAAAAATATCAAATATTACAACAAAGGAGCTATATAAATACACATTTTTGTTGTTGTAGTAGTTGTAGGCTTAACTAATGGCAAATTCAACCACAGTTTCGTGCTGTGATTATAGAGTCTTACAGCATGCAAACAGACCCTTCGGTCCAACTAGTCCATACCAATCATATTCCCAAACTAAACTAGTCCCACCTGCCTGCATTCAGCCCATATCCCTCCAAATCTTTCCTATTCATGTACTCGTCCAAATGTCATTTAAATGTTGCGACTGTACATGCATTCACCACTTCCCCTGGCAGTTCATTCTATACACTAACCAATCTCTTTGTAAGCAAAGTTGCTCCTTGTGTTCTTTTTCAGTCTTTCTCCTCTCACCTTAAAAATGTCACTTAGTTTTTCAACTCGCCCACCTGAGGGAAAATACATTGTTCTTCATCTTATCTATGTCTCTTATGATTCTTTAAACCTCCATAAGGTCAACCCTCACGCTCCTATGCTTCAGTGAAAAAAGTCCCAGCCTATTCAGCTTATTTTTACAACTCAAACCCTCCTATTCCGGCAACATCCTGGTATATCTTTTCTGAACACTCTCCAGTTTAACAACATCCTTCCTATTATGTCGGTGTTGGACAGATACAGGAGCAGGGTATGCTGTGATGTACTCTTGACCCAATGGCCTGTGGATTATCCCTGGCTGGTCTCAAACTGGAAGAAGAGCTGAGGACTAATGTTGTGAGTACCTGTGAAACAATGTTCCAGTCTGAGTCCATACCTTCAGCTGACTAAGGGAAATTTGCAGGGGAGAAGACAAATTTTGGCACTATGTTCCAGCACAACGACTTCTTTGATAAGTTTATGAGTACGTTATTTTCTGAACATAAAAGACCTTCAATACTTTATCTGATCAAGATTTATCTCTCTCACTTGCCTCCAGCATTTTACCGGATGCCAATTTAGATCATGTTACCAATAAATGTAAACATGCTTTTTGATAGCGAGATTTCTTTCACTCTGTGACCAGCTTCGAACACATCTTGATACAGGCATTACCGTTAACATAAGACGATCAAGTTGCATCAGCAATAAGATCGTTATTTTGGGTGCAAAATTCATGGACCCAGAAGCACCATTCCCTGCACTCAACGCCCTCTACAAAGTGTTGACTGCTCCTGGGATACAGTTTCATAGACAATGGCACCTTTTAGTGACTTACTTACACGGTAGTTAGCTGTTTGTGCTCCTGGTCTGTCATTTATTGTATTGCAGTTTTATTTTAAACTGACTCACTTCCTTTAATTACACACTGTGACCAAACTTTAAGGCAGATGGTTTTTGGTGAAGTAAATGCGACACATGACAATTTTCAGAGCTTGTGGTGCTAAAAGAAAGTGATGCAGTATTAATCCTTTCCCCATAAGTGTCCATTTACCACAATGTACTTCCTGAATTGTGAGATGTGCTATCACCGTATCTAATGACCAAAGTGTTGAAAATCAATTCACATCTAGTCATTTCTCATGAATACATTTATTTACAAAGCATATGGTATTCCTGTAAAACTTCCTCCCTCTGGCACTTTTAATGCATGACTGGATACAGTTGTTTTGTCCCATCTGCTGAGAAAAGCCTGCCCAGTGGCCAGCTAGAGAGGGGCTGGTGAGTGACACAGCTAAAACGTTGTAGGTACAGGAAGCTGGGTGTGGAGGAGTGGGAATATCCCAGAGACTTCAGTGTTCAATAAACCTGTGCTGTGCATGAACTGTGCCCTTCGGTTTAAAAATGTAAGTGGATACTGTCCTCCCACTGGGAGCAAGACAACACTGTTATGGTGACTGTTTAAAACAGCTAAGGTAACCTGTAGTGATAGCTTCTGTGTGACATCATTTGGATTGTTGAAAGGAAATGTTTCTGTAGAAATAGGAGTTCATGTTTGCACACTTGCTAGAAAATAAATTGAGGAATTTTGCCCAGTATATCTATGTTGTCCACTGCTGATCTGTCTTTGTAATTTTGATTTAATTTGAAAACAATTCACTTCGCTTTGCAATTGCTGATGAAGAGGACATATAGTTGATGGCTTCTCAATTGTTACTCCCAGACTTAAGAACGTGCTAGGGACGTGTGAGCGTGGTCATCGTCTTTGTTGTTTTTGGGATGGTGCCACCAAATCATAAATGCAAGCTCACATTCTCTCATTTGGGGGCCCCAGGATAAATTTCACAAGTTGCAGCCCCGCTGGACAGAGAACATTTCTTTCCTGAAAGATCGCCTTAGTCCAATTACAGAAACTTTACAGCAGCCGTCTGCTGAAATTCATCCTTCCTCATCAGCTTTGGTCAAACCAAGCCTGCTTGATGCGGACCATAGCATTTTGTCAACAAACCTTTTGCGGTTTGCAAGGTTGATATTTCCTGATGAATCTTTATCGTGGTTGCAGTGAGGTAGTTGGGAAGGACCACCAACCACTCTGAAACTATGGCACCAGTTCATCTTTTTGCCCTACTTACCCAGGTGTGGATCCCCAGTAGGATTCTGTGAGGGGGCTATATAAATGCAAATTGTTGTTTCATTGTTGCTCAGGAGCTGTGGGAAGAAGTAGCATCAGAGAACAACTCCAGAGGTATGAAATGTCATGCAGTGCAAGAGGAAGTTTCGCAAACTAACTTGAGTTGCCAAGGTTATGTCAATTTAATTTTCAAATGACATATTTTAGTAATTGGATTACCAGCCTTATCCGCAACTTGTATACTGCTGTCCCCACTAACCAACTATAATCATCAATCATTACTCCAACTCCCAACTCTTTATGTTTTATCTCTGCTCACATATAAAACACCATTGTAAGCCTTGCATCCACAACTCACAGCTCGTTTGCACTCAACCATGGCGGTCATGTCATCCAAACATGTTCTAGGATACTCCCTGACAAACTTCATTTCCTTTTCCTTGCAGATAAAGGCAGCACAGTTTTAGCATCCTCGCTAGCAGAACAGACTGCTGTAGTCCAAACTAAAAGCAGTGTTTTCTGAAGTCAGAGATAACAAGGTGTGGAGCTGGATGAACACAGCAGGCCAAGCAGCATCATAGGAGCAGGAAAGCTTGACGTTTCGGGCCTAGACCCTTTATCAGAAATATGCTTGGGCTGCTGTGTTCATCCAGCTACACACCTTGTTATCTCAGATTGTCCAG
>JAHRHZ010000283.1:56448897-56489702 GCA_024137785.1 Ginglymostoma cirratum
CTGGACAATCTGAGATAACAAGGTGTGTAGCTGGATGAACACAGCAGCCCAAGCATATTTCTGATAAAGGGTCTAGGCCCGAAACGTCAAGCTTTCCTGCTCCTATGATGCTGCTTGGCCTGCTGTGTTCATCCAGCTCCACACCTTGTTATCTCGGATTCTCCAGCATCTGCAGTTCCTATTATCTCTGTTACAACTTTAACCCCACTGCGAAGCCTCTTCTAAGGATGCCTACCCTGAAGAAGTTACCCTCCTCCCTCCGGACATTTCTGATGAAGGGTCTAGGCCCGAAACGTCAAGCTTTCCTGCTGCTATGACGCTGCTTGGCCTGCTGTGTTCAGCCAGCTCCACACCTTGTTATCTCGGATTCTCCAGCATCTGCAGTTCCTATTATCTCTTTCTGAAGTCAGACTGTCTAAACCGAATGCCACTCAAAGCTATCCTCCCCAGCCTTGTGCAATCTCTTCACTTGAAGATCAGCAGCATTTCACTGAGGGAAGCACAGAAACACTAAGATAAGCAGTGGGACACAGAAGTCAGACATGAAAGAAGTTCGAGGGTGATTAGTTTAATTTTGTAAACACTACGTACAGAGCAAATTTATAAAATTGACTTGGAATGTGTACGTTCTGGTGGCTTTCATTTTTGTGATGTCGGAAAGGAGACAATGTAGCAGTTAATGATCAAGGAAAAGAAATGTGGAGCTATTGGTGCGTGGGTAGGATGATTAGCCTGAAGTATAATCTGATCACAAAGCGTGGAGGTGCCGGTATTGGACAGAAAGGTCAGAAATCACACAACACCAGGTCATAGTCCAATAGGTTTATTTGAAAATACGAGCTTTTGGAGTCTTACTCCTTCTGAAGGCGTTATTGAGACAGGCAGTATCAGATGCAGAATTTATAAGTAAAAGATCAAAGGGTCACACCACTGATCAGGATGCATTAAACAAAACTGAGAGGTTGTTAAATCTTTAATCAGTTGGAAGGTTTTTATTGATTAATATGTACATGTAAATCTCCAGATTCCTTTTGAGTCTCTATCCTAAGAGAACTACAGGTTTTATCAGTGTAAAGAGGTGACATTTTAGGTCAGACAGTGCATGTTAGGTGTGAGACCTTGTTTATAATCTATTTGTGCTTCAGTTTGGAGTCAGACTGGTTTTACTTCTAAAGTAGGAATTTATAAAACGCCACATTGACTATCTATAAATTGTGTACTTTTTGAACAAAATAGAATTTATCTGCAAATACAAATTCATCCAATAGATTCATGTGTGTGGAGGGGGTGTGGGGGTGCTGCGAGGGGGGAGAGAAAGAGTATATGTGTGAGAGAGATAATGTGTGGGTATTGAGGGAGGAGAGAGAAAGAGAATGTGCATGTGGGGGGGAGGGAGAGAGAGAGAGAGAGTGTGTGTGTGTGTTGTGTGTGTGTGTGTTGGGGGGAGAGAAAGAGTATGTATGTGTAAGAAAGAGTGTGTGTGTGTTTTGGGGGGAAGAGAGACAGGAAGAGTATGTGTGTGTGGGAGAGAGAGTGTGCGCGTGTGTGTGTTTGTGTGTGAATGTGTGCGTGCTAATGCGTGTGTGAGAGTGTATGGTATGGTGGGGTCACCTGTAGTGCGACATGAACCCAAGATCCCAGTTGAGGCCATCCTCATGGATACCGAACCTGGCTATCAGCCTCTGCTCGGTGACTTTGCGTTGTTGTGTATCCTGCATCATACACTGTAGCGTCCTGTTCCTCTCATTGATCCTCTACTTCCAACTGTACTTCCTCTTTGTTCTTCAGCACTTTCTCCTCCTGCTCCTTCTTCTCATGCTCCTCAGCTTCCTTATGCCCTTGCTGTAGCCTGATAGGTGGTGGTCCAGACTGTTCCGTTATAATCAGCAGGTTGCACAGCATGCAACATGCTACTACCAATCTTGACACTCACTTGTCTCAGCACTGTAGACCACAATATTCCTAATGATAGCATGTCTCCCTTTGTAGGCCTGTACATGGATGCTGGACTGGATTCATGAGCGATTCATCATGCTTCGAATACAGATTGAAGTGGAGCCTGATGTAGAGTGAAGGAAATATGACCACAGCCAGAGTAGGATATGTTCACTAGAATTATGTGTTGCCCTTGGTCACATACCAACTGCACTTTGAAGAAACTGAATTCTCTTTGGTTCATGAAAATGGCTGTGTTCACATGAGCCATATGCAAGGCAAATACACTTTGGAATTCCGATGACAAAGCCTTTGGAAGTGTTCATGCTTGCCCTGCCTGCCTGTTTTTGGCCAGAGGAATGTAAAGGGCGTGGTTGTGGTGTAATGGTATTATCACTGGATGAGTAATTCAGAACCAAGGCTCTCGTATTTTGGTGGTGGCAGATGTGAAACTTGAATTCAATAAAAATCTGGAATAAAAAAATAGTCTAACAGTCACTTTTGTGGCCACAGTCAATTGTTGTGAAAACCCATCTAGTTCATTAATGCCCTTTAGAAAAGGAAATCGGTCATTTTCACCCAGACTGAGTTACATGTGACTCTAGTTCTACTGAAATGCAGTTAACTGTGAAATGGCCAAGCAAACCTTTCAGATGTAGGGCCGTAAATGAAGGCCTAGCCTGTGACACCCAAATACCATAAATGAATTTCATTGAGAACCTTAGTGGCTTCTCTTATGTAACAGTTGGCAGATTTCAGACACAGTTTCTTTTGTGAAGTAAAGTCATCTCATACATTAGCCCTTATGGAAGCTGAGGTAAAAGAATTTGATGTGAAGATCCTTGTTGCACATGGTTTTCTGCTGAGATCCAAATCCGCAAACTTCCTTCATCTTCTAGCAATTTGTTCTATTCTGCTTGCCCTCAATTCATTCTCCATTTTTTGTAATTTTCAAAGGAAGTCCCACTCATGTATGGAACAACTTGCTTCAGCACAGGATTTTAAATTATTGATAAAATAATTAAAGACCAGAGAAATCACTACAAGTATTTAAATTTAGCAAAGTTTAAGGAAGCTCTAAAACCATGTAGAACTGCACCACCTGCCAGAAGAAATAACACAGTAATTAATCTGTAAGTAATTAATGATCTCTTTAAATAACATTGCTGGTGTTTATAAAGCCTTAGTACCTAATTTTGCCAATGATTTTGGGTGGGATTGCAAAGTCAAATCCAAGCCTTGGCCTTTAAGATATCGTGGACATTTAGGGACAGGTAACAAATGCTGGCCTTGCCAGAGTCAATAACTTAAAATCAAATGAATGCTAAAGGGATTAATTCTTTATTTCATTTTCTGTACATAATACAATCATATTCTGTAGCAAGTGCTTGAAATCAGGTTAAAGGACAGAATTTCTGTCTGGCAAACTAACGCACAAACCACCCACCTTGTAGTATTGAGCACAGAGGCACAATGTGCGTCTGTTACATTCCCCATTTAGTAATACTATTTTCAAAAAATTCAATCCTTGTTCTCTCTACTGTTTATACAGAGAAAGAAATATCATTCCGATTGCAATCTACCATCATGCTGGATAATGTCAAACCTATTGCTAATTGTATTAAGCTGTTATTATAATTGCTTGCCTCTGTTGCTTCCATTGTAAGACAATGCCCCTTTAAGGAACAGATCGGAAGAAAATATAAACTGTCTTCGCTGCACTCTTTCATTTGCTTTTATTTCTTTTTAAATCATTCATCAACCCTATATTTTTTCATTTTTTTAATCATTGCTGAAATCGTACTCTCTTAATGTAAGAATGTTTCTGATTTATTTTTCTTTCTTCTGGCAGAAATCCGTAAGGGCTCAATGTCCTGAGCAGAGCTCCAGACATCTGTGTAAACACAGTGTGCTCCAATGTAATGGAGCTATTGACTCGACAACATTTGAGAGATGAATTGCACGTCATTGGGCAGAAAGTCTGTTTTGTTGCAAACGTCTTCATAAAACTAAGTTATTTTAACTCTCTTTATTAATGTAGGTTAACAATACAATAACAGTGATAGTTTTTGACTGTTGTTTGCACGATACAGTAATTTATTGATACGGTCAATGGGTTTAAATTAAGTGCAACACTTGCTTTTCTCATTAACCTGGTCACAAATCTCTCACACCGTCTCAACACAAAATAAACCGAAGCAGAAGAAGTATTACAATGTTTTTAAAAGATCATTATATTGTTACTGTGACAGATAACTTACTCAAATTGAACTAGGGTTTTTCTTTCAGCCTCTCCCCATTTTGAATTGGCTTAACGTTTCCTCATCTAATCATGAATGCTTTTCCAGTTTTCTCATTCTTTTCAATTTTCCCTGACTTATCCTGTTGGACTGACTTCTGTTGAATTGCGGTTTAATGTTTGGGCTATTGCCTTAGTTATGTGACTATTTTTCACATGTGAGCTGACACGGAGTGCATTGGCAGTTTGTTTGACCAAGGTGAGACTCAGAGCCAAATCAGATACTGTTCTCTCACCAGTTAAAGAGACACTCCCCCTCCTGGCTGGCCAAAGAAGTGACTCCTTACAGTAACAAACTTGCCGAACTAACATGCCCCAAAGTTAAGATGTGCTATCAGTTTCCTTCTGATTTGTTTTGCAAACAATGCTTTGTTTGAATAGCTCAATTTTTTACCTAACCTGCTTACATCTAGTTAGACTTTTCAAATGGCACAATGTTCTCAATATGGAGGTTGAAAGGACACCTGTGGTAGATATATCAGTGCAACAACCTCACGCTCTGACTGTATCAGCATTGCAGTCTGAACAGACAGAAATGAGAAGAGGCTGTAGGCTATATCTTTTCAAGGATTCAGTTCCAATCGCTACCCTTGCTTACCCTTATGGCTGCTTTTGTTACTGTTTTATGATGCCCACAAGCACCTTTCCACCCCGTATTTTCAGAGGTAGATAGATCAAATGTTTCCCAAGACAGAGCAGTGGTCTGAATGCCCAGGGTCTCAGTTCCACACCTTGTGGGAAATTCACTCCCAAGGCAATGGGTCTCATATCAGAGTCAATTGAACTGAAATAGGTGAAAATCAAAACTGAATCAACCCATTGCAGATTCAAGGGATGGGCCAAAAATGCTGACCCAGCCAGTGCTCCCACATCCTGTCAAAGGTTGAATTTTTAAAAATTGATTTTTCTTTTAGTAAAAATGTTATGGTACTCACAGGTCAGAGAAACTCTTGATTGTACCAGAAAACATTCTTCAGCTTCACAGAATCTCTTATCAATGAGACATGCCTTTTACAGTTCTACTTTCAACTGTTAATAGCCCTGCAGCTGTAAGCATTGCTCTAAGAGAGAGCTCCTAACTTGTCATCATGTTTGATGCCTTAACATATTTAAGGATGTTATCAGCCCAAATATCACTGTGGATGGACATTGTTGGAAGAGTAAAGTAGGGCCATTAATATAGAGAAATGTCCATTAGATTATCACTTAGTGCTTTTGAACAATTTACCCACATCCTAATATGTCTGCACATTGGATATTGCTTCAGCCCAAACTGAAAAGCCCGAAGATTGGCATAAATTGGCATGCAGGCCTCTCCTGAAGAACTGGTGTGATGTGTTGACATGACTTGTGCCTCAACAAGCCGTTCATCTAATGAGAAACAACAATTGTGGGTCATTAGCTAGCAGATCTAGGGAAATCCTGTTGTGGCGACGTTTGGGGGAGGAGTATGGCAGAGGGAGGGAGGGAGGGAGGGGCAATTGGCTTTGGGAGAGTAGGATCTGGTGCGGATGTGTGATCATGATGGAATCAAGCCAATAGCTCCACCTGGCTCCAAGTGAAGCATTTGCAAAATTAAAATATTCCCCAGTTGACCTTTCTTGAAGGCTCCTGAGTTGGGGCCAGGCTCAGCTCCTCATCAGGAGCTAATTTTGACAAGGGGTCCTTATTAGCATATTCCATTTAGCAGTAGGCCCAATGCCTGCTCTGATCAGGTGCACGCTGAACCACAGCTAAATGGGCACAATGCAAAGTAATTTCTACTCCTATATTTAATTTTCATGTACATTGTCTAGTTTTTGAGTCCTGAAATGCTAGTGAAGATAAGTCTTTCGTTTTGCAAAAAAAATTCATATAGCTAAAGTAAAAGCAAATATGAGCTAAAAGTACAATTGGCAAATTGTCCCAGCTGCCTGATGCTGTTGGAATGAAGAACACATGTAACAGATGTAGTTCATTACTGGCTTACTGATATGCTGCACTGTAGAAATTCAGATGTGGCCCAGCTCCGATTAGACACTTAAACCAAAATATTAGGCATCACTGCTAAGAAATGCAGTAAACAGAACTGGAAACACCCTTTTTCTCAGTGGACCAGGACTATTCTCAGGAGAATGCCCACGGATTGAATTACATTCTCATTGCATCATTGTCTTGATCTCTTCAAGAATACTTGGACCCCATTGCTGTTTTCTTGCTAAAGCCAACTTCACTCCCAGTGGTGCTGGTGATTGACTCGTTTTGATTTGATTCCAATGCTGTAGTCCTGCCTGCAGAGTTGGGATGGGACCACGGGAAATAGGAGTGAGCATTTTTATGTGATTACATAACGAACAACGCATTTCAGGTGACATTTCCTCTTTGCTTTCGTGCTATGATGGAGTGCTGCTGAGATTGTCCCTTGTACAGACTGCGCTGTTGGACTATCACACGATATTCTGCATTGTTTTCTGTTTTCTCAATTGGCCTGCTTTCTGGAGTACTACAATGTGTCAGTGGCAACATATATCTTGGAGTATGCAGATTAATTGTAAAGGGCAGTAGATACAAAATTCACCTTCACTGCAACTTCACCTTCATATCTTTCAGAAGCGTTTCCAAAACACTGTACAGTGGTGGATTAGTACACGGAATGTTTAACAAACTTGAAGAAGGAAAAGTAAAGTTTTCATAAATATTTACAATATTGCCATGTAAATTTTAACCAGGGGTTCTCATTTTGGGCACAGATCACCTATTCAAGCAGGCTATCACATTGCTCGCCAGTTAATACTGCTCTTCACTTAATATAAAGCCCTTCTAATTGTAATATAATGTTGACTAAAATTATTATTGATGTTAATTACCATAATGACACGTCATTACCATAATGACAAGCCATTGAGGCCAAAACATTGTATAATTTCAAGAAGGAGTTGGATACAGAAATTGGGACTAAAGGGATTAAAGGATGTGGGGGGAAAGGCAGGCATAGCCAATTGAGTTGGATGATCATCTATGATTATAATAAATGGTGGAGCAAGTTCAAAGGGCAAACAGGCTATTCAAAGAACAAAGAACAAAGAAAACTTACAGCCCAGGAACAGGCCCTTCGGCTCTCCAAGCCTGTGCCAATCCAAATCCACTGTCTAAACCTATCACCCAATTCCTAAGGATCTGTATCCCTCTGCTTCCCACCTACTCATGCATCTGTCCAGACGCACCTTAAATGAATCTACCGTGCCTGCCTCTACTACCTCTGCTGGCAACACGTTCCAGGCACCTACCACCCTCTGTGTAAAGTACTTTCCCTGTGTCTCCCCCTTAAACTTTTCTCCTCTCACCTTGAACGCGTGACCCCTCGTTATTGAATCCCTCACCCTGGGAAAAAGCTTATCTCTATCAATTTCTACTCTTTTCTATGTTTCTACATACATAATGCTTAGAGTCATCTTCAATTTTATCACAGAAAGTAGATCGACATTTGAACCTTTTTGTCGACAAAGGAGGTGATGGTATTGTGGGATTGCCATTAGACTAGTACTGTAGAGTGTCAGGCTCAAAAGTGCTGGGGACAGGTTCAAATCTCACTGGGTGATGAAATTTGTATTCAATAAAAAAAATCTGGAATGACAAAGTTAGCCCGATGGCAACCGTTGTTCATTACTTGAGGGGGTGGGGGAAATGAAAAGAAAAAGTCTGATTTGCTAATGTCCTTTAGGGAAGGCAACTGCTGTCCTTACCTAGCCTGGACTATCTGTGACTCCAGACTCATAGCAATATGGCTGACCGCTAACTGGTCCTTGAAATGGCCTGGATAACTATTCAGTTCAAGGATGAGAAATGCCATCCCATCTGTGATGCCCACACCCCATGCAAGAATTTTTAAAAAGTTATAATTTCCAAAACTTTTAATGGCAACTACTTTATACTGTCCTGCCGTTGTGTTCATAAGTGCGGAGTGAGGGGAGGGTGGGGTGGAGGTGGGGGAGGAATGGGGAGGGTTGGGGGGATTGTTGAGGGAGGACAGGGGATTGTGTCTGTAAAATTCCATCTGTGCTTTTCCTGCAGCATTACTGCCTTCTGCTGACCTGAGCATGATTTACCAGGTAGTGGGTGAGGCCTTGGGTAGCCTAGCTGCACATGCACTCATTAATGGTATTTAATGGTCCTTCTCCCACCCTGCTGAAATTATCCAGCGGTTAGGAGAAGGTTACCATGGACTGCCAACTTTCCAAAATGGCCTGGAGTCTCCAGGCATTGAAGGTCAACCTCAACCACACTGCTGAAGAAATATCATCCAGACATTTTCTTTTTATTTTTCTTTAAGCATTTCTCTTTTCCAGACAAAGTATTGAACATTGGAAAGAAAAGGCTGTTTGGCTGGCAGACAAGCAACATTCAATTGAGTAATGAGTCATTTTGCTTTCCTGTTGGCATAGGAAGGTAGTGCATTGTGAGGATGGATGTATTGGTTGACTAATGGCTGGAGTATGGGGCAAATCGTGTGACGAGACCTCCAGGATTACACTTAACCCCACAGTTGGCAGCCCTGGAACTGGTGAAAATCCAGCTGGGACACCTGCTTGGGCCCTAGGGGTAAAGTGGGGCTCGTAGTCGGGATCAGTGCAACCTTCACATCCTCCATGTTCTGATAGGATGCACCTCCATGGTCTGATCCTCTCCCAGGTTCCCCTTCATGACCATGACTTTAGACTCAGGTAGAAAACCTAAACATGCTGGAGAAACTCAGGAACAATCTTGGAGAGAGAACCAGAGTTAATATTTTGAGTCCAGTATGACATTTCTTCAGAGCTCTGGTGTCTCCTTCACCCCTTTCCTCCCCTTTGCTTACACCCCCACCCCACCATCATCCAGCCTACACCTCACCTTTTTCCCTAGGCCTCCTGTCTTTGCCTGTTAGAATATCTCCAGCTGTTCTGCCATCTGTTTTCTAGCTATTATTGGCTTCAGCTGGAGACAATTCCTGCAGTGGCCAATGGTGGTGCTGATGTGACCAGAGAGCTGTTGGCCAATCAGATTGGCTGCAGCTCTTGAAAGTGGCATGTTGCCCTCAGAGGGGAAATGATATCCTTGCCAGCAGCCATTTAATACTCCTCCGAGAGTTAAATGGATGCGGGGCATTTATTTGGAGTGGGGCAGCTATCATAGCAACACATCTGGAATGCCACCACCCATGAAATCCTGTCCAATGTTACAATACCTGATGGAAACTTCTTTTTTCCTAATCCCTCATAAACCTTGAGTGTTGGAGGAAGGCTCAAGGCTGTACTGTTTGGAAAACATCACTCTTCCTTTATTTCAGTTAACTGAATGTGGGCATCAAATTACATGTCCTTCCTGGTTGCTTTGACGACTCCCTGAACTAAGGTAATCTGAGTCTCTCGACACTGTTAGGTATAGAGTTTCTCAATATAAAATCTTATTTTTTTGCTTAAAACGAAGACCATGAATAATGTTTCTCTTCCTACTCCTCACGATCTTCGAGTATGAATCAATGACTGATTTGTCATGCAAAAGATAATTTTATACAGGAAATTTTCCCCTTAAATTTTACCAGATGTTTGGGTGTCATATATATTTAATTTTGAATATTCAATTTGTCACATCCAACTTTAACTTGTGTTATTTTAGTGTTAGGATTATTAGCAAACAAAAATATGTAGTCATGGAAATGGACACATTAGCTTATAATTAAAGTGGATTGTTATAACATCACATTATTAAAATTCAAAACTCATTCTTTGCAAGGTTGTGCAGTTTGATTCGCTTTTGTAATTCTGTTATGCTTCTCTACTCCATAGTGACGTGTAAATCTCTCTATATCAAGTATCGGAGGCAGTAAGAATAGAAGAAATCGGAGATCATTCTGCTGTTTGTGCATGTTCCACCATTCAATAAGGTCATTGCTGATTTTCAACTTCAACTTTACCTTCCTGCACTCTCTCCATATCCCTTAATTCCCATGTATTCAAAGTCCAGATGTTAAATATTGCTGAAGAGAAAGGCACGTTGCCAAAGATAAATGCTAAGATAAATGCAAGTATGTCAAATTTTAAATGATCACAACAATTTGTACTGCACGAGAAAGTGACGTGCTTGTTGGGAAATTAAATCTGGCCAAGCTACTGCCATGGAGAAGTCACAAGTCCTGAGTGCATGAACACATACTGCTGCAAGCAAGCATAAATAAGCCACATCATGTTTTCAACAGATCTTGTAAAAATAGCGGTTAGTGTGGCTATAAGCACACTTAGGATTGTTTTGCAAATGTTGCCCAACTATAGAACCACATCAAAATGTTTTGCACTCGGCTTTACAAGCACAGGCTGATTGAGTATTGGTGTATTAGGCCCATTACTAAAGCTGGAGGAACAGGCTGTTTGATTCAATCAGCCAAACTTTGGGATGTATGAGCCATGAATCTGACAACAGCAACAGCACTGAAATTCTACATAACGTTACTCAGGTATGAGGGAGGCAGAATGTGCTTTTAGAATGTCGGCAGCTTCCTATTTGTGGAAAATATCACTCATGTCAGAAGATCATTCGTAGTTGTATTTAAATTCATGTCTTGTCAGTTGTTCCGAAGTGAACAGCAGACCTCAGCGTTGTCTCCATTACATAAAGGTTGGGAGAGGGGATGAAATGATGAAGATGCCAGTGAAATGCTGCACAGGTAGAATTGAGGTGAGGGGTTATCTTGTCAACATGCACGACTTATTTAGTGGATTACATATACTTTAGTCTGAAGTTTAGGAAATGACTCCCAACTGCAAATAATTTACCTTTTCTGACTTTTTTTGTCAAATGGTTGCCCTAACCAGGCTACTTCTCTATGTTTTAAACCAAAAACAGATCTTTCAAGGCTGTATTTAGGCAAGCAGTGCAAGAGGTTTAAAAAAAAGAGAGTTTTGATTTAAATTGGCCAGACAATATAATCCTTAGTTTCCGTTCAGGAGATGAGGGGGCCAGCTACAGTACCAACTGGGGCTTGGGGTGAGGTCAAACCTGTTTGCAGCATGGAGAAAGGTTTACTTGCTGCTGACAAAGGTTTGCCAAAAGTCCTTCAATCAATAACAATTAGGATCCTTTTTTCAAAACGTTTGCAGCTCATGAGAGCTGCTTGTGGAACATTCTTCTGCCATGGTGTTCTGATTGGGCTTTGCAGATAAAACCTCTACAGAAAAGCTTACACTGTGAGGCTATTGAGGCCATGTATTTCTTTCCTTTATCAATAAGGGAATAGAGTGAACATGAGTTATTTTTAGGGCTCTTGGGGCTATAATCTATGCACTTACAATATCTTTCTTCCAGCAGCTTCTTGCTGTTATGATGTATCTTGCAAGTTGTTCGAAAGGACTATTTATCATTTAATGGACCAGTCAAGCAATTACCTCCCACTTTCTCCCTTGTGAATGTGTCTCCTGTCCCTGGCCATCTTTCATCTTTTAAACATGAAAAGACAGCGTCTTTTTGTTAGCATGCCTCCTATAAATCAACGAGTTAATGTAAACCTACAAATGGCTTTCACACCTCTTTCTGTTTGGTTTCCACTGATTTCTTTGCCCATTTTTGTTTAAATGGCAAGTGATGATCTTGGGGGAACTGGCTCGGAGGATGTACAAACTCAGCAGTTGTGGGAGATGGTTTTATGTTAATAATTTCAATTTAGGATGCCTTGGTTTGTATAGTGCTGTGTTGGGTTAATTCTCTGCACTTATATTTTCAACCTGCAAATCCTTTTCAAGGCAATGCACCCCCATTGATGTCACCAGCCCTTTTTTTTCAAATATATAAATTTAAACTAGCTACTCGAGTTAAGCATCACTTTTGAAATAGGAATGCTAATAACACGCCTCACTTTTATGTTATTGTAATGTTGAATTAATAGTATAATGCTAATCAGAACTTTCAAGAGACATATTATTGTTTTGCCCGACTACCATTCATAGACAAAGAAAGAGATCATTTCTCATTCCAAAGTCCTGTAAATCAGTGAATTTGAAAATTGTTGGATACCTATTATCAGTGGCACACAATTTCTACAAAAAGTACTTGCTTTGTAAATTCTCTAGGCATCAAGAGCCTGGATGTCAAGCCTGGTGCAACCTGGAGTCAAGGCCTAGTGTGGACTGGAAGGTGGGCGCCAGTGTGGACTGGGTTAGAAGGACTGTTGTTCTGAACCTTTTATTTCTAATTTATTCCTAAAATCTTTTTTATTTCCTTATGTTTCTAAATTTTTTTCCTAACAACTTGTACTGAAGAATCAGTACCCAGGTACCTTATACCTAAGATGGCACCATAAGTGGTGACTTGTAAAGGTTTCACTGTACTCATTTGAGTACATGTGACAATAAAGCTAATTCAATTCAATTCAAAGGTAAGGATGTGAGAAGCTTCACCCTGTGCTTTCCATGCTGTAGACCTGTATCAGACAGTATTGCCACGTGGGTAATGAATTTATTACTGTCTTAGATAGTTCTGCTTCTAATCAGTGCATCCTTTTGGGCCAACAAGTTAGGCAGAAGACATTTCTATCTTTGGCATATGTTGCTTTTGAGAAACAGCAGACTCGGTTTGGATTATTCCAGACATCGCTATGCTACCGGGACAGAAGGTAGGAGTTGGATTTTAGAAGTGCTGATGGGGATTTCCATTCTAACCTCTGGAGTTTCAAAGTCAGCACATAGGGGGCTGTCTGATCATTAACCTAGAGCCACTAAAGGAACATAGGAGTAGCTCACTCAGCCTGCTCTAGATCATGGCTGATCTTTACCTCAGTTTACCCACATTAGTTCCTATCCTTTGATACATTATCCTGACAAGAATCTTTTGACCTCACTCTTGAAACTCCAATTATTCCAGCATTCAGAGCGTGCCTGAGGAGCAACTTCTATATTGCTACTATCCATTGTGTGAAAAAGCACATCAGTCCTATGTGCCATAGGTCTATATAAAAGATTCCATTTTCTTGATTCCCATAGGAGAGAAAATAGTTTCCCTTTATCTTTTTTAAATGTAGGCATTGCTGGCTAGGCCAATATCTGCCCAATTAATATTTTAAACATCTTAACCCAATCACATCTCATCTTCTATATCGAAGGGAATATCAGTTGAATTAATGCAACAATTTCAATTTCCTAAGAGCCTTCCACATAAAAACTTTTCTTTGAACTTCTACTTTTGTTCTTCAAGTGAGTTGGAGCATAAAAGTAGGGAAGTCTTACTGTATATGTACACCTGAGACCACATTTAGAACATTATGAGCAGTTTTGATCTCCTAATTTAAGAAAACACATTATTTCATTAGAGGCAGTTCAAACAAGATTTATTAGGAAGGGATTGTCTAATGAGCAAAGGTTAAACAGTTTAGAGCGGTACTCACTGGAGTTTAGAAGAAGGCGAGGTGGCCACATTAAAACATAGAGAATTCTTAAGGGGCTTGTCAACGTAAATATTGAGAGGATGTTTCCCTTCATGGGAGAGTCTAGGACCAGAGGATAATTTTCAGAATTAAGGGGCACCAATTTCAGACTGAGAAAAGAAGAAATTTCTTCTTTCAGAGAGGTGTGAGTCTTTGGAACTCCTTGCCACAGCGATCTGTGGGGGCAAAGTCCTTGTGTATTTTTACGGCTGAGACAGATAGAATCTTGATCAGTAGGGGAACCAAGGGTTATGGGGTAAAGAGAGGAAAGTCAATGTGAGGAGAGTCAGATCAACCATGATCCATTAACTGCAGCTTATTCCTGTGCCAATTTCTTATTGACTTATGGTCTTATGGTCGTCCTTACTTTACGTGTCCTGCCTGACCAGCTGGAGAAAATAACTATCTTTCACCTCTTTGAAAATCTTTGCATAATTTTGTAATCTCCAATGGATGGCCATAACCATTCCCATTCCATTGAAAACAAATCTTTCTTCACAGCTATAACTCATTCCTGGTTTTAAAAAAATTACTGTACACTTGTGAAAGATTTAACATCCTTTCCAAAATGGGATGTTGAAAAGTGCACACAATATTCCAATTATAGTGTAACCAACATCTTGTATAAATTCACTATAACTTCCTTGTTTTTACGTTCAGCATTCCCATATACGCAAGCTAAAATCCCATTTAACTTTTTCCAGAAGAGGTTGACTTGTTGCCACTTACTCACCAATTCTGCCTTCTTCCTCCTTCAATGCATTGACCTGACAGAAAACTCACTGTTGGGTGCTGCTGAAATCATCTCGTAAAAACTATTCTTGTACATATACTAAAATGGATCCATTCAATTAGGGTGTCCTTACCGCCCATTCTATGAAGCAGGTGTAAACAGCAGCATGTCCATTCTTAGTAAATTCAATATGGGCGATTGGCCTTGGGCAATTTTAACTGTCCACCTGCCCAGTTTCTGCCAAATTGTGCAGGGAAGAATAAGGTCCCCACAGTGCTACTGTGAAAAAAAATACAACCCTATTTACTTCAATTATTCTGCAATCTGTTGCAATGTTATTTTTCCCTCTCATAAATACTGAGTGTTGGCAACAGTCTGACTTTGGCAATTGTGACTGCATATCTACCAAGCCAAATGCTATCCACTCCAAATATCAATTATTCTACAGAGAATTTTTTTGTGCTTGAGCTTGTCCAGACTGTGGTGTTGTGCTGTGGATTGGATTCCCATTGCCTATCAGCACTCTAACGAAATGTGATATATAATATGCCCCCAAATCAGCTGCAAATCAACAAAGAAAGTTAAGGGAAAAACTAATGCAAAGGACCTGACCTCAATAACATGTTAATAATGTGTTTGTGTGCATAATTTTTTTTGTGAAGCTAAGACTTGTTTTGAAACAATGCAGGTACTTTTGAGAATTAGAGATAGCTGCTTTAGTTAACAGGTATATATGTAAAAGGATATGCAGCCTCGGATTAAGCTGAAATGTGAAACACAATTGGGAAATCAATGCTGCAAAACTATGTAGTTCTGTAAGAAAGCATTAAAGCACAACTGTAATGTAACACAGATCCAAATGTAGACACTGCCATCTGCCAACTGCAGTTCAGCAAGTAATTGATGATCTTGCCTTCTTTTTATTGGATTGTTTTTCTGCTAGTTGAACAAATTGCCTTACATTTGAAATAATACTTGAAAAACATTAATTAAGGTTGTAACAATGAACTACAGTTTTCCAGGTCCCAGTTGACTTGCGTGGCCCTTGCTACTTCTCAATTACATGATGTCCTTTGGTGATATGATCTGGAGTCAGCTTCAACTTGTTTGCTAATGACACCCAGCTTTACCTTATCCCCAATTCTCTCGACCACCCCACGATTTGTAAATTGTCTGACTGCTTAACTGGCATCTAATACTGGATAAACAGTAAGTTCCTTCAGTTGTAGACATTGCCTTTAGTTTTGGCCATAATTTCCATTCCCCACCCATCAAATCAATCCCTCTGCCTGAACCAGACTATTTGCAAATTTGGTGTCATATTTGATTCTCAGTTGAAACTCTAACCACAAATCCTGGTCCTTATTAATTCAGGCTTTTTCTACATCTGTAACATTGGCCAACTTTTCATCTTCTTGGTTCATCAGCTAATGAAACCTTCATCCATCCCTTTGTAACCTTGCAACCTAATTATTCCAGTGCAGTCCTAGCCACATTTCCCCCATAGATCGATGTTAAGCAACATCAAGTTTGAAACCCTGCCATTGTCTCACCATTCCCTACCTCTGTAATCCCACCTGACTCAACAACTCTCAGAGATATATGCACTCCCCTAAATCTGGTGTCTTATGATATTAAAAATATTAATTGCTTCATCACTGGCATTTGTGCTTTCAGCTACCAGTGACCTGTCTCTGGAAATTCCTCCCTAAATATCTCCACCTCCCACCTTTCCTTCCTCCTTTATAAATTCAAATTGTAGTAGCTAGTTATTATTGTTGATTGATTAATTGATTGTCATGTGTACTGAAGTACAGTGAAAAGTTTTGTTTATGAGCAGTACAGGCAGATCATAGTAAGCAAGCATGTACAAATCAAAAAGACTCAGTCAGAGGGTGGGCAGAGCAGTTGCCATACCAGGCCGTTATACACCCAGACAGTATGCAAAAGAGAACTACTCTCTTTTCAGTATAGAAAAAACAAACTAATCATAATTCAGAGATGTTTCATAAGATAAGTGATGAAGTTATAATTTCACTGACTGGTGGGATTGAAGTTAAGGCTGAAAGCTGAAGAAGGAACAACAAGGTTAAGAGTGGAATTTTAAGTGCCCACTTATGGGCCACATCTTGCCATGGTTGGTATTTAACAAACAGTTGGCAGAACTGTGCTGAAATCCCAGGTGAACCCTGATGTTTATGGCTGTGGCCTGATTTGGCAAGGTTAGCAGTGGACAGTGGTGGTCATCTGCTCCAGCATGCCGAGCCAAAGGTCACGTTGGAGAGTCCCAGTGGTGGAAACAAGGGGAGCCTTGAGAAGTCACACTTCTGCCCTGGGCAACAGCTCGTTCTCATCCCTATCCATCTCTCTGGGTGATCCTGCATCACTCAGTCTGGGGGCTGTAGTGACAATTCTTTAAATTGGCCCCATTGCAGTACCACCAAAAATTCTTACACCCAGTGGAGCTGTCAGTCGTGTTGAACTGCCATTCTCTGATTGATGAGGAGCTCTTGGGTGCCCACAGTGCCTAAAGACCAAATGGACATTTAGCCCCGGTGGAGCTGCATACCTAGACTGAGCCTAATGAGGTGCCAACTTAACAGAGTTCTCAGAAATGGTCATGACAGCATTACCACTGGCTCTCCATCCTGTGGGTGAGCTCACCACCACAACATTAAGTGATCTGCTAAGAAACTATTCACACAGAATGTAGTACTCTGAAACTAATGGTAGAAACAGGCTTCATCAAGAATTTTAAAAAGGAAATAGATGAATAATTTGGAAAGGGGCATTGAAACTGAACTAAGTAGACAGTTCCATCAGAAAACAGATGCAGAGGGAATCAAATGGCCTTATCCTGTGCTTTAAAATTCCATACTGTTTGGAGCAGTTTTGAATATAATGTAACACATTTCATCTTTCTCCAAATGACTAATTCTAAAATTATAACAGCTGACCATTAAATCAGAAATATTGTCATAATATATAACAAAAAGCATAACCATAAATTCATCTTGCTGAAAATTATAATAAGAACCATGTATGACTGATTTCATTTCCAGATATAGAACTTGATATAATTGCCCTTAAGATGAAATGTTATTTTTCTCGGTTAGCTCCTTATAGCGAAAACATAAATGATTTCCTTATCTCCATATTTCTGGTTTTATCAGAAACGGAGTGCATAGGAAATCTTTCTGTAAGGCTGCTGGCTCGCCTATTGATTTCGTTCAAGGTAAAATGAAAGAAATTGTAATTAAAAAAAAATATTTTTGGAAGAAAATTTTAACTCGAGGTCCAAGGTGAACACATATCTGATATTAAAAAAATCCTTAAAAACAGGAAGCCGACTCAGCTTGAACAATGTTGTATTTGAAAATGGTTCAGGTATTTGAAAAACCATTTCCCCTCTTGAGTGAAAAAGCATGAGTCGACTGCTTAAAGAGCAGTCGAAACACTTCCCACTCACAATCCACAGTGATCTGCTTGTCTGTTCAATATTCCTAATTCCTATAATATATGAGTAAAGGAAATCATTAGCTCCATTATCTATTTTATGGACAAGAAAATGTCCTTTAATTTCTCAATTCTCCTTCTTGTGAATTCAAAAGACATCTGTGTAATTTCAAAGACATGGCACAATGAATGATTAGCTGAGTTTTTCCAGATTTCCTCCAGGTTCTGTAGTACCAAGGAGTTATTAGCATTGCCTGGATGAAGCAGTCCAGGCTGTCTTTTAGATAGCTTTTTAGATAGACATGAATATGCCTGTTCGTTAATTTCACACTAGCAGTCTAATGCGTGTTAAATGGATTGAATTATGTTCTTAACACTCCAAATTTGTCAAGAAATACTTTGTGGCTCTAAACTGTTTCTTTAGCTTCTGTACATATCTGCATTTTGCTATACAGGGAAACTGAGACTTTTTTCACTTGAAGAAACTAAGTGTAACAGAATGTAATTAATGTAAAAACCTGTGACAAATAATCAGTGCTGTTTCTCCAGTATATTGATCTCTGGTTTGAATTCAAACGTAAGGAAAGACTTTGTCAAGATTCTGGAACCTTCTAAATACAGGGTGGAAATATGTTGTTTTTGGAAAGCCACACTCTCTGCTTTACTCCCACCATGTTTCCTGCTGGTTTAAGTTTGAAAAACTCTGCCTTTTTTCTAATTAAACAGTTCTACAGAAAGTTCCAGTGACCCAGCATCTTGAAAAATCTCAAGGTCACAAAAGAATTTAAATGATGTTTTATTTCGTTCTTTAATATAAATGTTAAATTGGTACAGGAAGATCGATAGATGACCACCAGACAGGGCAGGCTGTCCGAGCAGGAGACCCCTTTATCTGTCCCCCTGTCAAGTAACTACTTCGTTTTGGATAGTGATGAAGGGGTGGCCCATCAGGTGACAGCAACCACAATCAGAGCCGGAGCACCAAGGTACAGCCTGCTGTACAGAGGGGAAGGAAGGACAAAGCCTAGTAGAGTAATAGTAATTGGAGATTTGACAGTCAAGTGCCCTGGTAGGTGCTTCTGTGGCTGCGAAAGAGACTCCAGGATGGTGTGTTCTCTCCCTAGTCATTGGTGTCTCTGAGCAGGTACAGGGGATCCTGAAATGGGAGGGTAGACAGACAGAAGTCATTGTCCATATTGGCACGAGTGACATAGGTAGCAAGAGTGACAAAGTCCCGCAACAATAATTCGGGGAATTGGGTAGTAAACTAAAAAGTAGGACCTCCAGGGTAGTAATCTCAGGATTACTCCTCATGTCACGCACTACTGAGGCTACGAACAGAGTACAATTGAACAGGTGGCTAAAGAGCTGGTGACCGGGGAGAGCGGGTTCAGATATGAGGATCACTGGAATGTCTTCCACGGAAGGTGGGAGTTGTACAAGAAGGAAGGGTTGCACCTAAACTGGGGAGGCACCAATATCCTGGCAGGGAGGTTTGATAGTACTACTCAGGAGGGTTTAAACTAGCTTGGCAGAGGAGTGGGAACCAGAGCAGCACATCAGTAAGTACAGATGCCGGGGAAGAGCTTGACAAGACCCCAATGACACCATCTCCACAGCCAACACGCTGAAGCTACTGGACCTATGCCTCACCACCCACTTCACCTTTTAAAGACCAAATATATGAACAGATCAACGGGACACACATGGGATCACCAACTCCAGACTAATAGCTGAGGCAGTGATGCAGAGACTGGAAAGTATGGCCCTTCCGCTAATCCAACCAAAAATATGGATACGCTACGTGGACGACACCTTCATCACTATTAAACAAACTAAACTGGAGAAGACACATGAACTAATAAACAACACCCTCACCAGAATTAGATTCAGCAGGGAAGAGGAGAAGAACAAAACAGCTCCCATTCCTGGAAGTCATGGTAGAGTGCAGGACAAATGGAGAATTCCTAACAAAGGTACGCAGGAAAGCCACACACACTGACCAAGTACTGACTTTCAACAGCAACCACCCTAACACACACAAATGAAGTTGCTTGAGAACGTTATTTAAACGGGCAACAACACACTGCAGCAACACAGAGCTATGCCAGAAAGAAGAGTACCTCTTCCAGGTATTCAAAGACAATGGATACCCGAAAAACTGAGTCAGAAGATGCCTATCACACGAACGACACCAGAAAGATACTACACGCTCCAACATACTCATCACGCTACCTTACATCAGGAACACATCTGAACTGACCACAAGACTCCTACAAGCATTGGGCATCAGAGTAGCACACAAACCCACATCAACCCTATGCCAACTGCTCGGAACCAAAGACTCACTACCCACTATGGACAGGACCAATGTCATATACAAGATCCCCTGCAGAGGCTGTGACGAACACTGGATCAGACAAACAGGAAAGAAATTAACCACAAGGGTACACGAACCTCAACTGGCTACAAAAAGGCATGACCAATACTGACTTATCTCTATCCACATGGATAAGGAGAACCACCAATTCGACTGGCACAACACCAAAATCCTGGGACAAGCAAAGCAGAGAGATGCACAGGAATTCCTAGCAGCCTGGTACTCGACAAAGAAAGCCATCAACAAACACATAGAGCTTGACCATATATACACTCCACTGTGAAGGAAAATCGGAAATGAGGTAATCCAGCTCAACGGACTCCAGAGTTTAAATAACAGGCGGGAAAACACAATGGCACTTCATCAGAGGCTGCACCAACCAACCACAGCTTGAGATTAAGAAAGAGCAGCCAGGATGTGGTTGCTGAGCTCAGCAGAACCGAAGGCTTGGACTGTATTTGTTTCAATGCAAGAAGTATAACAGGTAAGGCAGATAAATTTAGAGCCTGGATTAACACGTGCAGTTATGATGTTGGTGCTATCACAGAGACATGCTTGAAAGAGGGACAGGGTTGGCAGCATAATGTTCCAGGATGTTGATGTTTTAGACAAGACATAGAAGGAAGCAATAGAGGTGGTTGAGTTGCATTACTGATTAGGGAGCACATCACAACTGTGCTGAAGGAGGACATTGTAACGAGACATTATGGGGAGAGCTCAAGAATAGGAAGGGTGCAATCACAATTGCACCACAGATGCCCCGAGCTGCCAGCGGGAGATAGAGGAAGAGGTATATAATCAGGTTGTGGAAAGATGTGAAAATAACAGCATTGTTGTGGCTGGTTTTAACTTCCCCCATATTGGCTGGGACTCCCTTGGTACCAGGGGTTTGGAAGGGGGGCAAGTTGTTAGGTGTGTCCAGGAGGGTATTTTGAAATAGTATGTATATAGTCCAATGAAGGAGGAGGCCATACTGGACATGGTACTGGAAAATGAGTCCAGCCAGGTGATCAAAGTTACAGTGGGGGAGCATTTTGGGAATAATGACCACAATTCCATAAGTTTTCAGATACTTATGGATAAGGACAAGAATGAATCTCAGATGAAGGTGTTAAATTAGGGGAAGGCCAACTATAATCGAATTAGGCAAGAATTGGAGAATATGGATCGGGAGCGGCTGTTTGAAAGTAAATCCATATCTGACACGTGGGAGTCTTTTAAAGACCAGTTGATTAGAGTATAGGACAGGCATGTTCCTGTGAAAATAATAGACAGGAATGGCAGGATTTGGGACCCTTAGTTGACAGGGGAAATTATTGGCTGAGTCAAAAAAAAAAGAAGCATACCAAAGGTCTAGGCAACTAAAAACAGATGAAGTCCTTGTAGAATATAGAGAAAGTAGGAAGGAGCTCATTGCAGAGTTAGGAGGGCTAAAAGGGGCTATGAAATATCCTTGGCCAGCAGGGTTAAGGAGTATCCCAAGGTATTTTATACTTATATTAGGAGCAGAGGGTAGCTAGGGAAAAAGTCAACCCAACTCAAGAATAAAGGAGGGAGGTTATATGTGGACGCAGAGGAAACGGGTGAGTTACTTAAGGAATACGTTACATCGGTATTCATCGAAGGGAGGGATACTGAGGTTAGGGAAACGTGTGTGAATACTCTTGGGCAGGTTAACATAATGAAAGAGGAAGTTTTCAGTGTCTTGAAATGTGTTAAGATATAGAATCCCTACAGCATGGAAACAGGCCCTTCGGCCCAACAAGTCCACACCGAACCTCAGAGCATCCCACCCAGACTCATCCCCCTACAACCCACTTAATCTACACATCCCTGGACACTACAGGCAATTTAGCATGGCCAATCCACCTAACCTGCACATCTTTGGACTGTGGGAGGAAACCGGAGCACCCGGAGGAAACCCACGCAGACACGGGGAGAATGTGCAGACTCCACACAGACAGTTACCTGAGTGTGGAATCGAACCCAGGTCCCTGGCACTGTGAGGCAGCAGTGCTAACCACTGTGCCACCGTTAAGGTAGCCAAGTCTGAAGGGCAATATAGGATCTAGCCCAGGATACTGTGAGAGGCAAGGAAGGAAATAGCTGGGGCCTTAACAGATACCTTTGCATCCTCTTTGGCCTCACGTGAGGTTCCAGAGGGCTGGAGAAGGGTCAATTTTGCTCCTTTGTTTAAGAACAAAGAACATCGAACATAGAACAGTACAGGCCCTTCGGCCCACGATGTTGTGACGACCTATTATCCTACTAAGATCAATCTACACTGCACCCCTACATTTTACTATCCTCTATGTGCCTATCCAAAAGTTGTTTAAAAGTCTCTCAAGTACCTGACTTCACTACCACGGCCGGCAGTGCATTCCACACGGCCACCACTCTCTGTGTGAAGAACCTACGTCTGACATCTCCCCTATACCTTCCTCCAATCACCTTAAAATTATGCTCCCTCATAATAGTCATTTCTACCCTGGGAAAAATCTCTGACTATCCAGTCTATCTATGCCTCTCATCATCTTGTAAACCTCTACCAAGTCATCTCTCATCCTTCTTCACTCCAATGAAAAAGACCATGGCTGCCTCAACCTTTCCTCATAAGACCTGTCCTCCAGCCCAGGCAGCATCCTGGTAAATCTCCTCTGTATCCTCCCCAAAACTTTCACAACTTTCCTGTGATGAGGTGACCAGAAGGGAAACAGAAACAGTCCAGGTAATTACAGGCTCGTGAACATGATGTCAGTGCTGTGAAAGCTGTTGGAGAAAATACTGAAAGACAGGACTTATTCACATTTAGAAGCGAATGGACTTGTTAGTGATGGGCAGCATGGATTTATGTAGGGAAGATCATGTCTCACCAACTTGATTTAATTTTTTGAGGAGGTGACAAGAATGATTGATGAGGGAAGGGCAATAGATGTTACTTACATGGACTTTAGTAAGGCATTTGATAAGGTACCTCATGGCAGGCTGGTACAAAAGGTACAGTCTCTTGGGATCTGGGGTGACCTGGCTAGATGGATACAAAATTGGCTTGGTCATGGAAAGGGAGAGAAGTGGTGGAAGGGTGCTTTCCAGAATGGAGATCAGTAACTTGTGGTGTTCCACAGGGAAAGTGCTGGGACCTCTGTTGTGTTTAATATATATAAATGATCTGGATGAATATGTAGATAACAAGGTGTGGAGCTGGATGAACACAGCAGGCCAAACAGCATCATAGGAGCAGGAATTGGCCTGCTGTGTTCATCCAGATCCTCACCTTGTTATCTCAGATTCTCCAGGATCTGCAGTACCGATTATCTCTGGATGAATATGTAGGTGGGTCTGAATAGTAAGTTTGTGGATGATGCAAAAATTGGTGGAGTTGCAGATAGTGAAGAAGATTGTCAAAGGATACAGCAGGATATACAGATTTGGGCAGAGAAATGGCAAATGGAGTTTAATCCACACAAATGTGAAATGATGCATTTCGGAAGATCAAATTCATGTGCAAATTATACACCAAATAGCAGAACGCTTAGGAGCATTGACATGCAGAGAGCAAATAGAGGATCGAAACTGCACATGGGCAACAAGTAGCTGGTCTAAATTACGATTGGAAGCCAGCACAGGCATGGTGGGCTGAAGGGCCTGTTCCTGTGTTGTATTGTATATGAGAACTATTGGAGAAGGGATAGACTGCTTCGAGTTGGAATAATTAAAATGATTAGATCATAAAACTAACATATCTTATGTCAGATCACAGTCATCTTATTGCCAGAGTTGGAAATTCAAGTCAGGTTTTAACAACGATACTTCAAAAGCCCCCACCCAAAAAAAATGGACATTTCTCACAGTTCAGTGTATAATATTAAACAGAGTTTGATGATGACAATATCTTTGTCATGGTCTCATTCTAACTAATTTTGTTTTGGTTTAAACAGTGTGCAGTGTCAGAAATTAATACAAATGAGCAAACATCATTTGTTATTTTAGAAATAATTTAATATAAAGTTAGATTTCATAACCCTTGGTGATGGATTGTTCTTAAAAAGAAGTTCTACATGCTACTAGAATGTGTTCAGATTAATGAACCGTCCAGAGTCTAAGATCTGATAGAAGTTTAATGTGCTTAAATGCAATTGTGAAACGTGAAGTCACATTTTTGTTGTCAAATCTATTTTCTTTAAAAGAAGAAGGAAGAAAGTCCCACCAACAACAATGTGATCGTGACTGGATAATCTGATTTCGGTACATTAATTGAGAGATAAAACGTTGACCAGAATTTCAGCAACAGTTCCCCAACTCTTCTTCAAACAGAGCAATTGGATTCATTTACACTGCTTAAGAGGGCAGACAGTTTAACCTCTTATCCAAAAAAACTGCAATGCGGCACTCCCTCAGTTGTCAAGGCACTACAATAGGACTGTAACCAACAACATTCCTATTTCAGAGGCTGGGTTGATACCCACTGAAATGCAGCTGACAACATTTCCACAATATATGCATGTCATAAATGTAGATAATTTAAAAACAGATGCATGAATTTGATCCACAATGAATGTGGCCCATTATCAATGTTTTTGTTGTTGTCGTGTAAGTTATGTTTGGTAAATTCTAAACTTATTTAAGTTAACATCGGAGGGGAGGAAGAATGTCGCAGATGAAGGAGACAAAAAGAATCAATGAAATGTTTAGATAAGTAAAATCAAAGTAATTGAGAGACAAGTGTCACCCAAGGCTATTCTGCACTAACCAGGCAATGAAATAATCAGTGGAAATGGAGGGAGGGAAAGGAAAGAAATGCTCAGAATTGTTTGAGGCTGTGACTACACATTTGAAACAAGATGATCTTTTTCCTTTCGTCTTGTGCTCCTATTGTTTGTGAAACAGATGTTCACAGGGATGTTCAGATAACTTGATGAGTACATCGAGGGGTCAGTCTGTCTTCTGAATGTTAGTTGCTTGAAAAGGGAGGTCCTGTTTTGGTGAAGTGCTGGGGCATGTTTGAGTATAATTGGAAGCATTTGAATTTCTGCTGGCACAACAGTCCCTGACCGAATAAGATCTGAAAATGAATACGTGAGTGGTGTGAAGATAATTCACAAACCATTAGTTCATAGTTTTTTTTTAAATTTGGGAAAAATACCAAGAATTAATCAGCTGAAATAAGGCCAGGTCCTTTGTATGTGCACAATTGGAAGTTTCTCATTAATTTTAAAGGCTGGGGAGGAGGTTTTCCATCTCTCTGTCTGTGTTACCCAAAACTGCTTTTGTTTCAGAACAGCTGCATAATGGCATGTTTAACATTCCCAAGTTCTGATGAAACTAATGGTGTAGAAAGTGATTATAATCACAATTTTTTTTTTGTGCTTGGATTAAATTTAATCCCTTACGTTCCAAAATATTAATTGACATCTGGCATATGTTCTTGCTCCAATTCTGCACACAAACTGTCTGAATAAAACAGTAAGAGGAAATGGCTGTGTTATTCTTTTTATTGAAAAATGGCCTCCTGATTTGATATTCTGAATGCCCTGGCAACCAATTGGTGGTGAGGTTGCAGGAGAGGACAGATTGGTTGTAGCATCACAACCTAGTCCCAGACTTAAATACAAAAGAAAAGCCTTTACTCCAAGCCAACAAGACAGATCATTTGTCAGTGGATTAATTCATCAGTGCTGACTGTAGGAAATAAGCAATGTGAAATTGTGAGTTATATGGAGATACAGAGCGAGGAACACTGGCGGTATTTTGTTAACCATTATGAACAACGATAATAACATGAAGCTAGGGCCTGGAAAATGCATAGGGACTGCTTATTGCCCTGCTGCCAGAAATTACACCCACTGTATTGGAGGGGGAGTGGGGAGAAAGTGGCTTGGGAATCTCTGGGAAGCATGTTCATTCATGGAACCCACATGGAGCACCTCCAACTCCTATAATAAGGTATAATAGTAACACTGAAAATATCTACCCATCTTAGAGGGATCAGGTTGTTTTCCTTCATTGAATCATGTTTAAGAGTGTTGTACATGATGCCTTGTAGTACACCAGCCTCTAATACTATGGTAGATTACTGATGAACTTGTCTCCCACCTCAGCCCCTATTGACTTGGCTGACCTTTGAAAAACAGGAGGAATCTTTGATTATCACAAGGCTAGTATGGTTTTCCCAGTTAGGACTGGGATCTAGTCTATCTAGGGTCTGGCCTTAATCTAAACTCTTCTGTTAGATTGTCACCAGAGTTATGAGAAAAGTCCAGCTGATCAGCATAAAGGAATTTGACTTCATAATTTCCATTATCATCACTCTCTGTTTTATAGTGCAATAATTTCAATCACTGTTAATCATGAAACAACAAATGCTTGCAGGATTTAATATTCTGTTATTGCATATGAGCCAGACGTTTTAAATTTACTGATCATGATCTTTGAATCCGTTATTTTAAATTATATAAAGCTAAATTATATAAAGAATTGTTGTTGATCTATGAGGCAAGAGCTTCCTCTAGGACTCATTATTTCCCTGAAGCACAATTCACTTGAAATAGACTAAACCCATTCAGAAAGACTACACAATTTTAATACACATCATGTGGGGAGGTGATAGCCTAGTGGTATTATTGCTGGACTGTCAACCCAGAAATAAATCTGGCGACCGGGGTTCAAATCCCACCACGGCAGAGGGTGGAATTTGAATTCAACAAAAATATCTGTAATTAATTCAATGACAGTGAATCAATTGTCAGGAAAAACCCAGAGACAGTAGGAACTGCCGATGCTGGAGTCTGAGATAACACAGTGTAGAGTTGGATGAACACAGCAGGCCAGGCAGCATCACGGGAACAGCAAAGCTGATGTTTCAGGTCTGGACCCTTCTTCCCACCTGGTTCACTAATGTTCCTTAGGGAAGGAAACCGCTATCCTTAGCTGGTCTGGCCTACATGTGACTCCAGACCCACAGCAATGTGGTTGACTCTTAACAGCTGTCTGGGCCATCAGGGATGGGCAACAAATACTGCCTAGCCAGCGACACCCTCATCCTGTGAACAAACAAAGAATGTGCATTGCAAATCGGGTTTCTGTGAAATTTTCAGCTAGTTTAAAAGCCAACACACAGGAAACTGGTCCTGGCCACACTCCCAGATGGAATTCCATTAATTGTGTCCATTTGTGAAGGCGACTCTTAAAAATGAACTTTTTTTTTAAGCCCAAGGACACTAAGTATGCATTTTCAAACACTTTTACACATCTTTTTCTATTTACTAAGAATCTGACTACTGAATACCAATTAAACTAGTAAATAGTTCTGTATAATTATTTTTCAAAGTCATTTGAAGTTATTTAAAATAAGATTACTCACAGGTGGTGGACCAGACTGATATTAAAATGCTCTTTTTTAATGATAATTCTGTCTTCAGCTGTATTGATTAAACTGGACTAAGTCACCACTCATAAATATATGAAGGTATGCATCGTCCTGCATTTTGTCAAAATTATGGACAAAATAACTTTTTAAAAAATGCCTTCGGCATTGCCCTTCACATCCTGTCATCCCCCTACCCCTCACTGCCCATGCCCTATTCATGCCAATCCACACCCATCATCTGTCATCCCCTCCATGCCTGTCTATGCCCCTCTACCAACTTCCATGGACCTTTGTAGCCAAATGCCAAATTTGTGCCAACTCACGCTAACCCATGTTTCTTGCCCACCATGCTTTGACCTGACACCTTGCATGCCATGGCCAGACATCAGGAACCATACGAGATTGAAAAGAATTCTGAAGTGTATATGGTGAAATCACTATTTCGTTGATGGAAATGTATTCAATACGAGGAGATAGTAGGAACTGCCGATGTTGGAGTCTGAGATAGCAAGGTGTAGAGCTGGATGAACACAGCAGGCCAGGCAGCATCAGAGGAGCAGGAAAGCTGACATTTTGCGTCTGGACCCTTCTGATTTTTTTAAAGAACAGGAGACACAAATGTCTTTCTCAGTTGTTGGCATCTTCAAAGAGCCTAACAGGAACAATGGGTTTATCCACTTCTCTCGCACGTTCATCAGAACAATATCAATAGGCACTGCCCAAAGGATGCCTGACCTCTACCATAGGACATCCAATCTCTCTAATTATGTTCCAGCAGTGTGTCTTGCTTCTAGAGAAGGATTCCGTATCTTCCTGAGAAAACTTTCCAGAGTTTAACCTTCTTCTACCAGGGTTAAAGGGCACATGTCATGTTTTGAACACGCCACTAGCGAAAATCAGATATGAGAGAGACAAATATGCAATTGCATCGGTGAAGCATGGAGGTGGATATATTATCTCCTCTGCACAATAATGGCGGGGGCAGGATTCGGGGGTGGATTTCTGGATTCTTGACTTGGTGCCATTTTCTTTAAGATGAAGCCTCTCTGTCAATGCGGAAATTCAGGCCATGTTCTATGTTCTATAATGTTAGAAAGGGGTAGAAAGAATGGTTAACTGAACGTTGAAAGGAGACCCGGGACCACCCGAGTTCTGACTATATGGTGTCATGCCATTTCAATTGCAAATTGAAGCAGGTTTGATAAGATTGATAATATACAACATATTGTGAGTCAATATAACATGGAACCACTTTGCAACACTGTAATATCTTCGCAAATAAATTCTCTGTATAAATTTGAACCCGAAGGATTTTCAATGATCCACATTTATCTTTAAAAATGTCCTCTTCGTCTTGAGCAACATTAATATTGAGAAGGGTTGAACCTAATTTCTTCAAGACCTCTGTTTTTTTCAAAGGCTGTGGAAAATGTGATTATTCAGGATGACTTTTTCTTTGCAACTACCCATTATTTTCTCAATGATGTGCCACCCACTTGCATCTCACAAAGTCCTTCCCTTTCACTCATTCTAGGTGAGACTACCCATAATGGGGCAGAAAGGGCCCAGCTGGGTGGAGGGTATCAGACTCCTGGGTATCCTGCCCCTGCAGGGGAAGATTGTGTCTGCTCCTATGGAAGTGCTGAGGCATCTTTGTCCCAACAACCAGGTAAGTAACATTCTTCATTCCACTGCAAATCTCGTGTTAATCCCAATGTTAGGGTCATTCTTTGCACTTCTAACCATTAGCCACTATGTCTTCTCACTCGTGTGCCTTGCAAATAGGAAGCAATGGGCTAGGCCGTTGGTGCTCAGAGGACTACCCGAGACCAGTCACTTTGCTCAGCTCCAAGCAGAAGGGGTCCCTGCGGTGTTCATCCACATGTGCAAGGAGGAACAGGAGCTGTGGGCAGAAATGTGAGAGACGCTACAGGAGAACTGCTATGCCATGTGGGACCTAGCTTCCCCAAGCATGTGATCATCTGATTCCACCAGGCAGAGGTTGGCAGCTGTCATGAACAACCAGGACCAGCACCTTCAGGGTCTGCTGAAAAGACACACACACCTGCACTCCAGCAGCCTAGCCCATTGGTCCTCAGGATCCAAAATAGGGGACCGAGGGCAACATGGCATCTATTCTGGGAGGCCTTGCTCACAAGGAAGCAGGGCACAGTTGGGAAGAATCCAGTCAGAGGTGGAACCACACACATTTCTGCACCTTGCATAAGTGGCTGGGCCCCCCAATCCGACACCTTCCATCGTGCTGGAATACAAACACATACAACGGGGAGGAAGGGAGAGTAAGAACTGCCGATATTGGAGTCTGAGATAACACAGCGTGGAGCTGTAGGGACACAGCAGGCCAGGCAGCATCAGAGGAGCAGGAAAGCTGACGTTTCGGGTCGGAACCCTACTTCAGAAATGGGGGAGAGGAAGGGAGCTCTGGAATAAATACAAAGAGTGGGGTTGGGCTGGGAAGGTAGGTGGGATGGTGTTAGGTGAGTGCAGGTAGATAGTGGTGGGGATTGGTCAGTGAGGTGGGAGGAGCGGATAGGTAGGAGGGAAGACGGACATGTTGTGTCAGGTCAAGGAGGCGGGCTGTAGGCTTCCAAGGCGGAATATGAGGTGCTGCTCCTCCAGTTTGTGGGTGGTGTCATTGTGACACTGGAGGAGGCCCAGGATGGACATGTCACCCAGGGAGAGGGGGGAGGAGTTGAAGTGGTTTCCGTCTCGAAGATGTTGTCGTTAATTGTGAACAGAGTGCAGGCGCTCTACAAAAGGGCCTCCGCTTGGTCTCACTGATGCAGAGGAGGCCACATCGGGAGCAGCGGATACAATATACCACATTAGCAGATGTGCAGGTGAACATCTGTCTGATGTGGAAGGTTTTTTTGGGGCCTGGGATGGAGGTGAGGAGGGAGGCGTAGAGACAGGTGTAGCACTTCCTGCGGTTGCAGGGAAAAGTGCGGGGGGTGGTGGGGCTAGTGGGAGTGTGGAGCAGATGAAGGAGTCGTGGAGAGAGTGGTCCCTCCGGAAGACAGATAAGGGTGGGGAGGGAAATATATCCTTGGTTGTGGCGGAGGATGATGCATTGAATCCAGAGGTTAAAGGGGTGATACATGAGGACAAGGGGGATTCTGTCTATGTTTTTATTACGGGGAGGGGTTGTGAGGGCAGAGCTGCTGGAAACGCAAGAGATGCAGTCGAGGGCGTTCTTGACCACTTGAAATTTGCGGTCCTTGAAATATGAGAACATCTGGGATTTTCTGGAGTGGAACGCCTCAACTTGGGAGCAGATGCAGCAGAGGCGGAGGAATTGGGAATAGGATATTGCATTCTTGCAGGAAGGTGGGTGAGAGGAGGTGTATTCTAGGTAGTTGTGGGTGTCGGTGGGCTTGAAATTGATATCAGTTTCGAGGTGGTCACCAGAGATGGAGACAAAGAATCCAGGAAGGACAGAGAGGTATCAGGGATGGTCCAGGTGAACTTAAGGTTGGGGTGGGAGGTGTTAGTAAAGTGGATGAACTGTTCGAGCTCCTTGTGGGAGCAAGAGGCGGCACTGATTCAGTCATCGATGCAGTTGTGGAAGATGTGGGGGTAGTGCCAGTGTAGCTGCGGAAGAGAGACTGTCCCACTTATCCTGCAAAGAGGCAGACATAGCTTGGGCCCATGCAGGTTCCCATGGCCTGTAGGAAGTGGGAGGAATTGAAGGAGAAGTTGTTAAGGGTAAGGACAAGTTCAGTTAAGCGGATAAGGGTGTCAGTGGAGGGGGACTGGTCGGGCCTGCGGGAGAGGAAGAAGCAGAGGGCCTTTAGGCCATCTGCATGGGCAATGCAAATATATAGGGACTGGACGTCCATGGTGAAGATGAGGTGTTCAGGACCAGGGAATTGGAAGTTCTGGGGGAGGTGGAGGGCATGGGTGGTGTCATGGACGTAGGTGGGGAGTTCCTGGACCAGAGGGGAGAAAATGGAGTCGAGATAAGTGGAGATAGGTTCAGTGGGGCAGGAGCAGGCGGAGACAATAGGTCGACCAGGGCAGTCAGGTTTGTGGATTTTGGGAAAGAGATAGAAAGGGATGGTCGGGGTTGGGGAACGACGAGGTTGAAGGCTGTGGGTGGGAGGCCACCTGAGGTGATGAGGTTGTGGCTGGTCTGGGAGATGATGTTTTGGTGCTCGGGGGTGGGGTCATGATCAAGGGGGAGGTAGGTGGTGGTGTCAGAGAGCTGGTGCCTGGCGTCAGTGTTGTAAAGGTCAGTGCTCCAGACCACAACTGCGCCTCCCTTGTCCGCAGGTTTTATGGTGAGGTTAGGGTTGGAGCATAGGGCTGCACATTCTGTGGGGTACGGGTTGGAGTGGGTGAGAGGGATGGAGAGGTTGAGGCGATTGATGTCACGACGGCAGTTGGAGATGAAAAGGTCAAGGGAAGGAGGCCTTGGGGTGGTGTCCAGGAGGATGGGGTGTGTTGGAGGCAAGGGAAGGGGTCTGTTCTCCCAATTCCTCAGCCTCTGCCACATTTGCTCCCAAGATGAGGTGTTCCACTCCCGAACATCCCAGATGTCCTTGTATTCAAGGACCGTAACTACTCCCTTCAGTGGTCGAAAACGCCCTCGACCGCATATCTTGCTTTTCCGGTACCTCTGCCCTCACACTCCCTACCCGCAATAAAACAAAGACAGAATCCCCCTTGTCCTCATGTATCACCCCATTAACCTCTGGATTCAACGCATCATTCTCCGCCACTTCTGCCACCTACAATCTGACCCCACTACAAAGGATATATTTCCCTCCCCACCCTTAACTGCCTTCCGGAGGGACTGGTCTCTCCGCGACTCCCTCGTCTGCTCCACACTCCTTACTAGCCCCACCACCCCCGGCACCTTTCCCTGCAACCGCAGGAAGTGCTACACCTGCCCCCAACACTTCCCCCTCCCAGGCCCCAAAAAATCCTTCCACATTAAACAAATGTTCACCTGCACACCCTCTAATGTGGTATATTGTATCCACTGTTCCCAATGTGGCCTCGTCTATATCGGGGAGACCAAGCAGAGGCTTGGAGACCGCTTCGTAGAGCACCTGCGCTCGCTTCAAGACAAACAACAACACCTCCCAGTCGCGAACCACTTCATCATCATAGAATCCCCACAGTGTGGAAACAGGCCCTTTGGCCCAACAAGTCCACACTGACCCTCACAGCATCCCACCCAGACCCATCCCCCTATAACTCACCTAATCTCCACATCCCTGAACACTATGGGCAATTTAGCACAGCCAATCCACCCTAACCTGCACATCTTTGGACTGTGGGAGGAAACCTACACAGACACTGGGTGAATGTGCAAACTTCACACAGGCAGTCGCCTGAGGGTGGAATTGAACCTGGGTCCCTGGTGCTGTGAGGCAGCAGTGCTAACCACTGAGCCACCATGTCGCCCCATCCCACTGCCTGGACGACATGTCCATCCTGGGCCTGCTCCAATGTCACATCGATGCCACCCAGACACTGGAGGAGCAGCACCTCATATTCTGCCTTGGGAGCCTACAGCCCAATGGTCTCAATGTGGACTTTACTAGTTTCAAAATGTGCCCACACCTGGCCTCATCCCATTACCAACCCTCCCTCTCATCCCCGCCTCCTTGACCAATGGGGAGGAAAATGCCTGCGATCTCACCTGAAGTGGGTGAGGTAAGTGTCTCAAATCGTGTGCGAGGGGGGTAGAAAGACCCAACAGATGTGAGGCCACTTAAAAGGAAACTACAGTGCACACAGACCCACGCACTATACAGGAAGCAGCTTTGTGTGGTCCCTAATCTCTGCTGCATATGCCCCTACCCCAGACCACTTCGATTATACCAACACGTTTGAACACAGAAGCAAGGGAAAGAATAATGGTGGGTTAGGATGAGGGGCAATGGTGAAGGTAATAATCCATAGTCCTATATATGGATTCAGAGATAGTGGGAACTGCCAGTGCTGGAGAATCTGAGATAATAAGGTATAGAGCTGGATGATCACAGCAGGCCAAGCAGCATCAGAGGAGCAGGAAAGCTGATGTTTCGGGTCTGGACCATTTTTATGAAGACATTGTGCCGAGCTGTTTGTGTTCAATAGAGCTTGAGTGTACTTCAGTGATGGGGAATTGTATGTGTTCTGTGTACCAGCAATGGATATCATTAGCATTATTGCTCAACCATAGCTAGGCGATCTCTGTTAAAATCATAATTGGTTATAATACTATCTTAAAACTAACAACAACTATCGGTGTTCTTTTGTAATTAACCGTAACTATCAGTGCCATTTTAGAACTAATTGGCAAAAACATGTATCACCTTGATTCAATCGTGCTTTGGTAATTTATAGTTAACTTGTGAAACTGCAAAATAGATGCTTGCCTCTAATCAGAATGATTAAATCCAACTTTGGGATGTAGGTTAGCACTTCCATGCAGTGCTGAGGGAGTTAAGATGCAATCTTTCAGTGAAACTTTGAACTGAGGCCCTGTTTGCCTATTTTAGTGGATATAAAAGATTGCCTTGACTATTTGAAGGAGGGAAGGGAGTTTTCATGGGGTCCTGGACATCATGTTTTCTTTACCCAACATGATCCAAACACATCAGTCACTTTCTTTTTTTAGTTATTTATGGGATCTTGCTTTGTGCAATTTCCTTTTGCCATTTTTAGCTGTCACTCTGACTACACTCTGTAAGAAATTAATTGGCTGTGAAGGTCTTTGGAACCTTCTGCAAATGGGACATAGTGATTTCTAAATACATATTTGTTAGGTTGTTCTTTCTTTTCCTTTATTGGTATTTTGTTCATATTTATTAATACCTTTGACAGAATCGAAACGAGTAAGTGATGAGGTAAAACCCATTTCATCCTGGCAGGTTGTAATTTAAAATCAAGAGGTACATTTATCTCAGAGAAGCTAGAGTATAAAAATATGGACAAGATGCTTCAGTTGAACAGGGCATTGGTCGGAATCAGTTTTTGGCTCCAACCCTTTGGAAAGATATATTCACATTAGAGAGGGTACAGTGATGATTCATCAGAATAAATCTGAGTTTAAAGGCCTACGTTAATGCTTCCCAGATCTTCTCCCGCTGTGACACCAGTTTAAGTCTTGAAAGTTTTTGTGAGCTCCTCGGTGAGAGCTATCAGAATAGGGGGTTGTGAGGGTGGGGAGTGGAGCTGACTCAGAGTTCATGACTCTAAAGTTACAGCTTGTGACCTCACTTGAGATCCCAAACCCCACTTTAGTAAACTTTGGATTAAGTTATGTGGGAAAATTGCATTCCATTAAACTTAGTGTGTGATCTATGCAAGATCTTTATAAGATGATGCATTTAAAAGAGTAGACGCAGAGAAATTATTTCCACTGGTGGGAAATCCAGAACACAATGCTTAAAATTGGACTATTCACTATTTAATGGTGAAGGAAAGAAGAAATCTTTCATGCAAAATGTTGTGGAAACCTGGGATTCACTCCTCCAAAAAGATTGTGGTTTCTAGGGTAACTGAAGTTTTTGGGGCTGTGATTGATACATTTCTGGTAGAACCATAGAGTCATAGACATATACAGCACAAAAACAGACCCTTCGTCCAACTTGTCCATGCTAACCAGATATCCTAAATAAATCTAGTCCCATTTGCCAGCATTTGGCCCATATCCCTCTAAACTCTTACTACTCCTATACCCATCCAGATATCTTTTAAATATTGTAATTGTAGCAGCCTCCACCACTTCCTCTGGCAGCTCATTGCACACAAACATCACTCTCTGCGTGAAAAAGTTGCCCCTTAGGTCCCTTGCAAATCTTTGCCCTCTCATCTTAAACATATGCCCTCTAGTTTTGGACTCCCACATCCTGGGGAAATGACTTTATCTACCTACCCTATCTATGATTTTATAAAGCTCTATAAGGTCACACCTCAGCCTCAGATGCTCCAGGGAAAGAAGCCCTCTGCCTATAGCTCAAACCCTCCAACCCTGGCAAAATTCTTGTGAATCTTTACTGAACCCTTTCAAGTTTCACAACATCCTTCCTCAAGCAGAGAACAGAATTGCATGCAATATTCCAATCGCGGTTGAACCAATATCCTGTACAGCCGCATGATGACCTCCCAACTCCTATACTCAATGCAAGGTAAGGATATTGAGAGATATGGAGCAAAAATGAGTGAATAGAGTTGAGACACAGATCAGCCATGATGCACTTGAACTGGAACAGGTTCAAGAGCTGAATGGCCTACTCCTGTTCTTATTTGTGTAGTCTTAAAACTGCAGATAACCTGAAAAGCAACTGAGGGACTATAGTGTATTTTAACTACATTATTTAGAAACATAGAAATGTAGAAGATAGGAGCAGGAGGAGGCTATTCGGGCCTTTGAGCCTGCTCTGCCATCCTTCATGATTCACAGGCAATTAAAATGGCTTTTGTAAATCACGTGACCTTTGGCATTTGAACTACTGATAGTACCAATTCTGAAGTGAATACTTAACTTAAAATAGATATTCACAGCCATTGGGGGAATTCATACATTCATATATGTGTAAGGATGAATCAGCATAACAGGTCTGTGGAATGTCAAGCCTCTCCCTCTCTCTCACTCTCTCTCTCTCCATCTTTCATTCTAGATAAAAGGGTGTTTGAGATGGATGGATCATGAATTGACCTGATCAACTTTCCATTGTATTATGATGGCTTTCCCAATCGAAATTAGACTGAGTGAATCTCAAATTTGTTACATTTCAACACAGGATGTTAGAATCAATATACGCATCATTCATTACTTGGAAAATGGATGTTGAATGTGTAAAATTCACGTTTTAGGACAGCTATGTCTGTTTGGTCTGCTTAAAGGGACAGCTAGAAGCTACTTTTAGTCCTTGGACCAAAGCCATCAGACCAATAATTTATTGATTAGAAAGCCTGGCAGTGAACATAGTTTACATATGTGCAAGTCAGAAATCAGCCAAGATAATTAGCAGTGAGACCTTGAAAGCTGCTGATTTTAATCTAAAACTGACATAATTATATTTTCCAATCAACCTGTTCAGACATGCTAGGACACATTTCTGGAGCAAGTGGGGCTTGAACCTGGGCCTCCTGGCCCAGAGGTCAGGACAATATCACATCACCACAAGAGACCTCCTGTGTGATAATTTTGTTTTTCCTTTTTTAACATCTGGAAGTGTTAGTACGCACAACCAAATAGCTTTATTTTCTCATACCTAATCACCCATGGTATTTGCTGAAATAATTTTCTCTTGATTTAACCTAGTTTTCTAATCAACCTATTCAGAGATGTTAACTCTGGAGCAGGTGGGACTTGAACCTGGAACTCCTGGATCAAAGGTAGAGATACTACCACTGCACCACAAAAGCCCTTTGATGTAGGGATGCTATCTGTAACAGAATATTACTTTCATGTGTGTCTAATACTTATGAACAATATGAAATGCACAAGAACAAATAACCTTGATTGTTTAACTCAGAAATGCACTCCACTTAAATTATTTATTTGGGATTCATACTCCAGGGGCTTGGAATAAAATATCTCTTACATATAAAAACGCACTGTTCATGGGCAGTAAAGGGGTACAAACATTCTGTCCTTAATAACATGCTATTACTGGGCAAAAATTAATTTGTACTCTTTGGTAGCTATTTCAAACTCATCTCTAGGCATAAGAACATTAGAAATAAGAGCAGGAGAAGGCAACTCAGCCCCTCAAACCTGATCCACCATTTGATACGATCTCATCTCGGCCCCAGCTCCATTTTCCTGCTCACTTTGTATAGCCCTTCAACACATTATTAATTAAAAACCTGTCCATCTCCTTCTGAAATTTACTCAATGTTCCAGTATCTGGCACGCTCTGGAATGGTGGATTCCATAGATTCATGAACCTTTGAGAGAAGTAATTTCTCCTCATCTCTGTTTTAAATCTGTTACCCCATAGACCATGGGCCCAAGTTGAAATTAAATAAATTGTTACAGAGATAGCAGGAACTGCCGATGCTGGAGAATCTGAGATAAAAGAAGAATTTCTGAAGAAGGGTCTCGACCCGAAACGTCAACTTTCCTGCTCCTCTGATGCTGCTTGGCCTGCTGTGTTCATCCAGCTCCACAACGTTTTATCTGAAATTAAATAAAGTTTGGTGGCAGGCTTCGGGGGGTGGCTGACTCCCTCCCTGCCCTCACTGACGAGAAAGCTCTGCAGATCGAGCCCCAGTCTGTCACTAAAGAACTGACTGCTGAGATTGTCAGCGAATTACACACCTCAGCAGTGCTGTCCTCCCCCACCAGCAGCTGCCAGTCGTCAGAAGCTAGTAGCTTCTGAGTCCTAGACATTGTCGCCGGAGTCCTGGGCTTCAGGGATTCCAACAGCAAAAAAGATTTCCTGTGATAGGGGTTGCTGGGGTTGGAGGAGGAGTAGTCAGCAAGGGAAGGGGGTAAGTCTTTGATAGCTATACGTTTATTCCCCATCAAAATCCCTGTTTGCAGCAAATACAATCTGTGCCCTGGCAGGCAGGCTGCCCTAGTATCACAGTCGAAAAATCAGCTACATCTCTTGCCTGCCAAGAGGATAATTAGGGCAGTAGTGAGTTGAAGCCTTCAAGTAGTAATTAATTGACCACTTAAGGGATTTAATTGGGGTTGCCTTTGATCTTGACACGTAGCAGAATTGCTGAGGTAGCAGGAAGGGGGTGAGTATCTCTGCAGGGTCATCATGCCTAATTATGGTCCTCTGCCACATTCTCGGCCTCCTCCAAGGCACGGTTAACTTTTAATAATGGATACACAACCAATCGCATCACCAGGGTTTAGTTTTGAGAGTACAAACTCAAAGAATCCTGGAGAAACTTAACAGGTCTGGTAGCACCTGCAGAGAGAAATGCAGTTAACATTTCGAGTCTGGTCTGACTCTTCTTCAGAACTGTTTGTTCTAGATTTCCAGTATCCACGATATTTTGATTTTATATTAATTTTAAGAGAGTGTTGGAACATCTTAGCTGACAGTGGAAATATTAACCTTGATCCACTTGAAGCCAATCAAACTTCCACATATAGTCCGAATTTGTAATACAACCAATTACCAAATAAGTTTATATTACCGTCATTATGGAAATCCATGTTTGGATTCAGTCTGGTATTAAAATATCTAATATACTGAGTGATATTTTGCACATTTGTTGACAGATTTTCCAATACCTATGATTACTATTAAGTCAAAATAATATTCACACAGTGAGTAGTTAGGAATTGGAATGTGCTGCCTGGAAGTGTGGTGAAGGTGGTTCAATTAAGGCATTCAAGAGGGCATTGGATGATTGTTTGGATAGAAATAGTGTGCCAGTGTATGGGGAAAATAGCAGGAGGTTGTTATCAGGTAATGATGCTTGTTTAAACAGCCAGAGCAGGCATGCTGGGTTGAATAGCCTCATTCTGTACCATAACAGTTTTGTGCTATTTGTGAAAAGTTTTCAGATTAGAAAATCATGATAGACTCTTTGAGAGTTTAAAATAGCTTAAACATCAGAAGTTGACAAACTTGTCATTCATTGAATTTCTGATTGTGGAATCTTGTTGTATTCTAAAGGAGTCTTACATCAGTCTACAATATACAGAGTAATTTGTTGTATCTGTCTTATGAGGGGCATGGTAAAGCATTATACAGTTTTGCTCACACAATGGATGATGTAGTGGCCTTGAAAATGGTCCAGAAGAGCGCTGTGAGAATAACAGCTGATTTAGTGACTCAGATAGACTTAGTGAACTGGTTAGAAAGTGTCTAATCACGAAGATTGATAGACCGCCTTGGGTTTTCCTGACTGTCATTTTCACATCTTCGTATTTAAGGATCATTTAGATGTTGATTCAGTATTTGTGCACAACTGTATGAGAGTCTGAGACACGTAAGCATGGAAATGTGGGCAGCCCTGATGGGTGCAGGCTAAGGTCCCTGCACCGAAATAATGAGTTTCAAGGTGGCCCAAAATTGGGTCTTAGGCCTTATTTCTTTGAAGTGGGAGAACTGCAAAGAGCAAGAGACCTAAAACTTAAATTTAGAAGATTTTAGAAGACTCTTTGAATTATATATAATCTAATAGTGTTTGTATAGCCTAACTTTCAATAGAAGACAAAGTTCCACCTTTTTTTCCCTGATTTTACTAATAGTGATGCCATGTCTGGGATTAACCTAACACCTAACTGCATTGCTTCCAACATGTAAGTCAGTTAATGTGACAGGCAAATCTGATAAGCAGAGGCACAGACTCCTATGAGGAAGGCAGGGGGCCAGAGAACATGCTCTCTCTTTGAAAAATTATACATCAAAATATGCCGTTTCCTGCAATTTTGACTGATATTTTCTAAGTGATCCCACATTAGGTTTAAGAGCAGGGCTGCACCTCTCCCTGTGGATGCCAGTAATTTTAATGTACTGTACGTAGGAGTTTAGAAGAGTTTTTTACCACTATGTTAACCTCTCAAGAGAGACCACTGCGGCACAATGTACAGACCTATTTATAATAAATACAACATTCCACTGAACAAGCTTCCACCGGATTTAATATTCAGTTGAAAACTTTCTCAAGGGAAGCAGGTCTGTTCAGAGAATAGTTTTCAATATGTCTAATGATGTCATGTTGTCTGTTTTGGTAATTATTATTTCTACGGTTTTGTTAGAAAAGAATCTAAAACACATTTGGTGAAAATTTGAGACATTAAAACGAACATTTGAGAAAAGATCAGAAAATATGCAGACTTTATGGAAGTGAGTGGACACAGCATTTAATGAACATTAGAGAGATAATGGAAACTTAAAGAGCAATAAACAATGTGGAATAACAATAGGGAAAATGAGCAAAACTGGCAGAATGGAAAATTGACTGATGTCGTGACTGTAATTTGTAGAATACTGAGCCAGAGTAAATACCATCACTGTAAGTGGAAAACTGTTTGGCTTTGCTCCACTTTCAACCATTGAGCTGTTTTTTAATAAGTTTGAACGCTGTGTGCTTCTTTTCTATGCTGGAAGGGGAATTTCTGCTGAAAATAAGTTCATTTCTATATATCAGAGATAAAAGGTACTGCAGATGCTGGAGGATCCGAGATAACAAGCATGGGGCTGGATGAACACAGCAGGTCAAGCAGCATCATAGGAGCAGGAAAACTTGACGTTTCGGGCCTAAACCCTT
>JAHRHZ010000283.1:56490102-56524726 GCA_024137785.1 Ginglymostoma cirratum
TCGGGCCTAAACCCTTTCTGATGAAGGGTTTAGGCCCGAAACGTCAAGTTTTCCTGCTCCTATGATGCTGCTTGACCTGCTGTGTTCATCCAGCCCCATGCTTGTTATCTCTCATTTCTATATATCTTTTGATTGTAATTATAATTCACACCAAAGACAACAGTGCTTTAACTAAATATTAATATCACATTAAATGTTTCAGTTTTGATCTTCCTACTTCATCTTGTGGAACAGTCTGCATTGTCATTACATTTAACTTTTCTCTAAAATTAAATGAAGTTTGAGTGCTATTTTCCTAATTACTGCATTCAACTCAAAAAAAATTAACATTTCCAGTAGCACTACAAATTACATTTTGCTAGTTTCACAACTTCATTGGGACTATTGGCAGGAAAATATTTTTTTAAATAACTTATACAGTGTGAAAGCATGCCATTTGGCCCAGCTACTCTGCACTGACCCACTGAAGAGCATCCCACTCACACCCACTCTATCCCTGCAAAGCATAGACAATCCACCTAACGTGCGCATCTTTGTACTGTGGGAAGAAATTGGAGCAGCTCCACTCAGACGCAGGGAAAACATACAAACTCCACACAGACAATCACCCAAGGCTAAAATTGAACCCAGGTCCCTGGTGCTGTGAAGCAGCAGTGCTAACCACTGAGCCACGATGCTGTCCCCTCTTTTAATGATCCTTTTGCAGGAAACTGTCAGAGAAAAAGTGAAAGATTGTTTTTACTGTAATGTACGCTACTGACACACACCTGTCATTTTAGATTTTTTTGGATTTTGATTTATTTATTTGTCACATATACTAAGTATAAGAGTACGTAAGCGCAGCAAAAAGTGCACTCAGTTGCCAATCACTGGTGCCCACTTAGTTACAAAAACCTGAATAAAAAGATTTAACAGAGCCAAAAGGTAAGCAAGAAAAAAATGTCCAGATCTCAAAGCCCCAAGCCCCATCTCCACAATGGTGCAGGCGCCACTCCAATCACTAGGGCACTCAGGAGGTGACTATCGGCCCGCTCTCACCTGCCCGCTCTCACCTGCCCGCTCTCACCGGCCCGCTCTCACCAGCCTGCTCTCACCGGCCTGCTCTCACCGGCCCACTCTCACTGGACCACTGTCACTGCCTTACCGGCCCACTCTCACCACTTTCACCACTCTCACTGCCTCTCCAGCCCGCTCTCACTGCCATTGCTGCCTCACCAGCCTGCTCTGAAAACGAGCAGTCCCTTTAATGAATATAGCAGAACCCCCTGACTGACCTTAGTAAGGGATATTCCTCCTTGACTTTCAGACATAGCCATTCACTTGAAGCACATGCAGTGTGTTTGCTGCATAAACTACTGGCATTTGCTGTAAATGTGATATTGACGTAGTGTGGTGCCACAAAACAACTTCTCCATCCCCCTGACTATTCAGTGCTTCCCACTGTGACAAGCTGCCTACTTCTCCCATTCTGTGCAAAAAAGCAATGTGAAGTATACAGAGGCAGGCAGCTTCCAAGTAAGCACAAAGTGAGTGAACACCGAGAATAGGAACCATAGGCTGCTTTCTGTGTAGACGCATGAGGTGCATATGTCTCCATGTGTAAGACAGTATCCTGTCCGAAACAGTAAGTTATAGGTGTCCCTGATCTCCGAAGGCGACATAGTGTGAGAGTTGGACCAAGAACAGGCAGTGTAATGTGGTGAGGCTCGTGGTTTGTTGATGCCGATTAGTATAGACAATGGGTTGAGGAGGATGGTGTGCATGGAGCATACCATGGGTGTTGGGTGAAGACAGGGTTGGATAAATTCTGGGACAAGCATTCAGGGAGCTGCATGAGTCACAACAACCTAGTACGGCAGATTATAAGGAGGCCAAATAGAATTTTGACATTTATTGCTAAAGGAATGGAATATTAAGGTAGGGAAGTGTGGCTGCAATTGTATAAGGCGTTGGCGAACCCATATCTGGAGTACTCTGTACAGTTTTAGTCCCCTTAATTGAGGAAGGATGTTATTGTATTGCAGTTCAGAGATTGTTCACTAGATTTATTCCAGAAGTAAAAGGCTTGTCTTATGAGGAGACATTGAGCAATTTAGGACATTTTACTCGCTAGAGTTTTGAAGGGTGAAAGAAGATCTAATTGAGATATATATGATACTAAAGAGGATTGCTATAGTTGATGGAGAGTTGGTGTTTCCCCTTTTAGGAATGAGAGGTCATAGTTTTATAATAAGAGGTGACATATTTAAAACAGAGATGAGATAGCTGTCAAAGGGTCTTGAATCTGTAGAATTCACTATTCCAGTGTGCAGTGGATGCCAGGTTACTGAATAAATATAAGGAGGAGCCAGACAGATTTTTCACAGGTTAAAGAATTATAGGAGCACGCAAGAAAATGGAGTTGGGCCAAAATGATCCATGGTTGTACTAAATGATGGAGCAGTCCCAAGAGGCTGAATTGCCAACTCGTGTTCCTAGTTCTTAAATTCTTATTGGCAGAGGGGCTAACAAGAGCTATGGAGGCTTGAATAGTTTGTACTTCCAGGGAATTTACTAATTCAGTGTCATCCGTGGGTTTGGTGGAGGGCCATTGGTTGGCATTGAGGATAAGGGATCATATGGGGTGGGTTGGGGTGTAGTTTGTAACTGGGCATGAGGGACCATTATTGTTGCTTCTTGGCATCCAGCCAATGAAGATCTATGAGGTGTAATTGGGGCACATTCGGTGTCATATTTTGGCATGCTGAGTTGTGTGGGATGATGAAGATTGAGGATTTATGTATGGCAGCATCTGTGGAGAGAGATACAGAGTTCACGTTTTGAGTCCAAAGATTTTTTTTAAAATTTATTCTTGAAGGCCATTAGTTTGCTTTTGGTTTAGAATAATCAAGGATTGATTTGAGCTTGGAAAACCCAGACATGGAACGCTTTTATGGCAGTTCAGAGGAGACATTAAGTCAGAAGTGAATATAGTTTCTCTCCTAGACAGGAGGATAGGACAGTTCAGGGGTAGCAGTTAGCTCAGTGCGAAAGCTTAGTTTGTGAAACTTCCGAACCAGGAGTACCTGGTTAGAAATCTGCAGAAGATTAACGGCTGTTAATTAAAATATATTTTAAAAATTTGCCAATCCAAGTTGTATTCTGCAATCTGACTTGTGCAGTGGTACCATCAGCTGGAGTCATAACAAGTCCCATTAATAATTTATTTATTTCAGAACATGCCCAGCTTTTTCAAGCCTAAGCATGTGTTTTAGTGCCAATTGTCTGGGTAAGATCATGTTATTGCGAAGTTTGTGAGGAGCAGGACATCATGGACAGCAAACTGCTGATGTGTGGACACCAGAAATTGATGTTCAATTTGTTCTTATTGTGAGTGCTCATAGCATCACAGTCATCCTGACCAAAGAGTCTATATAGTGCAAACAATTCTAATTTTGCCTTCTGTAGTATTTAACCTATGTAAGTATAATTTCTTCAACAATTTATCTGATCATCTTGGTTAACTTCTGTTACAATTACCTCATGGGTGGTCTGCACTCACTTCGACTGATGCTACATGTTAAAATAGAAAATAAAGTTAACTATCACGTTAACTACCACTGTTTGGAAAAACAAACACAGCAACAAATGGAAGATGGAAGCTAACTCAATTACTTGGGTTACTTTTGATGTTATATACAGAATTTTAACATATCTAAACTGCAATAAAACAATACATATATTTTAGTGGTGTCATAACACCATAATTTTCATATGTAAATTGTTAAATAGTGTCTTTGATGCATTTGCACGTGCTCCACATTTTAGATGAAAAAGCTTACTTTTAAAATGCATCTCAATGTTGTCAGATTGTGAGCGTTCCATGGACTTTATACAAGCAACGAGTCAGGCCTGGCTGCCATAAAAGTACTGTTTTCCTCAAAATCCTGCCTTGAGGACATTTATAGGGTTAAAGTTATTACCAGGTAGAAATTTATTTTCCAAGTTGCATGTCTGCAGGAAAAAAAGTGGTTTAAAATCAAACATTCCAGTCATTTGAAAAAGAGAAGCAGATTTACTGGGGTGTGGTGGGGATTGGGTAGGGGGAGGAAGAAGTTAGGATCAGCTGAAGGACAAAAGACAAGGAAATGGGACTGAGGGTTGGGGGGAGGGGATAGCAGGGTGGGTACATTCTACTGAGATGTCTGAGGTGACTATGGTCCTTGCGGAGCCTGAGCATCTGGTTTATATTAGCTTGGATGAAAAGGTGACTTGTAAATATATGACTGAGCAAGCTCAGTTCTTAGAGAACTATACAGTGAAAAACTGAGACTTGCTGAGTGTCAGCTTTAAGCCTCCTATTTTCTGAAAGAAAAAGTCAGTTAATCGCAATAAATTTTCTCAAGAATTTTTATGAGCTGCTGCTTGCAAACGCAGAACCATACACATTATAAAAATGCTATTACATGCTTCTAAGATTTACTTTTAAATGTATAGTCTACCTTTGATGGAAAATTGCTCTCTGTAGGCTACCATGAAATGTTATAGTTATTGAAGTGCCTTTTTTTTTGCTTTAGTTCATTTCTGTTGAGATCATTAAATGTCTGTGTCTTGGAGTTTTTTGTTTCAGAGCCAAAAACAGAAAGAAAAAGTTGCTGTAAAATTTACGCATCGAAAAATCTTCTGATAATTTAAAATGTATCTTTAAGGCTAGATTTAAAATGTTGTGATAAAACTACTGGTTGAACAAAAAAAATTATTTCATGTCAAAAACATTAAACTCTTGTCCTAAGCTTCTGAAAATTCTAAAATGTTCCAACCGATTTATTTATGTATTTTGTTGCGCTTCTGTAATGACGTGGGGAGAGAACGGAAGTTAAATTTGTAAGAAACAGAGCATTTAAAAGGATAGAGAACTGTTTAATTTGGGAAAAATAAACTAACAGTCTTGCAGAGGAAATTGCTGTGCATATTTAATATATGTGTGTGTGTATGTATGTATATTTTAAAAAAGCAGAAATGTTATTGATATAAAGCAGGTCAGTCAGAAGCTGAAAGGCAAAGACAATCTCAATCAGAGAGGCACAAAGATGGGTGCTATGGTGCGTGGAAAAGATCACCACTGGAAAGTAGTGTTGGCCTCGAGCAGTCAACCAGAAAGGTTATCTTCAGGATAGGAGATGGAGTTTTGTGCATTACATGAATGGAAGATGGAATTGGTAGATGGAGTTTAACCCTGAAAAGTGTGAGGTGATTCACTTTGGAAGGACAAATTTAAAAGCAGAATACGGGGTTAACGGGAAGATTCTTGGCAGTGTGGAGGAGCAGAGGGATCTCAGGGTTCATGTCCACAGTTCCCTGAAAGCTGCCACCCAGGTGGATAGAGTTGTTAAGAAGGCGTATGGTATGTTAGCCTCAATAGAAGGATTGAGTTCAAGAGCCGTGAAGTTATGCTCCAGCTATACAAAACCCTGGTTTGGCCACATCTGGAGTATTGTGTCCAGGTCTGGTCGCCTCATTGCAGGAAAGATGTGAAAGCATTGGAAAAGGTGCAGAGGAGATTTAGACAATAGACAATAGACAATAGACAATAGGTGCAGGAGTAGGCCATTCAGCCCTTCGAGCCAGCACCACCATTCATTATGATCATGGCTGATCATCCACAATCCGTATCCTGTTCCTGCCTTATCCCCATAACCCTTGATTCCATTATCTATAAGAGCTCTATCCATCTCATTCTTGAAAGTATCCAGAGACTTGGCCTCCACTGCCTTCTGGGGCAGAGCATTCCATATATCCACCACTCTCTGGGTGAAGAAGTTTTTCCTCAACGCTGTTCTAAATGGCCTACCCCTTATTTTTAAACTGTGTCCTCTGGTTCTGGACTCACCCATCAGCAGAAACTCTGCCTCCAGAGTGTCCAATCCCTTAATAATCTTATACGTCTCAATCAGAACCCCTCTCATCCTTCTAAACTCAAGTGTATACAAGCCCAGTCGTTCCAATCTTTCAACATATGATCGTCCCACCATTCCGGGAATTAACCTCGTGAACATACGCTGCACTCCCTCAATAGCAAGAATGTCCTTCCTCAAATTTGGAGACCAAAACTGCACACAATACTCCAGGTGCAGTCCCACCAGGGCCCTGTACAGCTGCAGAAGGACCTCTTTGCTCCTATACTCAATTCCTCTTGTTACTAGGATGCTGCCTGGAATAGGGGGAAGGTCTTGTGAGGAAAGTTTGAGAGAGCTAGGGCTTTTCTCTTTAGAACGATGAAGGATGAGAGGTAACTTGATAGAGGTGTACAAAATGATCAGAGGTATAGATAGAGTGGACAACCAGAGATTTTTTCCTAGGGTGGAGGTAGTTATTACGAGGGGGCATAGTTTTAAAGTGAGTGGAGGTAGATATAGGGGAGATGTCAGAGGTAGGTTCTTTACTCAGAGAGTGGTAGGGGCGTGGAATGCATTACCAGAAAGGGTAGTGGAGTCAGCCTCATTAGGGGCATTTAAGTGGCTATTAGATAGGCACATGGATGATAGTATAAGATAGGGGTGGAGGTTAGATAGACCTTAAGTTTAGGCTAAAAGTTCGGCACAACATCGTGGGCCGAAGGACCTGTACTGTGCTGTACTGATCTATGTTCTATGTATGAAGCTCCTGCTACACTAAACTTAGTCAAGTAACTGTCGAAGGTAATACGAGATGTGGAAAAGTGCACAGACTTCCCCTGAATGGAAAGGAATAACATAAATACTATTTAAAGGAATATTGGGTGCAATCTTGGTGAGGAGTTGGGCGTCTCGCTTGTCGTGTGGAGAACGGGTGAAGGAATCTTGCTGCCTGTTTAGAGAAAAGCCCATAAGACCACAAGCCGATCAGGCAGTGGTCAGGCTACCCGGTGGGTATTCCTCCTGAATCAAGACCTGGGCAGGTGGGGGTGGGGAGTTAGGAGCAAGGTAGAGGATGGTAGAGAGCTGTCTGTATCCAGGGGTCAGCAACTGTTGTGCTCAGCAGATGTGGCCATGCAGGACGACACTGAGCAGGGTTCCAGGTAAGTAAAATAGGCTTTCACTGCATGGGGGTCAGGAGAGTAGTAAGAGGGCCAGTAGGAAGGACAGAGGTGTTGGTATCTCTCAGCATCCCTTCCTCCCTGTTCATATATCCAATCCCTCGATCAGGTTTGTTTGAGCAACCAACACAACCCCAGAGACAACAAGCTGGCTGCCGTCTGTGAGCAGTGAAGCAGGCCTGCCAGCCTGCAAATGCACCGCTACCGGGCTTTCATTGGCAATGGGCTGGCAAGGGTGCCCATTGGTCTTCATGACCAGCACTTAATTCAGCTGGAAATGGGAAGGGAGTGGGGTTTGAGTCACCACCACCCCATCTCAGTAAATGCCCTTCCTGCCTCCAAGTTCACGAGCAGCAAGAGAGGAAGATTCTGCCCGTTGGGCGGAATTTTGTGACCTCTTCTAAGGCTGTTTGGTGACAGGGGCACGCTTAAACAAGTAGACGGTTGTTGGATAAGAACCCCATCACCTTCCTCGAAATGGCATTCCCACCCCATCGCCAAGCCCTTCCCTAACGGCATATTGAGTCTATGTACTGCAGTGGTTCAAGAAGGCAGCTCACAACCCACAGGCAACTCGCGATTGGCAATAAATGCTGGCCAGCCAGTGACACCCAAGTCCCACAAGAGAATCAGAAAAGTTGAAGACTCTGATTGAATAGTTTCTGCCAACTAAAGGCGGTCATCCTGTCCACAATTCATTCTTGGCCAATAGTGATCAGCAGCTTGCCATACAGACAGCAAGACCAACCTATGTGGGGTTACCTGTGGGTTTCTGAGGGTTCGGTGCACACTGATCAATTGAGGGAATGGGAGGAGTTGGGAGGTACCCACTAGGACCCACTCACTTGCCCCTTCCTCCTAGAACCAGCCACCCCCAATCCCCCAACCACTCCCATCTTGCCATCACTCAACTTTGGCCTGGGATCTAACACTACAACTGGCTTCAGACACTGTCTCCCTAGGGATAATGTCATTCAATCAATCTGCCAGGCATCACATCTCCCAGTGGGTAGTAATTCTTCCTCCCGGTGCTTAATCCTAGCAGCTATTTACTTACTACTGGCTTTTCAAGTGCCTGATTGGAATGAGATGATGTGGCCCTGCCTAAAAAGAGATGATATGGAACTTCTGTTGGTTGTCCAGTCAAAGGCTGCGACATCATTTGCGCTGATTCTTACTTCATTCTGATTTTGTGATAGTCCGATATATTAGAAGATTTCCTTTATTAACTTTTCTGTCATTGCTATTTCTATCGCTGTTGGACCATCAACCATACATTCCATTCTCAGGCCCATCCACAGAAAACTATGGATAATCTGTGGATTTAACAAGTCAACAGAAAATTTCAAAAGGTAAATGATAAATACTTGAAATCGCAAAATTTACAGAGCTACAGGGAGAGAACACTGGAGTGGGAATAACTGGATTGTGCCGCCAAAAACCTCTCCTAAATGGGCTGAATGGCCTCTGGTGTAATACCACTCTAGGATTACATGACTGTATAAAAATACTTCAATCATGAATAGGATAAAAAGTGAGATACTTCAGGTTGTGTTTCTTGCTCGTTTAGGTTATTTTCCTTGACTGGGAAATTGTTAACATCTTTCCCATCATTCAGAATGATGTGAACTGAACAGGTAATGTTTCTTCATTCACAATAGGTTTAAATCTGACAATTTCTGTATGTTAATTGATTTCTAAAGATGCCAGACAATGATCTCTGTTACACATTAGCTGAGGACTAATTCAATCTCGACTTTGACAGTGAAACAGCTTGCTGACTCTCAGCATCCAAGTTCATCCATGAAAAATGACCACTTGTTAGGAATGTTGCTGGTGACCACATGACCATTTAATTTGGTGTGACTTACCATCAAAAGAGCGGAGTTGAAAGCATTGAGGAGAAACGTCTGACTAGACTTTCTTCCTTTGGACTAAGTTATTTTATACAATCCTCACATTTTACTTAACTCCAGTCTTTTTGGCATCTCCTTCCATCTCTCTTTCTTTCAAGACAGTTTGCAACAATCTCTTGTGTTACTTGTCTCTCAAAAAAAGACTCCAGATGAGACAGATTAGCAAGGTACTTGGATGGAACATTATGTTGTTGCTAACTGGCTAATTTAGCTAATAGCTCCCATCTGAAACCTGCTTTAGTTACTAAGGGCTGGATTTTGGTTACTGAGGCAGGTAACTCGCCTTGGTTTTCTAGGACTTTAGGCCTTGTATCTATCATTTGTGATCTTTACTACCCCATTCAATGTCAAGGTCCCTTCTACCTTCCAAGCCAACTCATGTCCCACAAATGCCATCGTATTGGTGCTTAAACTGTCCATGCAGGCTAATGTTTCTGGAGCAAAGGAAAAGTACACCTTCACAAACCTTATTATGCATGTTTGGCTGTGAGCCTAGATTAATAAAAGGGTTTTGTTTTGACAATGGAACTGAATAGATGATTTTGCTTGGTTGACATTTTTTTAAGTAGCTCTAATAAACTCTTTCTGTGATAATAAGTTCTTTCTATGATCTCTTTTGCCAATGTCTCAATGTTTATTTGGACAAGATTAAGAGGTGTGAAGCATTTGATGCCTTTGTTTTTGGTAGTTTGGTAGTCTGTTTGATTGCCACTTTTGTAGTGTTATTGGAACTTAATGTCAAAAGAAGATTTGTGAAAGAGTGTTTCCTTTCAGCGGTTTCACACTTGCCATTGTTATTATATGGCTCATTAGTTATGTACATACGGCAAGATGGGTAAATAGGGATGGAAGGGCATGAATTGGTATTGAGAGCATGAGGCCCATGGGGTGTGTTTGGGAGCAATCAGCTGGCAGTATAGGGGAAAAGAACACATGGATAGGCCATGACAGCAAGGTAAGAACTTCTGACTTCACCTTTCTAAACATTGTCAAATCCAGATGCTGATTCATGAGTCCTCTGAGGGGACTGTGAATAAGGGTCCTTGAGAAGCTGCCCTGACTCCATCAAAACTGCAGGTAGCCAGGAGATGCCTACTGTGTTGGCCAGGTTGGAAGTACAGTTTAGCTTGCTGGCTGCATCCTACCAACACCAACAAAAATTTGGCAGTTTCATGAATAAGGGTGTAATTCCCAAAATCAGGCCCTACCCACTCCAGCACCAGAACTCCACAAAAATCCAGGCCTGAATTTGCCTTCCAGACAGAAGGAAAACTTTACCCGCTGTTGCCTGCAGGCTGTTGGTGGAGTTACCCTAATTCAAACAAAAAAATGTAATAACATTGCAAAGGTTGAAATTAGACAAAGGATGTTTTTAAGAACATGATTTAGTTATATGTAAAGAAAAGATGCATTTGCGTACTTTTAAAAAAATGTTGTCTGTTCACAATTATGTTTATTCTCTATTAAAAATATACGATTTCCCTTTGGAACCACAATTGGGTGCTGAGATTTAAACGTGCAATGTTACAGACTTCATTTATTTTGTCTGCAATGACGTCAAATGTCCTCAGAGGGGAAGGTTTTCAGGTCTCCGAGTGCAGTGTTACAACCTGGATTTCTGCAGCACACAGCACACAGCTAACATAATTTGGCAAAGGATTGTGTTTGTAAGTAAACTACTGAGTTCCACTTTAAAAATAAATTGATGTTGACTCCAATCACTGCAGTGCAGTCTAATGACCTCCGGATGGTCTGGATTGTGAGCTGCACAGAATAAAAAGTGGTTAAGTTAACTTCAATTAAGCTTAAATTTGACAAATACAATTCCCCCTTCAGTTATCAGAATGGTCTGAAACTTGGGTACATTTTAACCTCTAATTTTGCTAGAAAAGCCCTGTTAGTTCTCGGTCCTGGAGCTTGTCAACTTGCCTGGACAATTATCTGTTAAAACAACATTTCTTTCCACTGAAAGTTTAGATTTTTATCCTGTTTTTCAATGTAACTGTCATTAAATTGTTTATCGAGACCTCTCTTGATTTTTATTGTCCTCCAGTGATGGTACCTATTTTCATGGCACCATGTCTAGGACATATCCAGAGATCCAGCTGTGAGGAAGAATCTCCTCATTAACTGGCTGGCTGAAGTGCAGGAATCCATCACCATAATTGACGGTCTCTAAACCCAGCTCCACAGGTAGAGTTTCTATTTACTCTACAAGTGCATTTCAAACTCTCCTGCTGGGAAGTACCTTGCTTAGTTAAGCTGACAGTGTTTAGATACAGACCAAGGCTAAAAGCCATATTAATGTGCCTGAGAGCTGGTCAATCATCAGTTCGTGACAAAGGATTGACTTAGTTCCAATCATCTCTTGCCTAATGTGGAAGGCATCTAGATCTCTGAGATATTTTTAATCTCCCCTTCAAATAATGAGAACTGTTACTTGTTGGTTGTTAGCCAACAGAGAATTGTGGGTCTAGGATGGGGTTGACTGGAGAGGAAATGTTGGGATATCCTCATCAGTGGCAGTGATGAGTTACAGAATCCTACCAATTATAGGCACATTGCTTCTGTTTATTGTGACCACTGCCAGGTACATCTTATAGGGCTCACTTTAATGGATGAATGTGCAGTTCAGAAAAGGGCTGAAGTTTCAGATTGTTTCCAAGCTGAACTGCAAGTACAAGCAGAGCATTAACCATACCATCCGCTCTTGACTCTGCTCCATTGACAGTCCCACAGACCTGGTACCAAGTTCCATGGCGAGTATCGCTGCTTCTTGAGTGACTTGTCTTTAATACTCAAAGCACAAAGGCTATCTTAATTGAGTCTGGCCAGCTGGCCTTTGACATAAAGAAAGGACAGGTAAGGGATTTGATGTTAAAGGTCTGAAATTTGCCCACAACATATGACTATGACACAGCAACTGCAGACCAGAGATTGCAGCAAGTTATTCATTCATTTTAAACTGCCTGCTTTGTCACTGTGAACCTTATGCTGATACATAATAGTTGGTGAATTTGAGATAGTTTGCAGTGACTGGCATAGGATCAGTACCACATCAAAGCCTGATCTATTCCATTCACTCAAAAGAAATCAAGTCTGTGGAACGTAGATTAATCTCATGGATCACCCAGGATAGAGGAGGACATTGTGGACAGATCCTCTTCAGGTGACGGGTGTATTTGACTAATACTGGAGATAATGGCTGTACTCTCTAGTCTGTGGGGACTACTACCCTGGCTATAGTGACAGAATGGGGCGTGAATCTCCACAGACCAAAGTTCCTGCAGCCACCAACCTCAATGTTGTTAGTAACAGTGTGAAATGTTCAACTTATATTCTTCCAAGATTCATTTCATTTCTGGGAAAGATCTTGAGTCACTATTTTAATTGGTGCCATTATTGATACTGAGGAGGATGGTCTGATATTTATCAGCTGATAAATTGGGGAGAGCAACGGCAGATGGAGTTTAATCCCGATGAGTATAAGGTGATGTGTTTTGGGAGGTCCAATAAAGAAAGGTTATACATAACAAATAGTAGATCTTGAGGGAGTGCCGAGGAACAAAGGGACCTTTATGTTCAAGTCCATAGAACCCTGAAGGTGTTAGCACAGACAGACAGGGTGATAAATGAGGCATAGAGGATGCTTGCCTTCATTAGCCAGGGTGTAGAAATAGGTGTAAGGAAGGCTTGTTACAACTTCATAAAACATTGGTTAGGCAACAGATGGCACTCTGTACGCAGTTCTGGTTGTCACACTATCAGAAAGATGTGATTGCATTGGAGAGGTGCAGAGGGGATTCGTCAGGGTGGGATGTCATGTTAAGATTATACTGGACATTGGTGAGGCCTCTTCTGAAGTGCCTGTGTGCAGTTCTGGTCACCCTGTTACATTAATAATTTGGAGAGGGTTCAGAAAAGATTTACCAGGATGTTGCCAAGAACACAGGGTTTCTGTTATAAGGATAGGCTGGGAAGTTTTTTTAGTGGAGCATAGGAGGTTGAGAGGTGACTTTATAGAGGTTTATAAAATCATGAGGGGCATAGATAAGGTGAATAGCTAGGGTCTTTTCCCTAAAATGGGGCAGTTCAAAGCTAGGAGGCATTTTTTAAGGTGAGAGGAGAAAGATTTAAAAAGGTCATTAGAGGCAACTTTTTTACACAGGGAGTGGTTAGTGTGTGGAGTGAACTGCGGGAGGAAGTGATGGATGCAGGTACAGTTACAGCATTTAAAAGTCATTTGGAAATGTACATGAATGGGAAAGGTTTGGAGGGATATGGGCCAAACACAAATAAGTGGGACTAATTTAGTTTGGGAACATGGTCAGCATGGACAAGTTGGACTGAAGGGGCTGTTTCCATGCTGTATGACTCTTTGACTCGATGACACCGTGTTGCCTGGGCTGAAAAGTCTCAGTCATAAGGACAGACTGGAAGGCTGGGTTTGTTTCCCTTAGAGCAGAGGAGACTGAGCGAGGGATTTGACTGAGATATACAAAATTATGAGAGGCATAGACAAGGTAGATCGTGAGAAACTTTTCCACATCTCCGCCATTTTTCATGTCATCTGCCAAAGATGGCAAACATGTCTAAATCCAGACAGCATAAGTTTAAGGTGAGGACCAAGAGATTTTGAGAAGGTCTGAGAAAAGAAATCACATAGAGTGTGGTATAAATATGGAATATGCTGCCTGAGAGGGTGTTGGAGGCAGGTACACTTGCAACATTTAAGAAGCATCTGGATGAACACTTAAATGCCAGAGCATAGTAAGCAATGGACCAAATGCCAGGAAATGGAATTATGTAGTTTGGTAGGGTCCCAACTGGAAACATCAGCTTTCCTGCTCCTCTGATGGCCTGGCCTGCTGTGTTCTTCCAGCTCCACACTGTGTTATCTCTGACTCCAGCATCGGCAGTTCTTACTATCTCTGATGTACTTTGGTGTTAGTTCGCCTGCGCAGAAGGGCCAAAGGGTCTGTTTCTATGCTGTATGCTATATGTTCCAATGCTGTTTCTATGACTGTGACTTTCAAATGCTTTCTTATTTGGTTGGTTCAAAGCTTAGTGCAAGCTGAGTATTATGTTGTTTCTCTGGTGCAGCACCAGTCTTCTGTATAGATTTCTGACTTGCAATAAATGTATTTTTTTAGCAGAACACAAACTAATTGATTTGTCAGCTCGCTGTCTTCATAGGAACTTTGAAACAATGTAATAGCTGGTGAGGCTTAAATCACTGGTAGGGAAATTATTGAAGAAGATTCTTAGGGACAGGATTTATTCACATTTGGAATAGAATGGACTTATTATGGATAGTCAGCATGGTTATGTGTGGGGGAGGTCTTGTCTCACAAATTTGAATGAGCTTTTTGAGCAAGTGACGAAGATGATTGATAAGGGTAGGGCAGTAGATGTTGTATGCATGGACTTTTGACAAGGTCCCTGATGGTAGGCTGGTCCAGAAGATTAAGTCACATGGGATCCACGGTAAGCGGGTAAGTTGGATACAAGTTTAGCTTGGTCACAGAAGAAAGAGCATAGTTGTGGACAGGTGTTGTTCTGCAGGGATCAGTGCTGGAGGTGGTCTGATTGGTAACTTTGCAGAGGACATGAGAATTGGTGATGTGGATAGTGAGGAAAGTTGTCAAAGTACACAGCAAGATATAGATCAGTTGGAAAGTTGGCTGGTTAAATGGCAGATGGGGTTTAATCCAGACAAGTGTGAAGTGATGTATCTTGGGAGGTCAAATGCAAGAGGAAAGTAAATGACAGGACCCTTAGGAACATTGATATACAGAGGGACCTTGAGGTGTAAGTCCATAGGCCTCTGAAAATGGCAACAAAAATGAATAAAGTGTTAAGAAGGCTTTCTTTCATTGGTCATGGCATATAAAAGTTGGCAAGTCGTGTTGTGGCTATGTAAAACTTTAGTTAGGCCACATTTGGAATATTGTGTGCAGTTCTGGTCCCCACACCATGGGAAGGGTATGGAGGCTTTGGGGAGAATGCAAAAGAGGTTTACCAGAATTTTGTCTGGATTGGAATATGTCAGCTATAAGGAGACATTGGACAAACTTAGATTCTTTTCACTAAAGTGTCACAGACTGAGGGGCGATCTGTAAGAAGCATACAAAATTATGAAGTGCATAGATAGGGTGGATGATGCAGTCATACAGTAATTGAGTTTTATAGCATAGTAAGAGACTCTTTGGCTCATCATGTCTGCACGAGACATTGAACATCTATCTATTCCAATCCCATTTACCAGCACTTGGCATTTATCCTTGTATGCTATACAAATTTCAGTGACAAAGACAGGTTATTATGACAATCAACATTGGTTTTACAATCAACATTTTTGAATTCCAGGTTTATTAATTGAATTCAAATTTCACCATCTACTGTGATGGGATGTCAAACCACCCTAATACAGCATTAGCGGGTCATTGATTACTCGTTCAGTGACAATATCACTACACCACTGCTTCCTCTGTCTTACCTTGCTCTCTTATTTAAACAAAGATCTAAACTCTTTATAGTATCTTTTGTTAAGTTAGATGCTCTATCTCCAGAGCTAATAGGTTCTAACAAATGGACAAAGTCACATCTCGGCTGCTTATTAGCTCTTGGGTTGATTAGCTGTTCATGGAGGTGACTTATATTGACTTTTCTAAATATTTTTAGAAGGGCAATAAAGAAATCTTTTCTGAAAAGAGCAAAATCTTTTAACCTCTGGCTTCTTGTGACAAAACTAGTTGGTGCTCCAGATAAAGAAAACCAATGAGGAATCCTTCCCTTTTTTTTGTGATGGAGTAACTTCTGAGGTAGATTCAGGTTGGAGATGTTGCCTGATAATGAACACAAATGAAATGGCTGTGACACATACATTTATTGCTAATGCACTTGAGCACATTAAGCACAAGTTTCCATTCGTTCTATTATAAATACATTTAAAGGGAGCCTAACATAGCCCCACTGCTAAAAGCTTGCTCAACTGGAAGAACTATGAAAGTCTGGGTTACTGCTCCATGGAGATGGTAATCCCATATACCTGATAAATTTCCAATATCTTCCCTGAGAAACTGACTCTATCTTTGACAGTTGGATCACTTTCCCCAAGGAAAATAAGTCCCCAAGGACTATAATCAGCCAGCCTTAATGTTGGTGTACAGTAGACAGTAACAACTCTTTCTTTTGTTCAAAAGAAAGAGTTGTTACTGTCTACTGTACACCAACATTAAGGCTGGCTGATTATAGTGGCCAACATTTACATTGACCTCATAGTAAGATTTTAACTTTATTATCTCCTAAGTCACCCCCTCCCCTCTGCATGGTGGGCTTAACTCACTTTACACTTGCTTTGGTGGTACAAGCATACTTACCTTATATTTCTACACAAAAAATGAGCCTCATTGAAGAGCTGAAGTTAATGCTGCCTACCTTGCCACTTAGCCCCTTTATAGCCAGAATTTCTGACTCAACGAGCCTGTTCATAACATCAGCATCATATTCAATCCCAAGTCGAGCTTCTGACCCCATTTCTTTTCTGTCACAAACATTTATTTTCAACTCATATTATTCACTGCTCAAGCTCGCATTAATACAACTGTCCACTCTAAACTGTCCAATCCAATGTTTGCCTGAAAAACCTCTCGTCCTCTGGCCTCTCTAAACTTCAACCAATCCAAAGCTTTGATATCTGTATCTTATTCCACACCAAGTCCTGCTCCTCATCATCCTGGGTTTGTTCACCTACAACTCACATAGATTTCAATTTTGGCCCACTAGATAATGTAAGTACAACTTTAACATGTTACAATCTTAAAATCTACCAGCTGAATTAGATATTTCCTTTAGTGATTGCACAACCTGGTATCTGCATTTCATCAACTGCAGTACTCATTTAAGATCATTCCTAAATTAAACTCTTTTATTGATCATCTTCCATACACAGCATTCCTTTCAAGTAATAGTCAGTCTAGGGTAGACTAAATATAAGTGGGATTCCACATATATATGCTCATGTGCAGTTTATTCTTCATTAATGTAATTCGCATCACTGAATGTGTATTTTTGCTTGGCTTATATTGCTTATAATTGATTCAGTGGGTTAGATGGTTAAGACAAAAGGTTGCAAAGGCCAGTCTTGTACCCAGTGGAGTTTAAAAGAATAAGAGACTTGACTGAAACATATAAAATCCTGAAGGATCTTGACAGGGTAGATATGGAGAGATATTTCTGCTTTGGGAAAATCTTGAACTAGGCTTCATTGTTTAAACATCAGGTTTCGCCCATTTAAAACTGAGATGAGGTGATTTTTTTTTGCTGAGAGGAATGTGAATCTTTGGACCTCTCTCCCTGGAAGAAAAATCCTGGAATATTTTGAAAAGCAGATTATTCTTAAGCAAGGGGGTGAAAATTACCAAGGGTAGTCAGGAATGTGGATTTGAAGTGACAATCTGACCAGTCATGATCTTATTAAAGGGTAAAGCAGGTTTAAGGGGCTGAATGGCCTACTCCTGATTCACATGGATGGTACATGCATTTAGTAGCCACCAATCCTCAGCTACTAAAAGGGAATCGAAGTCAGTATCAGGAGAGCATTCGCAAACGATGTCCAAACCAATATTGTCATTTCTTAATTATGTTGTAGAATGTTGATGTACTGGCCAACTTAGTTGCTTTTTTAAATTCACTTTCTTCTATTTCCACATTCAAGGTTTCATTAATCCTTGCATACGATTCAACCCTTTCCCTTCTGCCTCTAGCTAGCTTCCCTTGCTTTTTAAAACTGTAAGGGTGATATTAATGCCATTCCCTATTACTAGTTTAGAGGCAGGGAGAGATTTAAAAAGGAAGGAGGGTGCTGGGTGTGGGGATCCCACCACCGTCCTGCTTCCACCCTGTTTACATCTGTAACAGAAAGGCCCACAAACAGCCTTCCTGCCCCCACTGCCAACCAAGAGCCTTCAATGATCAATTAATGCAGAGGCTTGGGGACCGCTTTGCAGAACACCTACGCTCGGTTCGCACTAAACAACTGCACCTCCGAGTCGCAAACCATTTCAACTTCCCCTCCCATTCCTCGGATGACATGTACATCCTGGGCCTCCTGCAATGCCACAACGATGCCACCCGAAGGCTACAGGAACAGCGACTCATATTCAGCTTGGGAACCCTGCAGCCCAATGGTATCAATGTGGATTTCACAAGCTTCAAAATCTCCCCTCCCCCACCGCATCCCAAAACCAGCCCAGCTCATCCCCGCCTCCCTAACCTGCCCTTGCTCCCACCTATCCCCTCCTCCCACCTCAAGCCCCACACCCAGATCCTACCTACCAACCTCATCCCGCCTCCTTGACCTGTCCATCCTCCCTGGACTGACCTATCTCCTCCCTACCTCCCCACCTACACTCACCCTTACTGGCTCCATCCCTGCCTCTTTGACCGGTCTGTCTCCTCTCCACCTATCTTCTCCTCAATCCATCTTCTATATTCTCCCCCTCTCTCCTTATTTATTTCAGAACCCCCTTCCCCTCCCCCATTTCTGAAGAAGGGTCTAGGCCCGAAACGTCAACCTTTCCTGCTCCTATGATGCTGCTTGGCCTACTGTGTTCTTCCAGCACTACACCTTGTTATCTGAGTTTGTTCCTAGTCTCCATGGGGGTGGGGTGACAGCAGGGTGTCCCTCAGTAAAGATAGCCAGTGTCCAATTGAGATACCTAGAATCTGGAAGATAATTGGTGGGTTGCTGTGGGCTATGACCCTAGTCTTGCTGCCAATCTCACTACAATACCCCACATCATGACTTCCTGACCTTTTCAGATGTGGTTCCGGCAGTCGCTACCATCTCCCTGTTGCTGCTGAGCAATATAACTGCTGGTCGCTCTTGCTAGGAAGGACTTGCAGGCCCAGGTCCTGATCCCCTGGAATGTCAATAGTCTGTTAATTGACTCATTTTTAAAATTCTGGTTTTGTGAACAAGATGGCGCTGGAGAATGGCAACTCTGCATGCTTTTCACTGGACTCATGTATTTCTTTCTTTTTACTGTACAAAGACTTTATTATACATTTTTTCCACCCAACACTAAGAAAACACCCATGTGACTAATGAAACATTAACAAGCAAAGCCTGTTAAGGGCAACACTATCCTCTAAAAAGTGAGGGGGGATGTAGGGAGGGAAGGAGGGCGAAATAAAGCACTCACTCCCACAGTGCTCACCTCTCCCTAAAGACATCAGGCGACGATGGCCTCAGCAGTGACATGGATGTCCATTGCCACACTGCTTGCCAAATCCTGTGGCAATAACCAGCCGAAGCCTCCATCACCCAGCACGTCCCCGACACTGGTCACCCCAACTGCCACGGCCCTCCCCGTCACCAGCCACTCAAACCCACGATGGTGGAGGTGCAGATTCCTGAGCATTGGATCTCTGATGATATCCACTAATCCTGAAGGTGGGTAGGCCTGGTGCAAGCCAGCCATGTTCCATACTCATGTGAATGAATGAATGATGATTTATTGTCACTTGTACTCTACAATGAACAACAAGGTAAAATACGGTGAAAAGCTTCAACTGTCACCATAATCAGGGTCATTCAAGAATAAAAAGAATTAAAAAGACAAAGCTGAAAGAAAGTCCACCTTTTACCCTGCCATCTCTACGATGAGTCCTGAGCCCCTGAGCTGGCTGACCAATGACTAATGACCGGTGACACCTGCGCCGGACCCACTAAAGTCAGAGTCGCCACTCTTCAGGCACCATCTCTTCATCGCTGTACCCAGCCCACTGACAGGCCACTAATGCTGGGTCCTGTACTGAACCCACACTCACCTCTCAACCAGGAGACCCAGGCTCTGGGCCTATCACAACCAGGAGACCCAGGCTCCGGGCCTACTGCAACCAGGAGACCCAGGCTTCGGGCCTACCGCAACCAGGAGACCCAGGCTCCAGCCTTACCACAACCAGGACTCCCTGGCTCCACCGCTAGGCTGGGCTGCCACTTTGTCAAGAGTCCCGCTGTGGCCACTCCCCTCCATGATGTCACACCCTACGTTGCTGCCAACAAGAAGTAGATGAAGAAAAAGAAAATCTATTCCTACACTTGCTTACATGAGACAATAAAAAAAATCTAATTCTAATTGGCTCATAATTCTGCAGGCCTTGCCCAAAGAAGAATACAGGTCTGCTGCTGGATCTCCAGCCACTGGTTAAGACTCCATGGACTCTATAGAACTCCTCCCTGTGTACCTGTTCAGAGTGTGTGCTTCTCGTTCCTGTTATGGCTGCATTCCTCTTCCATAGGCCTCTTTCTAAATATACTTGGAACTTAAATACAATTTCAATCACATGAATTATTACAGGAGTTCCTTTATTTATCAGATTCTACAGGTTTTTAGACAATCGCATGGACTTTAGAAGTTGAGGCTACAATCCACTAGGCCACTTGTTATCAAAACCAAAACAAAAAATGTTTTCAGAAACTTATTGACATTTATGAGCAGAAATGAACATTGCATTGTGCAGTTCAAAAAAATTCCATTGTTTTGATTAAAAATACAACCTAATAAAACATCACCCAAGGTAAAATTTTGGAACATATGTGTTTTAAAAACATCATCTTAAAAATACCAAACTAAGAAGCAAATAGAATAGTTTCACCAGGAACTCATTATCAGATTGGTTAAAATGAAAAAAATGTAAGGATTACCCACTTTGATGATTAAGGCCATGTTAAATATATTCTTAATTCCTTTACCAAGGGAATCATGTATCTATCATGACCTAATTTTACACACAACCTGAACACTTTTTAAAGTGAAGAATACTAAAGCACTAAAATTAGTTGCACCGAAAAATACTGCCAGAAATTAACATTCCCCTCCATTAACTATCCCCTCCAAAAATGTGCTGACAACTTAAAAGCAAAGTATTAGAATTGGGCTGTAAACTATAGCCTCAGCATTGAACCCACATGGCAAGCTTTAAATGTTTGCATAGTACAGGCCAAGGACAGTCATCAATTAAATTCTAACTCTGCTTAATAAATGGGAGCACTTTCCAATTAACTAACATTGTACCTTGGTGGCTAACATTTCACCTACTGAAAGTTGATCTGAACACATTGGAGAAATCTGTGTGGTGTGGTCTGAGACTTAGTGCATGATTTTCAAGCAAATCTTCCAAGGCAGCTTTAAACTATTGTATTTGTATGGAAGCCCTGCTTGTTCAACATAGTAAAGGTTCAATGAACAATGCCACTTCAAACCTGCTGTTTACAGACTGCCTGCTTTTACAGCGACAGAATTATTTGGAGTTGTAAAGTGAACGCCTTAAAATTTGAACCTCATGGCTTCATTTGAAAGCAAGTTAGACTATTTCATTGCACGGTAAAAAAAGAGATAGTTAATTGTAAATCATGTAGGAAAATTCCACTGAAGGTATTAAATTCCATTTAAGTTTGAAGCAGACTTTTCATAAATTTGCTTGAACTCTCTTAGATCTGAAGATTTGTTTTGAAACAAAAATTCTGCTTTGATGGTTATACAAATATGCCGTGGGGTTTTCGGAAGATTAAGTCAAAGGGGCTGCTTAGTAGCATCGACTGTATAAAGCTGATGAGATGAACTTGGTGACTGGAGGTGTGATATGTTGGTTTCTGTGATGTCAGCATACGGCCAGCGAATGATCCCCTCATTAGTCACTCGGTGAATCTTGCTTTCATCTGTCATTTCTTTAGCTGACTGGCACAGCTGTGCTCCTCCTGCAAAGGTCAAACAAGAATTCCCTGGCAGCTAAAGACGCTTATGACCACAGTGTTTTCATAGAGCTGAAGTAAACAGGAGGGACAAGGCATTATGCATTTTAACCCTCATCTTCCCAATGCACAGCAAAGTTAAAAAGCAGTAGCATGCTGGTGTATATTATGCAGGGTTAATGTTACCAGGAGTTTTCAACGATGGTTTTGCAAAGTTCCCATGGCCTCGTGGCTGGTTATAGTGCAGTATTTAAACTGACCGGAGAATAGCTACACAGAGTCACATTGCCTCACCCCTCTGCCCCTCTGATAAATTGATTCCAAGTCAGGCTACGTGGGAGGAATTTTTGGTTTGAAAGCAAGACAGACTTCTGCTGGAGAATGGGTTGGGTTTCCCATGTGATTATGTTCTTCTCAGCACATTCATGGGCAGGCAAAATGCCAAATTTCATGGGCAGGCAGTTCTGATGTCCACGGGGACTGCCTGGGCTCCAGTATTCAGGCGCCACAGTTAGAGGCACCCAGATAGTACTTTATTCGTCATGCAAACCCAGGAACATCACTCAGCCTCTGCTCATGCCCGTACCGAGCCCTGGAAGGGTCAGGGCAAAAAATGGTGCCATGCTTCAGCTTTCCCAGAGCTCCTGCTGAAGTTTGTTTGGGGAGAGGTGTAGTTCTCTACCCTATGGGTGGCAACAAGTAGTCCCCCCTGACTGACAAAGGCAACCCGGATGGAGATAAGGAGAAACCACTTCAGCCAAAGAGTGGTGAATCTATGGAACTCACTGCTACAGGAGGCTGTGGAGGCCAGGTCATTGAGTACATTTAAGACTGAGATAGATAGGTTCTTGATTATCAAGGGGATCAAGGGTTACAGGGAGAAAACAGGAGAATGGGGTTAAGGAACTTATCAGCCATGATTGAATAGTAGAGCAAACTCGACAGGCTGAATGGTCTAATTTCTGCTCCTATGTCTTATGGTTTTATGGTCGTATGGGACTGCGATTGGCAGTGGGGGAAGCATTTGCGGGGCACTGAGGGGTTTGTGGAATGGGGTGAGTGGGCGGAGGGATTTGTTGTGGGGGTACTGTGGGAGTAAGTAATAAGGGTGGTGGTAGATGAAGGGATGTGGAGATTGGATGTGGGGCCATCAGAACCTGTTTCCAGTGCCACAAGAGAATAAATGATCTGCTGTACTTTGCCAGGGCATGTACCACTGTTTATTCAATGCCTTATGCTCTGATGAGTATAAGTTAGCATTCTCTGGGGTCATCTGCCAAAATCTTGGCAGATGGAATATAATGTGAGAAAATGTGGGGTTAAGCATTTTGTAGGAAGAATAAACGAACTGAATATTATGTAAGTGGAGAATGACTGCAGAAAGCTACATAATAGAGGGATTCAGAAGTCTTCATCTATGAATTACAGAGAATGCGCATCTAAGTTCAGTGAGTAATGGGGAAGGTAAACACAATGCTGGCCTTTATTTCAAAGGGAATGGAGTACAAAAGTAGGGAGGTTTTGCTAAAACTATATAAGGCCACAATTGACTATTGAGGCCAGCTTTGGGCGCCTCATCTAAAAAAAAAATAGATTTGCTGGCATTGAGGACAATCCAGACAGGTTTCACTGAGCTGATACCAGGTATGGAAAAACTGTAATTTGAGGAAAGGTTGATGAGTTTGGGCTTGTTCTCATTGGAATTTGGAAGAAGGAGAGGTGAACTTATTGAAGCAACAGAATTTCTTAGAGGACTTAACAGTGCAATTGTGTGAAGATGGTTTCCCCTTGTAGCAGTTTGGAACCGGAGGACGTAGTCTCAGAATAAAGGGCCACACATTTAACACAGAGATGGGAGGAATTTCTTCTTTCAGAGGGTAATGAATCTGTGGAATTCTCTACTACAGGGGGCTGTTGAGGCTGGGTCATCAGTATATTCAAAGCTGAGATGCACAAATTTTTGATATTTGAGAGAGTGAAGTTGAGGATGATCAGATCAGCCATTGTCTCATTGAATGGCAGAGCAGACTCAATGGGCTGAATGGCCTACTTCTGTTCCCATGTATTATGGTTTTATAGTCTTCATTGCAGCTACCAATGTAGTAATACTGGCCCTGCAGTGCTACTGCCTGTCATACATAGGCAAGGTCCATATTTGAAACATCAAAACAACTATAAGACTCAGTAGCCCACACAGCATCAGGTCAGTGACCTTTCACCACAATAGGAGGACATGCACATCTGAAAGCTTTTCATGAAAGGCTTGCATGGGACAAGGGTACAACCGCAAAAGATGTTCTTTTGCTTTGAGTCCTCTTTTGAGATTATCTGCATTTGCCTGCCCTGATCAGGTTTCCTGTCATCAGCCAGTATGGCTGTCTTTCTTGGGCAGGCTTGTTGACTTGATCAGGATTAATCCCTAACATCGTATGCATTTGCACAAAGGAAGACCTTGGTTATGAGAGTAAGTAACTGAAGAAGTTTGTACTCACTGGAGCATGATGCCTGAATTCCAATTGTATGAAGGAACATGATTCTTTGAGAACACCTGATGGCAAGAGAAAGACAGAAAAGGAACTGGAGAAAGAATAACCAACAATCTCAAGGTCAAGGGTCAACTCCCAGAAGCACCTGCTAAACGCATGGCCAGAGATGCAGCTGTAGGATTGGACTCATTAGCCATGCAAGGATCCACAGAACCCATGACTAGTGAGACAGATTTTCTTAGATGGACAATCATACACATCAGCGAGTGATTTCTGACGATGGTAAAATAATTGGGTTTTTGAATGTGTGTGTTCTTCTTGCAGTTTTTGGTTAACAAGATCGCATTATTGAACATAATTCTAGTGGACTGCCGTGTTAATGAGTATTCACAGAATAATAACAAATGCAAATGAGGTTGCCAAAGGTCGGGAAAGGTGACCAGCTTGAAAAGTTCTCGCAACTTGATAGCAAAACTTAAACCTGTGGTTGGGAAACTGGATTTTTGTCACACACCCAATGAAGATCCCCTGCTTGCCCTTCTAAAAGTTTCAGGTAAATATGGAAGTGTGTTTTGGAATGTGCATGCGTCAAGTCCCACTGAACCAGCTGGAGTTGGTCCAGGTCAAAGTTCCATGGTCACGAGACCGATACAGTGATTTATTTTTTATATAGATAAAGATAAGCTATAACTTTTTTGCATTTTCCTTCTCATTTTAAGTATAGCTCCATTAGCTTCTGTATGTAACACTTGCAAAACTTAAGCAAATGTTTAAATGTAGTTTAATGAGCCTAAATAGGTATTTTAGTGCATTTAAATTGGGAGGTAATGAAATTACAGAATTATGGTGCTAATGTCATACATCTCTGCGGCTAATGCAGCCAAACTATCAGTTTTTTAGTTTGATTGATTGACTGATTGATTTATTTATTGTCACATGTACTTGTTCCATGTGTTTGTTAGAAATACAGTAAAAGGTGGTATATAACGTTGCCACTATCTGGCACCGTCTGAAAAACACAGAAAATAAACTAAGACAGAGAATATAAAGGTATAAAATAAAGAGATAAAGTTAAAAGTTCAACATTGCAGTCCTTCCTGTTAAGTGCCTTAGCCGTGGGCTGGGATCCAGGCCCATCCACCCTAATGCTGAGTCCAACACCAGCACACAGCAGTCAACCAGCCTCGAGTCCCTATGCTGCGGCACAGCCCCTAGAACTGTGTCACCACTCTTTGCCGCTATTTTGCCTCGGTTGACATCATCACTGCCATGAATCCCCATTGGGCTGATCCTGGCAATGCAGCTGAAGCTGCCGGGTCCCATATTGGGTCCAAACTCAATGCTGGACTTATCATACTGAAGCAGCCGCCACTGATCCTGCCAGGCCCGGCAACGGGGGAGATGGGCCCAAACTCACCTTCCTCTGCCCCTACTGCTGTGGGGAACACAAACATGACTCTGCCGTGCTGGACACCCCGCTGCTGCTGATGCCACCCCCCCGTCAAGAAAGTAAGTAAAAGAAAGGAAAAGGAAAAGAAAGAAAAAGGAAAAGTGGTTGAGCCCCAGGCTCCTGCACTCAGGGGCCTGCATGCTGCACTGCTTACTCTGCTGCTATCTTGGAGTTTGATGGTAAGGGGTGAAAGGGAGAGACTAGTCCTCTCTACTCAGTAAAAAGTAAACAAGCCACAAGCATGACAAGGGCACTGGTACTTGTACTTCTCCTCCAGTAGAATACACATCACCTTCATGGCCACTCTAAAGAAGGAAATGAACTATGTGCCCATAAATTATTGGCATTGTTTTGATAGTTTTAACCAAGTCTCCTGCTTACCATCTCACTCAATACCAGCAGATAAAGCCCAAGGAATTCTGCATTATCTCAGATGGTAGATCACTTCTTGTGATTGGGCCTTTATAACAAGTGAATTTTATTTGTTTGTCATATTTCTCATGGCATTCTTTAAGCCACATTGCAAATTCTGTGTCTATCTTCATTCCTTGCTCCTGGCCATTCACAACATTTGTGAAAAGTGTGTTCTTCTCCTTCAATTTCCATTCTAAATCCATAAATATCAATTTGTTGGTGCTGACCTGATATTTATCTTTGGTAAAAAGCATAAAGGCACTTCTGAAATCCTGTTAAAACATTCCAGTGCCACCTGTCCTCTTGGGAGTGCACAGAACTCAGGATCTTCCCTGTGGTGTAGGGAATCAATCGTCCATTCCAAAAACATTCTAATATTGGTCTTTTGCCTCTGGATCCTTTATCAACAGAATAACAGTCTTGCTCGTCATCCTCAACAGCACTGCGGATGGAATCAGACCCAGGTCCCTGACACTGAGGCAGCAGTGCTAACCACTGAGCCACCATGTCACCTGAGAGCCTGCTGCATTACATCTAACATCTTCAGGATGAGTTTCTTTGTCAAACAGGAATGGATGATAATGTATTACTCCTTCAACAGCATCTTCTCCTTTACATGTGCTTTAAATTCAAAGCAGTCTGCAATGGTGTTGATGAAGAGAGTTTGTGAATCATCTTTTATTTCCCCTTAATTCATGATATTAGGGACTTTTCCCTTTTCAAACATTGAGATCTCTTTCTCAATGTCGTTACAGCGTTCTACTTCTTCAGTAGCTGTCATATCATTTCCTTTCCGTCCTTGAATACAGTAATAGTATATGCAGGCCAATTGTCTAGTCCAGAGGTGAAAGTAGATTGCAGGAGAGTCTAGCATCAGAAGGCGTCATCACAGAGCAAGGTGTCCCCAGTTTACGCTAAAAATGAAAAGGAAATTCTTCTCTCAGAGGGTAGTGCATCTGTGGAGTTGTTTAATGCAGAAGGCTTTCAGGTGACATGGTGGCTCATTGGTTAGCACTGCTGCCTCAGTGTCAGGGACCTGGGTCGGATTCCATCCACAGGCAAATATCTGTGTGGAATTTGCACACTCTCCTGTGTCTGCGTGGCTTTTGTCCCACAGTCCAAAGATGTGCAGGTTAGGGGGATTGGCCATGCTAAATTGGCCCTTATGTCCAGGGATGTGCAGGCTAGGTGGATTGACAATGAGAAATACAGGATTACGGAGTGGGGGTGGGTTTTGCCTTTATTTGTCAGTGAATGAATATAGGAGTTCAGATATTATGTTGCAGCTGTACAGGGCATTGGTTAGGCCACGCTTGGAATACTGCATTCAATTCTGGTCTCCCAGCTGTAGGAAAGATGTTGTTAAACTTGAAAGGATGCAGAAAAGATTTACAAGGATGTTGCCAGGGTTGGAGGGTTTGAGCCAAAGGGAGAGGCTGAATAGCCTGGGCCTATTTTCCCTGGAGCATCTGAAGATGAGGAGTGACCTTATAAAGGATTATAAAAACATGAAGGGCATGGATAGGGTGAATAGCCAAGGTCTTTTCCCCAGAGTAGGGGAATCCAAAATTAGAGGGCATAGGTTTAAGGTGGGGTGGGGGGTGCAAGATTTAAAAGGGATCTGAGGTGTAGCTTTTTCGCGCAGAGGATGGTGCATGTATGGAATAAGCTGTCAGTGGAGGTGGTGGATTCTGGTACACATACAGCATTTAGAAGGCATTTGGGTGGATACATGAATAGGAAAGGTTTGGAGGGATATGGTCAAAATGCTGGCAAATGAGACTAGATTAATTTAGGATATCTGATTATCACAGACAAGTTGGATCGAAGGGTCAGTTTTCATGCTGAACATCTTTATGACTTATGTGGCCCAGCCATTAAAATTGTAGGAGGGTCAGCACTCCAGGACTTAATATTAGGCCTTGAATGTTTGTAACATTGGTCTTATTACTGAGGTTGCCAAACATGCCCACTAATATTGCCTATATGTGTGTTTTCTAGTAGAGGTGCAGGCTACCGACAAGGAGAGGGAACTGCAACTAGTTATTCCTCAGTCCAGGCCAGGAATTCGGAGATCAGTTTCTGCAGCCAAAAAGAGCATTTAATTTAAAAATGATGGATGTTGTGATATTTCCTCCATCCAGAATAGGAATCACATAGAAGATATTTACTTCTCAAATATTATGAAAGGCATTGAAGATTATTTTGTTTCCCCTATGTAATATATCATGCATTAAATATAGATCCGCATTAGGTTACTAATGTTACCAAATAATTTGTTGTTTCCCTTTTTGTAATTATTTTGAAGGAAGTTGTCATGAACTAGAAATAACGTTTGGCTATTTATATTTGTAGATGTCTTTTCCATGACTGTCTTTTATTCTAGACCTAATGAAAATTCCACTGGGACAGTGGGCAGGGGATGAGTGTTTTATAAGCTCAAGGCAACCTTTGAGCTTTGTTCAATTGAACTCTTTCTATGAATATGGGCTCTTAAGTTTTAGTTTCCTCGCTCCCAACCAACTCAATGAATGATTCCTCAAAACCTGACAGAAATTTTCTTAAATGTCACATCACCAGGACCTCCAACACAGGCAAAACCTCAATCTTTAAAATTCCCTGGTTTCAACTTCAGTGCCCCTGCTCTCATCCTGACTGTAATGACTTCAAATTCCAATAAGTCATAACATATTTGAAGGTTAAAGGTCATAAAAAGCATTTGTTCCCTCCTTGCAATTAAAGCTGCTGACTACCTTCCCAATAATTCCATGTTAAATGAAGGAATTTCTGAAGCAATCAACCAGCAGGTTCTGCCATAAGACATTTTAAATGGAACATTGAAACTAAGTTCAAATGGTCTCAGGAAAGCTAAATACGCTGAGTGAAACGCTGGTAGATAACTATTAAAGTTGCCCAAAAAGAAATAACGGCCTACAAATGGCAAGATCAATGTGAACATTTAAAAAAAATTATAATTGCATTTTAGGATATCCATAAGCGACCATTTGTCAACAGTTGGTCTCCAAACTGAAGAGGTCCTTTGAGCATCGCACAGAGCTTCATTAGCACAGGACGTTGTTGCAGACTGAGTGCTGAAAAGTTCTCATGGAATGTGCTTAATGAAGCTCACATTAGGATCATGTTCCCACAACTTTCACCATAGACACTGGTCAATTAGAATTAAATCCTGTTCAGCGACAGTGCTGCTGCTGGTCTGTGACCCATAAATCTCAACCATGACCAATTTAGAATTAGTTTAAAATTCTTCAGGTTTTCAAACTTGAATTTTTTTTGAATGCTTCCAAAGTATGAGTAGTTCGAGAGACAAAGAAAATATTGCATTCATATGGTGCCTTTCAGAACCTCAGGAAATCCGAAAGCCAATTAAGTACTTTTGAAATGTGGTTGTTGTTGCAATGAAGGAAATTAGGAAAGACAAATGAAGCAAGTGCTAGAGTATCTTCTGATTCACTGCACATTTCCAGCTTAGATTTCTAATTTAGATCTGGGCACTTTGAAAAATTTAATCTCTCCCTCTTAAACCTTCCATGTTTATTCCTAACAGTTGTAACAGAAGACTAAAAAGCTTCCTTGACAGTTTTAAAATAGCATTTAGCGAATCCATTTTCCTGCATGAATTCACTGACTACAGTCCATGTAATGAATCAATCTCCTGTAAAATTCAGTGGGTTTTAAACAAAAAATCCCTAAACTAGTTTTCTCTCAACAATTCATATGACTGCGTCTGCAACTGTGTCAATTAACTTGTGCATTGTTTAAAATAAAAATGGCTGGAAAATGTATGAATGAAAGAAACACATTGTCATATTTTAGCATTTATGTGGCGATATTTAATAGATCTGAAAGGAGAGGTTTTTATTATTCTGTAAAGTAATACTGAAGTAATGCTGGGAACTATTGTTATATAAAGCCAATGTTTTTTCCTTATGCTGGTATTGTGAGAGGCATGGCAACTGACTATTGGTGAGTAGCGCACAGAACTGAGTGATTGAACTGACCCTATTGGTGAGAACAGGAAACTGGAACGGTGGAGAATTACAGAGAAGCTGAGGGCTAGATTGGCGCAGAGGCCACCAGGATGCAAAGATACAGTCCCTATTCAGAAGTGAAAAACTGTGAATGATGAAAGTTAAAATAAAGCAGAAAAATGCTGGAAATGCGTGGCAAATCAATCAGCATCTCAGAGAAATACCAGTTACAGGTTTGAAGTTTGACACTTCAGTATATCACAGAGATCAAATGATGAGTTACATGCAAAACATTCTCTTTCTGATGCGGACTTATCTGTCACCCACGTGCAAAATTTTCTGATTTCATCAGCAGAATTTAATCCCAGCAATAAGGTGTTGCCCACCAACTGAGAGCCAGTGAGAGTCCACTGTCAGCTAAGTTGAGGAAGGGCTTGCTGTGCCCATCTGGAACTTAAGTGGCAACCATCAGACTTTTCCTGAGATTGAGGAGCCCCTGAGAGCTGCAGGCTAAATAAAGGTTGGCAACTCTCCATTGCAGGCAGCGCCACTGGGAGCAGGGCAGCTGCTGGCATTGCACCCACCAAAGGCCCAGAATCAAAAAGTTACACCAGGCCAAATACTGAGTGAGAGTCAGGTGGGGGGGTTGCCAGGTAGCAGTCACAAGAGAGGAAGAGGGGGATAGGAGGCAAGGAGTGAGGTTGGCTTTCAGAAAACCCTACTTCTGATTCTGGGTCCATTGATCAAACACTAAGTGCCTTTGGATGAGGAGCTGCCTACGGGTTCCTTACGGTTATCCCCCTCCCAACAGAGACTGAATATCACTGGTGCCAGGACGAGACCTATAAATGGGCATTAATTGCCTACTTGAAGGTCTCAATTGGCTGATGTAAATGGCAAAGACAACAAGGTGATGGGGTCCCCACCTAGTGCCTTCCCAACTGATTCAATGCTCCAACACCTCCAAGGCTGCTACGTGGAATAGACACATTTACTTCCACCCCATCTATTCAATTTGTTTCATTAGACCAACATACCAAAGTTGATTCTTTTGAAAAGTTGATTGCAAAAATTGTTTTAATCTAGTTAGCTGTATTTCTTGTTGTCTTCTTCATTGCCTTCCTTTGTTGGTTTTTGCTACTTGTTCAATAATGGGATTCATAGAAACAGTTAAAGGATACAAACCTGTAGGACATAGGTGGATGTTTTCTTTAAATGCTGATATGCACAACAATGAAATAAACACAGGACAAGGATTTACAGTAATCTAAGATATTATTTCCATTATCAAATGCTATTGTATGTTCTATAATAATTTTTTACAGAGGCCACAATAAGGTCAGGATGTATTGTTTTCAAGCCCGAATATGGTAGTAGGCAGGAGCTGTACTTTTCCTGCATCTGCACTGTCGGGTGACAATGATTTAAACAATCACTCCTTGACTTCATTTCTACACCTTCATCCTCAAGTTGTGACAGATGGTAATCTATGACAGTATTTTAAGTAGGTGCAGGGAAAAGAATGTTGTGCCTGTATTTGTAGCAGAAAAGCTTGTAAAGTAATATATTTTGATATATTCCATGTTTAGGATGTGGATTGGCTCCTTCCTCTCTACCTCCCAAAGGAGAAACATGCTCTGACCCTGGCGAAGCCATTAACTTTCCATAGCCACTATTGGCAAATCATTCAGCTAATAGGAGGTGCACTTTGACTAGGCAGACTAGACAAAACTTGTTTTCCCTCAGTTAAAGTTAGATTTTTTTTATGAGCTCAAGTATTTTAGTACAAAAACAAATCACTTGAACACTTCTTCACATCGTCTTTAGCTTGTAAGCAAATTTTGATTTTGCTGCATAATACTTTCTATTCATCTAATTCCTGTCTGTCTTCAATTATTAACCTTTTACAGTTTCTTTCAGCAGTGTACAATAGACTCTTGTTTTCTCCATTAACCACTTTTTTTTGGTATACATGCCTGGATTTTAAGCAAGTTCCTGCATATTACAATTCTTTTATCTCTGCCACCATTCTTTGTGAAAATGCTCACATTTTTGTAGGCAAGGTTAATTTTTGGAACATGTGGTATGTGCACTCATGTCGTTGACCTTACTTCTTTGCCCCAGGGTTCTTGGCAGTCACAAATCCAAGACTTGGGGGTAAAGAAAGAAGGTCGTTTTCATGAATACACAATATATCCCATGTTTGTCTCAATTACAAGAACTAAACATGTACAAAAATAAACATGTTAAACATGGGCAAAGAAGAAACCCTTTATAGACAAAGTTTTTTTAAAATAGGATTTTATTCATAGCTTGTGCATGATTTAATACATACAGGATGCTGCAGCTTTAATTCAGATTTTCAGTGCTGGGATTGGTGTGTTAGTTTGCCCCAAATCTGTGGGAGGTCTGCAAATGAATTTGAAAATGATCTATCCTTGAATTGGCTAACTTTATTGTTACTCACTGAGGTCTTGTCAAAATTGGTTATTATCTTCCAAGTGACAATGCACTGTCCTAGCTGACACTCAAACACTGTTGAGAAACATTAATATTAATATGAACATAACATTTAATTGCTCCAAATGGGAAAATATATAGAAGTGCTTTTAGAATGTAAATATGTTCCCTCATGCTACATGCTGACTTAGCTTTGCTGTTATCTAGACGTTCATCAAGAATTCTTTTGACATTGATTTTGAACAATGTAATGTTCTCGCCCTCTACTGTCCAAATTTGGTTAGAACTGTCAATGTCTAATGATAATATGGGTAGGCAGACTGTGATCAGCTTTGTTTTTGTGTGTGTATATGTTAAACCTTAAAATGCTAAGGTAAGATCTAAATGTTCAAGTCAAATCACGTCTAACCTGAAACTTGATGGGTGAAAGGCAGGACTAAGAATTGAAATAATATCTTTTTCCTTAAATGAACGGAAGATGCAATCAAAGGAAAATACAAATGAAGATTTTAACAAACTTGAAGGAATAAGAAATATTAACTGCATAATTTCACACGAACCTTTAGTGATACTAAAGGGTGAATTTCCTCTGCGCTTCTGCCTCTGCTTGATTAAGGGTCTCTATTTACTTGTGCATGGGCTTTCTGTTTAGCTACTGAAAATTTAGCCGTTGCATAAACATCTAAATAGCCAAGTATACCTTCATCAGGCATTTGTGGTTTACTATTTTTTCAGTGGTGTTTATTATGCTGATGTTATTCACAATTTTTAAAAATATATTGTGGAACTGAGATTTTCTTATGTTACTGTGGGCTCTGTCAATTAGAAATTATAAAGTTGGTGCAGCCTGATATCTAGGAAGTTCTTTGCCATACGTTTCTTTGAACATCTGATAAGCCTTTTAAGTTTTATTTTGCTTTGCAGTAATAAGAGACAAGTATTTACCTGCAGTGTTCCATCCAGATCTTGCATTAAAGAAATGTAAACTATCAAGTTTGGAGTCCTTTCAGGGGAAACATGAGGCCCTTAGTTAAGTGTACAGGGATATAGAAACTAGTTTAATTTCATGTATTGGCCAATTGAGGTATCTTAAAGAATACATTGCACGGTAAACTCTTAAGTCTGAGATAATTGGGACCAAGATATTTCTTGATCATAGAATGCCATTAGTGTGGCTAACCACAAGTGTGTTAACCAGAAAATACTATAAACATTTACCTAAAACATAAAACAGTGATTAAAACATAGAGCAGTAATAAAAATTGTTTGTTTGCTAAGAATCTGTATCTTCCATATTTCTGCTCGAAATACTGCACTAAAATGATGCCAATGATTTTGAAGGAACAGGAGTATCTGCTAAAAATATTTCTCAACAACTGGGCTGGAATTTTCATTCCTGAGTCAGAAGCACACAGTTGGGAAAACGTCCAGCTCTGCAAAACCGACCTGAAAGAATGGGCCCCGAAAAATTCAATTTTTGTCCCAGGGTGACTAAGGGTAATCGTCATCATAGAATCCCTGCAGTATGGAAGCAGACCATTCAGTCCATCAGGTCTATACTGACCCCTCCAAAGAGCATCCGACCCAGACCTACCCCATTCCTGTAACTGTACATTTCCCCGGTCTAACCGAACTAGCTTGCACATCCCTGGACACTATTGGCAATGCAGCTTGGCCAATTCACCTAACCTGCACATGTTTGCACTATGGGAGGAAACCGGAGCACCCAGAGGAAATCCACACAGATAAGGGGAGATTATGCAAACTCCACACAGACAGTCACACGAAGCCAGAATCAAACCCGGGTCCCTGGCGCTGTGAGGCGGCAGTGTTAGCCACGGAGCCACCGTGCTGGTACTAAGTACACAGCGGGCCCACCATCCCCAGAAAGAGTCTGGGGACAGCCATAGGAGCAGTTGCCATGTAGGTAAGCTGTTTGAAAGGCTTGCGTCTGCCATGTGGGACTTCATTTGTACCTGTTAAAAAGAAAATAGGTTGAAGAACAGCCCTCACCCCTTCAACCCGTTCCCCTCTGCCCCACCCCCCCTCCACACACACACACACACACACACACACACACACACACACACACACA
>JAHRHZ010000283.1:56524736-56566738 GCA_024137785.1 Ginglymostoma cirratum
CACACACACACACACACACACACACACACACACACACACACACACATTCTATTTCCAGGCTTTTCGAAGTCATGCCACCTCATCCATCCCCATGTCCTTCATACTTTTCTTGCTTAACCAATCAGTATGCCCACCCCCCATAACCTCTATGATGAACTATGTTCCGCTACCCACATCCTGGGGCACTTCATAATCCTATGCTAACTTCGTGCCACCTCATGATAACCCATGAATTCCACCCATGACTGTTCACTCCTACACCCTCCATGCCAATTCTCACTACATCCACCATGATTAGACTTTAGGATCCGTACTAAGATGAAAAAAGATGACATTCTAAGTGTCATTTGTTAATATGAAAACTTGCAGTGGTAAAAATCCTATTCAAAACACTTAACTTTCTTCACTACCTAATTCCTCATTAGAGAAATATGCACTTGTATTCATAGTCCCACTTCAAAGAATTTATAAGCACTTGGTGCTGTCAATCAAACTGTGAACTAACAGGCATTGCACTTTGATAATAATCAACTATGAAGTGAGTCAAACAGCACAAATCCTTTAGTCATAGTTCTCAGGCTTATGTCAACAGACAGACTGAAATAGCAACCATTCTTTCACACTACAAAGAGTTTCCTCAAACATTTAAAGGTCAGGAGATTAAAATACCTGGACAACTTGTAATACCCCAAATGTGACAGTTCTCCTGATAGCTTGACAGTTTCTATGGGTTTTCCCACATTTTACACATATTTATGTCTATTTTTAGCAACTCTACTTCCCCTAAACTGGCCCTGTTCCTATTCAAAAGTGTAGCTCACCTCTCCAAATACTCCCATCAGATTTAGACCTTTTCATGAATGTTCTAAAGCTCATACGTTTGGACATTCCATTAGTGAAATTTGGAATTTACTGAAGGCAACTGCACTCTAACAAGTGTAGTTGCCTTTGTGAACTGGAAGATGTCAAGTAAAACCTGCTCCTGGTGTCCCCCAACAATGAAAATAGCTGGTGTCATATTCATGGGTTGGACTTCCAGATTCAGACTTCCACCAGCATTTTGGCTTAACCAGGAATCCCCTTGGCTAAGATAACAAGGTGTAGAGCTGGATGAACACAGCAGGCCAAGCAGCGTCAGAGGAGCAGGAAAGCTGACGTTTTGGGCCTAGACCCATCTTCAGAAATGGGGAGGGGAAAGGGGTTCTGAAATAAATAGGGAGAGGGGGGAGGCGGATAGAGGATGGATAGAGGAGAAGATAGGTGGAGAGGAGACAGACAGGTCAAAGAGGCGGGGATGGAGTCAGTAAAGGTGAGAGTAGGTGGGGAGTTAGGGAGCGGATAAGACAGTCCAGGGAGGACGGACAGGTCAAGGGGGTGGGATGAGGCTAGTAGGTAGCCTCTGCTACCTGCTCCCAGGATGAGGCATTCCACTCCCAAACATCTCAGATGTCTTCGTTTTTCAAGGACTGCAGCTTACCCCCTCAGTGGTCAAGGACGCCCTCGACCGTGTCTCCTGCATTTCCCACAAATCATCCCTCACACACCCTCCCCGCAATAACAACCAAAACAGAATCCCTCTCATCCTCATGTACCACACCACCAACCTCCGAATCCAACGCATCATCCTGCAACCCTTCCGCCATCTGCAATCCAACCACGCCACCAAAGACATTTTTCCCTCCCCACCCTTATCTGCTTTCCGGAGGGACCACTCTCTCCGGGAATACCTTGTCCACTCCACACTCCCCACCAACCCCACCATACCTGGCGCTTTTCCCTGCAACCGCAGGAAGTGCTACATCTGCCCCTACACCTCCCCCCTCACCCCGATCCCAGGCCCCAAGAAGACTTTCCACATCAAGCAGATGTTCACCTGCACATCTGCTAATGTGGTATACTGTATCCGCTGTTCCCGTTGTGGCCTCCTCTACATCGGGGAAACCCAAGCGGAGGCTTGGGGACCGCTTTGCGGAACACCTGCGCTCAGTTCGCAACAAACAACTGCACCTCCCAGTCGCAATCCATTTCAACTCCCCCTCCCATTCCTCAGACGACATGTCCATCCTGGGCCTCCTGCAATGCCACAACGATGCTACCCGAAGGTTGCAGGAACGGCAAATCATATTCCGCTTAGGAACCCTGCAGCCCAATGGTATCAATGTGGATTTCACAAGCTTCAAAATCTCCCCGCCCCCCACCGCATCCCAAAACCAGCCCAGCTTGTCCCCGCCTCCTAAACCTATCCTTCCTCCCACCTATCCCCTCCTCCCACCTTAAGCCCCACCCCCAGCTCCTATCTACTAACATCATCCCGCCCCCTTGACCTGTCCGTCCTCCCTGGACTGACCTATCCCCTCCCTAACTGCCCACCTATACTCACCTTTACTGGCTCCATCCCCGCTTCTTTGACCTGTCTGTCTCCTCTCCACCTATCTTCTCCTCTATCCATCTTCTATCCGCCTCCCCCCCTCCCTATTTATTTCAGAACCCCTTTCCCCTCCCCATTTCTGAAGATGGGTCTGGGCCCAAAATGTCAGCCTTCCTGCTCCTCTGACGCTCCTTGGCCTGCTGTGTTCATCCAGCTCTGCACCTTGTTATCTCACTGCAATTCCTACTATCCCCTTGGCTAAGTTGTTTCGGAACATCAGATTTCCAGACTGGAGATGTTGCAGTGTGTTCATCACTTCAGGTTATGCCCAAAAAATCAGCCTTTTTGGTCTCTCACAGTAGTCACACTGCTGACATTGGCTCATTTGCAGAGTGAGGTCAACAACATGGGTTCAATTACCACTCCAGCTGAGGTCACCATGAAGGTCCCACCTCTCAACCTTGCCCCTCGCCTGAAGTGTGGTAGCCTTCAGGTTAAAGCACTTCTAGTCATCTCTAAGTAATGAGTGAGCAGCCCTGTGGCCTGGGAGGTCTATAGCAATTTTACCTTTTGTAACAGCCACGTGGGAAAGAATCAACTCGAAGCTCGATGTAAAACCCTGATCCACATAGGAGCTGACTCTTTCATGCTTCTTGACAGTGACAATAGGCTGACAGGCCTGTCGATGCACCACGCACCTTGATGTGCTGATTTGTCTGCCATCTGCTGCAAGCCACATTGTTGAAATCCTCATCTGAGTCCCTTGCAGCACAACTTGCTTGTGACCTCTCCGTCCAGGAAACAGGCAGGCTGAACCTCCTCTCGATCCCTGCATCCGCGCCAACTCTCCAGCTCACCCCAGATTGTAGCCCACTCACATATGGTGGCTAACTACATGCAGATCACTACTGTATACCATCCTGTAAGGTACACACAGTGCCAGAGTCTGAGAAGCTGGCTGTGAGTGAGTCAGACCAAGGAATGGTGCTTTATTGTCAGAGGTTAGTGGTAGGTAGCTCTTCCCTTTCCTCATGAGGCAGACACGGATGGTCAGGTGGTAGTCCACGGGTATTTTAAAGCTGAACATTCAGAAATGGAGGGTTGGAGTGGGAGAAACAGGTGGTAGAAACCAAAAGATCCATGGTCATACCCCTTGTGTCTTATATTGAATGCCAGTATGAGGTGGCATTTGAGAAATGGTATAAGACGGGAGCGTATCACCACTCTGACTGTTTTCAGGGCCACCTGATGCAGCCTCTGTCAGATCCTGATTTGTCTGTTTGCTGCTGGTTCTCCTGAGCTCCTGGAGCTTCTAGCTTATCCTGCAAGAAGGAGGAAGCAACATCAGTGATTGTGTTCCATTGTGTTTGGGTACTGTTCCCGCTATAACTATAGAGCTACATGTGGAAGCTGTGAGAGGTGAGTATGAGGCTCAATGCATTGGTATGTCTGGGAGGTTGAGGTGAAGTATCTGAATGTCACAGATTGTTGTACAGTTGTATGAATGTTAGGTATGCGTTCAGATTGCTGATGGGTGAATGATCAATGAGAGGTTCAGCAGTGCAGTGGAAAGAAGAAGTCATTTCAAGATGTATTCCCTGACTCTGGCCATAAATGCAAGATTTTTAAGCTTCTTCTGGCACTGTTCCTGGATCGTCACAGTCACACTCTGGAACTGATTTCTCTATTCCCATTCCCTTCCCAGAGTTTGTTTAGAGGGCCACCTATATTCTGTTGAAATAGTCACTTCTTCCTCCTTTCCACCTCCTCTAATAAAATTTCTAACAATGAATCAGAAAATCTGGCAACCCACTCTTTCTCTTCCCAAGTGGTCCATTTGCTGTGTTTCTCCATGTGGTAATTCCCTGCAATTTCCCTTTAAGAAGCACAGGCCAGTTCAAACACTTGGAAGCTGTCATGCATGCTGCTTGTGCCACCACCCCACCACTGTTGAGTGTGCGTGCAATCAGCCAGCAGCACATTCAACGCCACATTGCAAGCTGAAATCATTGAAATGTGTCAAGTGCCTAGGAGTGACGACTGCTGATTAACTGTCCTGGACCTCTCACGTAGGTGTGATGGTCAAGAAGGCTCAACACTGCCTCTTCTTCCTCAGGTGGCTCAGGAAATTCAGCATGTCCAAAAGAACCCTCACTAACTTTTACTGATGCACCATAGAAAGCATTCTATTCAGGTGCATAATGGCCTGTTATGGCAACTGCTCTACACAGGACTAAGAAACTACAGAAAGTTGTATGCCCAGCCCAGACTGTCATGGAAGCCAGCCTCCTGTCCATGGACTCCATTTACACATCTCGTTGACATGGAAAGGCTGCCAATATCATTAACATACCCTCCAATCCCAGTAATGCCCTCTTCCAACCTCTTCCATAAGGCAGCAGATACAGAAGCTTGAACACATGCACCAACGGGTTCAAGAACAGCTTCTTCCCTGCTGTTATTAGACTGCTGAATGGACCTCCCTAATTCCAAACAATGTTGACCTCGCTTTGCACACCTCCTGCATGGCCTTGTATGCTTCGCTCTGTCTAAGCACCCTGGGATCTGTATTTCCTTGATGCTATGATCTGCCTGTACTGCTCACAAAACAAACCTTTTCACTGCACTTAGGTACATGCGAGTAAACCAAATCAAACCAAATCAAATGAGGAGGCAGCATGGGCCAGTTTGGAGATTGGGCTGGGGAGGGAGAGGTAAGTGGAGGACTGGTGTGTGCGCCCAATTTGCAACCCCTTGTGCTTGAAAACAGGAGTGCTTGAATTTTCCCTGCAGAGTAATCCCTTTATGCACCAAGCTGGCACCCACAGTTGTGCTTGGACCCAGTGCACCCTCTGCAGGATAAAGAGTGTAAGCATGATCAAAACTACCATAATATTGTGCAAGTAATCTTAATGTTTGAAAAGCTATTTGTACTTCAAGTTGGCAATTTTGATGATGGAGAAATTCTTTTCTTTCCACAGACATTTCTTAAAATGTTTTATGTGCCCACAATAACTCTCCTTTTACAGACTGCTCCACAAAGCCCTGTTGTCTGACATTTCATTGCCACCAGTTTGTGGTTTATTTGATATGTGTCATTGTAGAGAGCATCTGCTATCCACAACTGAATGTGACATAGTTGTACGGTGTACGTGTGAGCTGTCTTTTGTTCGCAACCTGACTTACATTGGCTTTTGGGTGATGTTTAGCTGAGCTCATACCACAATACTCAGGAGGAATGGCTTAAATTGCAATGAGTAATTCTTGTTTAGAATCAGCGTGGACTAACTGAGGTTACCAATGGCATTCAGTGGATATGCTGAGTGAAGATTTCTGTGCACTTTCAATTAAACATTGAACTGCAGAGAGAGATCTGAGGATTAAGTTTTACATTTGGCAAGCAGGACTGAAGGTGTGAGGTGCAAGCTTCTTACATTATTCAGTCATTTTACCATCTTAAAATAGCTGGACAATTACACCACTTGGTTGTTAAAAGGAAGCTGAAAGAGGGTTAAATCCCTGTGTTCACATGAACTGTTTCCCATGTTTGACTTTGTTATATCTTCTCGGCCTGTGCTCCTAATGCATGTTTTATTGCAGAGTTTTTCCTTAAGATTGATGCCACCGTGCTAGATAGGGAGGCAAAATGCCAGAAGTACAACGGGAGAATATAAATTATGGACTGTGAAAGAGAGAGAAAGTATTACTATTCCAAATGCAAAAGTGTGAACATTTTGATTGCATCTCTGGAAATAAAATGCACTTATTTAAAACACCTGGTTAGAAGCCTGGACACCCCAAGTAGTGCAGGGCAGAGGTCAGGGTTAACACCAATCTCTATGGAGCTTTGAAGCTGACTTTTTACAGATTATATGTCTCAATACTTGTGGGGCATGGAGTAATAACTAGAACTCAGAGGCACCTATTTGTACTCTGGAATTTTATGAGCCCTTAGAGTTCTTCTTTGAAGCAGGGATCAGGCAAAAAGGCATTTATTTTAATCGGTGGCACTGGTGACAATAAATCACATCAAGATCACCGGTTTTTCTGTGTCTTGGCTTTGCACACAGGTTCTCTGAAATGTTTGGTCATCTGATCTGAAAAATCAGTGTTTGCTCTTTGTTGCTGATTTTATTTTTAACTCCTGTTGCACATGTGTGGATTTTATTTTCAGCTGGCTTGTCATCAGGAATTTACCGTTCCTTGCATGTGATGGCCTCTTTCCAAATTTCTGCCTCCTTGGTCCTTAGTGTTCGGGAAGGGGGTGGGGTGCAGGCCATAGTCAGTAATAGAGATAGTGTCAGTGGTGGCCCTTGGCCAAGTTCTCATTTTCCACCCAATTTTCCTTGCCTTATCTTAATGAACATGACTCAGAGTGGGTCTCAAACTGGAGTTATTTATTTGAAGACCTGATTCACACTCCCTACAGGAATTTACCCAAAGGGTAATCTCATGCAGACGGAAAATTACTTTTAAAATACAATAAAAGACGGGGCAAACAAGACTACCAATGCAGTCAACAACATGCTGCCTTATTATACTTCCCCGGATCTTATATCTATTTTGATTTGAATAAATATTTGTATCACAATTTAATGAACTAATTTTCATGTTGCTTTCATACTAAAGGACAGAATGTTTCTATTTTTGGTTCAACGTTTTCTTGAGTGTGACTCATGGCACCTAATTTACCATCGCTCAGCATGACTTTTCTCACGCAGTCTCCTGCTCTTCATCTTGTTAATTATACAACCAGGCTCTTGGCCACCTTTCTCAGGGAATTGCGCAATTCAAAATGCTCACTGCCACCAGGATCTTCTTGCTTTCAAACCACGGATGCCATATTTAAAGCCCAGCCTCACGTCACTTCAGATGCTGCAGGCTAGGAACTGGCGCTCGCACTGTGCTTCTTGTTCGTTATCACTGAGGAAGTGGCCCAGAGGAAAGGAAAGCTCTCTCTCTCTCTCTCTCTCCTTCTCCCTGCTTTGTGGATAGGGACTTGGAAGTCTTGTGGATAGGATAAAGGATAGGAAGGTGGTTCTTCTTCCAACTGACCACCACAGGATTGCACCAGATTGGGTTCAGCGTGCTCCAGTTGCCAGGCACCCAGTCTGGTTTACAATGTTGGGAATTTTCAATATTGAGCTTCTGTCAGGAGGAGAGCAGAATTGGGAGTGGTCTATAAATGTGGTGAGTTAAGATTTAATGAGGTGAAGTAAGATAGTCACCACTCAATGTTAAAAATATGAGCTTGCCATTTAAGCTTCGAAGGAAATATCAAAAAATGTCATCTTCATGTCAAGATTGAGACTTTAATTTTCTTTGTATTTTCCTGACTTACTCACCATTGTTCACACCACAATAGGCAGGCAATAATTCAGTACTATAATCTGCACAGACCTTTGGACATTAGGTATTTAGAAATTGGAGATATTATATGACTCTAAGTCTACTTTACACTTTGTGTTTTAGACCATTCGAGACGTTGTATAGCTATCATAACACATTGGGCTAAATCTTACCATATTTTGGCAAAATGTCAAAGTGCCATTCTCATCAAGTTCAATGGAAGATTTCTCTCTGTGAGCAAAGGAAAGGCATGGATACTGTGAGCAGGTAGGGAGGCATTAAGCGTGAAGGTCAACATACTGTTTGCGTTTTTCACTGCCTGCTGCGCCTACATGCTTACTTTCCATCACTGGTGAACAAAGACACCCAGATCTTGCTGTACCTCCCCCTTTCCTAATCTATTGCCATGCAGATAATAGTCTGCCATCCTGTTTTTGCTACCAACATGGATAATATCACATTTATCCATATCATACTTCATCTCCCATGCATTTGTGCACTCTCTCGGCCTGTCCAAATCACACTGAAGTATCTCTGCATCATCTTCACAGCTCACCCTCTCACACAGCTTTGTGTCATCTGCAAACTTGGAGATATTGAGTTTAGTTTCCTCAACTAAATCATTATCAGATATTGTGAATAACTGGGGTCCAAGCAGTGATCCCTGGGGTGACTCACTGCCAGCCACTTGGAAAGAGACCTGTTTATTTTTCCTCATTTTTTCTCCCTGCCATGTTTTCATGTTAATATACCACGCTCCAGCCCCCACCCCAATGCGTGTACTTTACTTCTAAATGCTAATTTCTTATGTGGGACCTTCTCAAAAGCCTTTTAAAAGTCAAAGTAAACCACATCCACTCGCTCCCCCTTATTAACTCTACCAGTCACCAAATGCCTACTCTGACTTTCATGTTGGAAAATCTCAACATTTTTCTGGCGGATAGTAAAATAGCAGAGTGCATATTAATGAGGTGAGAATAAATAATAATGGAATGGGATAATGAGTGATAATCTCATTAACCACTCTTTGGTGAGAATCTCATTTTGACATCCGGGATTTGCTTGGAAAATACCACCAGTTGGTCCTGATACCAAGAATGGTCTCGCTTGATTTTTCACGTGATTTTCTGAAATTTCCCACCAAAGTTCTCGTTGTTCAGGATGTGAGAATATTCTGCTGATTATATTTATGAGGAATTCTCTGCTTAAGCTTAAAACTCACTTACCCATCACCATAGAAGGCAAGGCATCATGAACAATATAAACCTCAGCTCAAACACATCCATAAAATCAATGTATGTCACCACTCTAAAGTCTCACATAAGAATATATGAGTTAGAAGAAGGAGTAGGCTATTTGGGTTCCTCCAACGTTTACTAAGATTGTGGCTATTCTGATTACAATGTCAGCTCAACATTCCTGCTTACCCCGGTAACCTTTCACTGTCTTGTCTACCAAGAATCTATCCACAGCTGCATTAAAAATATTGAAAGACTGCTTCTGCTGCCTTTGGAGGAAAAGTGCCCCAAAACACACAACCAGTTGAGAGTAAAAAAACTCTCCTCTTATCTATCTAAAGGGGAAAACATTTTGCTTTAAACAGTGTACCACAGTTCTAGATTTTCCCATGAGGAAGCATCTTCTCTATGTAAGACCATAAGAAATAGGAAAGGAGTAGGCCATTCAGCCCCTTGAGTCTCTTCTGCCATTCAATAGGATCATGGCTGATCTGAAATGCCTCCTGTCCAATTTCCTGTGTTTTCCCTGTAACCCTTAATTCCCCTACTGATCAAGAACCTATCTATCTCAACCTAAATGTGCACAAGACTTTGCCCCACACCTCTCTGTCGCAAAGAGTTCCTAATTCTGTCAACCCTCAGAGAAGAAATTCCTCCTCATCTCAGATAACTTGGCACCCTTTAATCTGAGACTATGCCCTTTGGTCCTAGACTTTCCCATGAGGAAAACACCCTCTCAGCATTTATACTCTCAAGCTCCTTAAGAATCCTCAATGTTTCAATGAGATTACCTCTCATTCTTCTAAACTCCAGTTTAGTAAACTACCAAGCTGTTTAGCTTTTGCTCGTAAAACAATCCTTCCTTACCAGGGATCATCATACTGAACCTTCTCTGCACTGCCTCCAATGAAATAATATTTTTCCTTAAATAAGGGAACCAAAACTGCTCACAGTATTCCAGATGTGCTCTCACCTGCACCTTGTACAGTTGCAGTAAGACTTCCCTACTCTTATACTTCAATCCCCTTGATATAAGGGTCAGCATTCCATCAGCCTTGCTGATTACCTACTGTACCTGTGTGCTAACTTTCTGTGTTTCATGTACAAGTCCCCCCAAGTCCCTTTGTGTGGCAGCTTTATGTAGTTTTTCTCCATTTAAATAATACAGTCTCTGTCCTCCCTTCTAAAATGAACAACTTCATATTTGTTATATCATACTCCAACATTAAATGCCAGAACTTTTCCCATTCACATAAATAATCCAGATTCTTTTATAGCTTCCTTATGTCCTCTTTACAATGTACCTTTCTAACTATTTTTCTGTCATCAACAAATTTATCAGCTATACCTTTGGTCCCTTCATCCAAAACATTTATATAGCTGGCTAATTGGCCCATGAGACCAAAGTTGTGACGTTGACTTTTACATTGAATGAGAGCTATTAGCACCATTGGAACTCACGGCGATCAGATTGGTATATCACAGACCCCTTTGGAAAGCCCTGTGAAAGCCCTGTACTCCTGTACCAAAACAATTTTTGCTGTCCCTTTATTTGGAGGATTGTGATAGCTAATTTGTAATTAGCCTAATCAACACAGGAGGTCATGTCAATCATTTTGATGTATTACACTCCACATCAGAAAGCTTGAGTGGGGCTGCACAAAAAAATGTTTCACACACACAACTCATCCACTTATAGTAGGTTACAAAAAGTACAAAAGAACTAATTCCTGTGTTACATCTTGTCAAACATAAAAGAACTCATGTATGCATAATCTCTATTTCAGAGCCCCTCCTTAACCTAATTCCATTAATCACCAAATTCCAACCAGCATTCTGTTCAAAGCCACACTCTGTGCCAAGTTGTAGCTCGGCTTTGAATGCTTCTGAAACAAAATGCTACCTGACCCCAGTAACAGAGAAAACATTTTCAGCTGCTTTCTTAATTATCTAACGTCAACTCCACTTCTTGTGGAGACCTTGTGAAACTCTGCTTCATGTTGAGAAATTTAGAATTGAAACAACAGGTTCTGGTTAAATACTAAATACAAACAAAAATTAGACTTTTACAAATAAAGTAAAGCTCTCTTACTCACAAAATGGTAGCATCTTGAATACATCTTCTAGGAAATGTAAAGCTAGTATTACTGTACATCCCTTTTAATTTGGTCTCTTAAGGTTTGTATTAATGAAGGTGTTTGTATTGATCTGCATCTGGTGCTGTGGTTGTGTCATTTGGACATTGATTCACATCAAGACAGAGTCTTGCCTCATCTTTAGTCTGAAGATTCATTTGCAGCTGACTTGCCATGAGTTGTATACAACTGGCCATCCTATCAGCACCAGCATGCTTCTCATTTCTAAATAAAAAAAAGTTTTTGATGGTTTTGATCTTTAACATTCATACTCTGCATTGAAGCGTGTAACCAAGATATGTTCACTAAAACCTTGGTAAACTAGAAATGGGTGCAGCTGTCACAAAGCTCAGCTAGAGGCGTTGATGGAGAAAGAAGCTATTCAAACACAGTCAAAATGCCAGATATGAAAGTGTGTACAGATATGCAATGTCTTCATCCACTGAAAAGGTCCAATGTGTCCCAGTAAAACAGGTGGAACAGTGCAATGCTTGAGCAATCCTCAGTTTTTGAGCTTGCATTTTTTAAAATGGATTTTGTATTTGAGCAAAACTGTTTTTGTCTTGGAAAAATAGAAAGTAGCATTCTCCATTCATCTACCAATGGAAAAAAATGTTTAAAACAATCTTTTAAATTAAATACAGAGGCTGATAAAGGAAATTTTTTTGCAAGTTAAGTTGCATTCAATGAAATGTGTTATGTTTGGTATTATATTCTCTCTTTTGGTCTTAACAGGCCCTATTCTCTGTGCCCTATTCTCATTTGGGTACCTGAATGGGTGGCTTTTTCATTTATATCTGCCAATGTCAATGTGTAAGCAGCCATGAGGAAATGGCAGAGTGCAGATAGCCCTCCTCCAATTGTTCTTTATTGTGGTTAAAAGTTATTTGGTGTAAAAGTTCTAGCAAAATGGCTTGCTTGTATTGGCCCCAGCCACAACCCCAAGTTGCTGTGACAGAGTTGATAAAGTAAGCATGGTAGAGACACTCAGTACATCAATCGCTATTCGGAGCTCAGCTTCAAAGGAGGTGATTCCAGACAATACTGCAGCACTGAGTCACCCAACATTGGTCATTTAGGGACATGGAGCACACAAAAGATCAGAACCAGAGACTGTGGCTTTCATGAGCCTAGTATTGGGAGTGATTTAGAGGTCGAGGAGGATATTATAAGCCTTCCCTTCAAGAAGCATTTCGCAACTGTTACTTGCCAATTCCTAGGACCTTCTTCATGGCCACCTTGGGAAATGTCTAGAAAACAGGAGTGAAGAAGAAATATCTGCTGTGGATGCATGCACCTCCACTAATACAAGTTGCATGTTGCTCTTTTCATCTACCACCAACCAGCCACTTCAATGGATCATCATTTTCTGCCACCTCCATCATTGATCCCCCAGCAAAAACATCCTCCTCTCCTCTCTGCTTTCAGCATTCTAAATGGGCTGCTCCCTCCATGATATCTAGTGTCAATTCCTCAGTCACTCAGTTCATTATCCCTTTCCTAAAACATCTTTCCATGGAATGCAGTAACTGCCAGTTGACCTCTACCCTTCTCAATACCTAAGGTCCCAAATACTCCTTTGAGACGGAACAGTGATTTTACTTTTGATTTCTTTCAATGAAATTTACTGTACTCACAGCTGATGAGGTGTCTCCTCGACAGTCTTGAGACCAAAGACAGGCTGGGTAGCCTCATTTCAATCCTCAAATATGTGGCTGAGCTCCAGTCATCCATCGTTTCACCTTGTTCCTGCTCTGACCTTTCCATCTTGACCTCATGAAGGTTCGAGGGACAGGATCTCATCTTCTGAGTGATCATTTTACAGCCTTCTAGACTCAGCATTGAGTTCAATAGCATTAATTCATAACCTTGACTGTCGTCATTTTCTTCCAGTTTTCATTGCTACTTTGTTTCTTTAGTCTCAGTTCTCGATGATTTCCGTTATTTTTCTTTTGGAGTCCGCCATCCAGATTTCCTCTGGACACATTCTTCTTACTATATCTGTTCATGACCACACCATTGTCCTTGATCCTACACCCTTTCACTCACTCAACATCTATGGTATTTCTAACATTTCCCAGCTCTGATGATATATTCCAAATGTGAAATGTTAACTGTGTTTCCTTCTCCACAGACATTGCCAGACCTGCCAAGTATTTCCAGCATCTTCTGTTTGTAATATCCTAGATCAGCACTCACTTTACTCGTGTTAAACCATTTGCTTACATTTAACATATTGCCCCAAAATTTGACTTTCTTTTCCTCAGCATTAGACTATAAAACTATAAACCAAACTTACTGATGCTGACCACTGACCCAGATGGCTTTGGTTTAGTGTTCATGTGGCAATGTCATATTTCAGTTCCATTCTGTCCATGGATGTTTATTTCCAGCAGTAGTGGGCAGCAACAGGAATTCTGGAATAATTTCCTCTTCCCTCCTGCCAATACTAAAGGTGCTGAAGCCAATAGGTAACATTGGTACTGCCATATCAACTTGAGATCTGGCAACATCACAGACTGGGAGTTAAACCTGGAACTTTGAGTCTGTAAGCTCATTTGGTCACTGAATAATTTACTGATCTATTGAGGAAGCATGTGTCTCTGCCCCAGGTTACTTACTGACAGTACACAGACTATACCTGGCATGTATAACTGTGAAGGAAAAGAGACACAGGATGACAAGAGAAAACCATTTATAACAATGACTGTGATTTGCATTGTTTTCTTCAGGTTGTGTGAACAGAACACAAGGACCTACAAAGTCCTTTGGATGTCTTCAGAGATATGTGTGTGCGTGTGTGAGAGAGAGAAATATAAGGGTTAAGAAAATATGTTGCAATATTTGGGTGATGCATCACTTCTTTTGCAAATAGGCTGTATTATCCATTTTGAGAAATCAAGTGCTAAAATTTAAAGATGAAGTTACTGCAATGGTAACATAACTTGTACATTTATGAAGAGCTCTCTTTTCTGGTCCTCTTCCATCTGTTAGATGCTTATAGTGTAGTAGCACATTATTTATCCATTAATCAGGTACAAGTAATTTGTTCCACAAGAGATTAATCTAATCCCATTTTCTTACTGGATCTCTATCCCATGTTAATATTTCTCTTCTTCCCTCACATTATAACTTCTGCAATTCAAACATTTTTTGATTCTCTCCTGCCCCCATCCTTTCTGCAATTACCTAGATTTGTGCACTGGACTTGTTGTTCTGTCAACCAATGGAAACTTTCTCACCCATTGAAGAGGTAGATGATTGGGAAAGCAATAAGACTATCCCCTGAAATGGTCATTAAGGTCCTTAAGTATTGGTGTGTTGGAGAAGTCAACCACGGATTTTCTCACCTGTACTTAATTGCACAAGTGACAAGTTGGGTTTCTGTCTAAGACCAACTCACTCAATTATTTCCCCTCCTTGTTATCCGTCTTGCCAACTCCAGGGAAGGGAAAACACCACCCATTGATTTAACTTCCATTTGAACCTCTCATCTTCATAGTTAAGTTTTCCAGTTACTCCACTCCTCTAGGTATCTGTAACATCCTTAAGCACAATGATTCCTTCCTTGAGCACCCTGTTTCCCTGAGGCTGCCATCTCTTGTTGTGCTTTGACTTATCCAACTCTCCTCTACTACCAATGGTAGCCATGCCTTCATCTTTATATTTTGACATGTTCGGCCTACTTCTCCTTCTTTAAGACCTTTATTTAAACTTACCTCTTTTATCAAGCTTTTTGTTCACCTCAAATATCTTTTCTTTCACATCAATTGCATTTTCTGACCTCCTGGCCTTGGAGTGAATTTTTAAGTGATCTGGACAGCAAATTTTTTTTAGTTTTAAATTTGATGTAATTTCCCAATTCATTCACAGAAACACTGTGCAATGCACTCTCTTATTTTACCGGAATATGTTCAATTTATAATCATTTCTATATCTTACTTAAACATCTAAAGTTTTGGCAAACTGTAGCATGGGTTGTGGATGAGGTTTCTGACTTGCTCCCTGAGCTGGCATGTTCTTGTTCAGACATTTCGTCACTATGCTAGGTGACATCATCAGTGAGGCCTCCGACGAAGCGATGTTATTCTACTCCGCTTGGAATTTATACTGTCCGGTCCGTTATGGTGAGAAGTGTCATTTCCGGTTTTGATCTGTATAGGTTTGTACATGGGGCCCAATTCTACACGTTTGTAGAGGCATGGTTCTCCAGCCGTAATGCAATCAACAAATATGTAGCATTGGACCCTATATACAAACCCATACAGATCAAAACCAGAAATGACAGTACTCACCATAACGGACCGGACGGTACAAATTCCAAGCAGAGTAGAACAACATCACTTCATCGAAGGTGCCACAGATGATGTCACCTAGCATGGTGACGAAACGTCTGAACGAGAACAAGTCAGCTTGGCGAGCAAGTCAACAACCTTACTTAAACATTATCTGTTACTGATCATTGGTTCTGTTTGTCAATTCCAGCGAACTTGGACACCGTCTCTTCATACTCGGCTATTTGCTTTTATTTTCATTCAAAAGCCCTTGTATTTGACTTTTCATTTGCCTTCTCTGTTCATGCAGTGTCTTGAGAGTTATCCCGGTCACTATATCACAACTACTCTTGATCACCCATTTTATCCACTTCATTGACCTGAACCAGATCAAGGAATACTTCATTTTCATTGAATAGCAACATTTTGACTGAGTTTTGAATTTACTGCCAAAATAAGTGCTTTTTGCACAACAGTTGCTTTTTCTATCCGAATAACTTAACATACAGAATTAGTATCAATTCAGCATCAGTACACACATCTCTAAGTTGTTTACAAGTTTCATCCTCAATTTCCTTCCCACAGGTTTTTGCTCTGTAATATACTCACAATGATTGTTCACTTTTGTTCAGCACAGAATCCCTGTAGAGTGGAAGCAGGCCATTCAGCCCATCGAGTCCACACCGACCGTCCGCGGAGGAGCATCCCACCCAGAACCGGCCCCCCCCCACTACCCTATCCCTGCATTTCCCATGGCTAATCCACCTTGCCTGCACATCCCTGGACATTGTGGATAATTTAGCATGGCCAATCCACCTAACCTGCACATCTTTGAACTGTGGGAGGAAACCAGAGCTCCCGGAGGAAATCAATGCAGACACGGGGAGAATGTGCAAACTCCACACAGTCAGTCATTTGAGGCTGGAATCGAACTTGGGCCCCTAGTGCTGTGAGGCAGCAGTGCAAACCAGTGAGCCTCTTTGCCGTGTTGCCCATGTAATGTGTGTCTTCCATGTTCTATCAGCATTAATTACATTTTTAGTTAGGAATAGGATATAATTTCTGTTTTCACCAATTTTAACAAAGAAGTATTTGAAGTTGAAAAGTATTAAAACATGTTCCTCTGTTTTCACTAAAATGAGTGAGCGTAGTTTACTGACCCAATATGTGTTTGAGGAAATCCTCCCGAATGCTAGTTGTAAATCTGATGGGTGAAAATGTAATATTCTATGCTTGAACATGTAAGTCTGATTTTTGTGTAACTAATATAACTGGTTGTGGTCTCTGCCAACTAATGTAGAACATACAAATTTCTGTTACTTTATGGCTTTTCCTTCACTGTATGCACTGTGACACAAACTATAGCACAGATCCCGTCTTTAGGACATATTCTATTAAGTTGGAGATGTCATTGGTTTCAAGATTTTTAAAGACTGTATTTATTTTTAAAAGATTATGTTGGAGCAAGTTAATGTCTTAGTCTACTAAGTTGATAATTCTGCAGTGAAGACCATGCAGAGCACTTCACTGTCGGAAAACTGATACAGAAACCAACATTTATTGGGAGTTCATCTTTGTTAACAGCTGCTAAAATGTACTTATATAGATTTCTAGGGGTAACTCTCAAAATAAAATTAGGAACATGTGTTCTTGTGTTAAACACAGTCAGTTAGTAGTCCAAGCTTTCTATAAAAATGCATCTTTTGAAGTGAATATTTGAAGTGATAGAATTCTGTCTTCAGTGCAGATTGTTTAATAGATTGATAATATCCAGAAATGTGTGATAAAGTTGTTAGCAATTATTTATATATTGTACAACTTATGATCTCAATGTTTGTTACACCACTTTTATATCTGCAACTGAGTTTAATAAACTTGTGTCTAAATCCTACCATGGCCTCAACGTTCCCTATCTCTAGCCTACAACCCTACCTAGAGCTCCACATACCTACACCTCCGACCTCTTGTGCATCTTGTTCATCTTTCAACTGACCAGAAGCACAGTACCTCCAGCCATCTAAGATTTTATATTTCAACCTTTAGCCTTTCTGTATCTCCAACTCTCTCTCCTTCTTTAAGATGTTCCTTATACCCTACCTTTTTGACAAAACGTTTAGTCAACTGCTCTAATATTTCTTTCTTTGGTTAGATGTCACTTGTGTCCAGGGGTTAACAGAGCAAGTGGTGATGGAGAAAAATGGTAGTGTACCATTCACACCGGCTTTGCATGTAGCTACAAGAATTGAAGCTGCTGGAGTTTTTTAAAAACTATCTTGGGTAGACAATTCCAGACATTCACTGTCCCCAGGGGAGAAGAAATTCCTTTGCATCTCACATCTGAATGGGAGTCCCTTTACTCTGTAACTATGTCCCCTAGTTCAAGATTCCCCAACTAGTGGAAACACTTCTCAATATCCACCCTGTCAAGCCTTCTCTAAATCTTATAGGTTTCAATAAGATCACCCATCAATAATGGTCTAACCTGGTTTGCCATTCTTGATAAGTCAAATCCTTTATCTCAGCAATCAACCTAGTGAATCTCTTTTGGACAGCCCCTATTGCTAGTGTATTCTTTCTTAAAATAAACTGTACACAGTATTCCAGGTGTAGCCTTACCAAAAACCTGTACAATTGTAACAAGACATTCCTGTTTTTAAACTCCAATCTGCAAATAATAAAGACCAAAATCCCATTTGCCTTCTTAGTTACTTATTGTATTTGCGTGTTAACATTTTGTATTTCACACACAAGAATACCCAAATCCCTTTGTGCTGCACTTCCTTTGGAGTCTCTCTCCATTTAAATAATTGGATGCCTTTTGAGTATTCCTACCAAAGTGCATGACCTCATATGTTTCCTACATTACCCACCATTTGCCAAGGTTTTGCCCACTCACTTAACTATTTATATCTCTTTGCAGATTCCTTATGTCCTCACCACAATCTGCCCTCCAATGTATTTTCATATCATCATCAAACTGGATATATTACACTCAGGATCAAGAGTCCTAATGATGTGTTGCCTGCCCGGTGCCAGGGTAAGGGATATCTCTGACCGGCTTGAAAGGATATTGGAGTGGGAAGGGGAGGATCCAGTTGTTGTGGTCCATGATGGAACAGCATAGGCAAGACTAAGAAAGAGGACCTGTTCAGGGATTATCAGGAGCTAGGAACGAAATTAAAGAGCAGGTCCTCAAGAGTTATAATTTACAGATTACTGCCCAAGCCACGTGCAAATTGGCATAGGGAAGCAAGAATAACGGAAGTAAACACGTGGCTAAAGGAGTGGTGCGGGAAAGAGGGCTTCCTTTTCATGGGGCACTGGCATCAGTATTGGAACAGAAGGGATCTGTACCACTGAGACAAATTCCCCCTGAAATGAGCTGGGACCAATGTTCTAGTGAATAGGTTATATAGGCTGGTCAACAGGACTTTAAAATAGAAAGTAGGGGGGAAGGGAAGGGTATAACTTCCCCCCCCCCCCCAGTGGGGAACAAAGCAACAGGCTAACATCTGTAGAGGTAGATTCCACTGTGTGGAAAAATATGAAAAAAATGATGGGAAAGGAGAGCTCAGGAGAGGTTAGTAAAGTCTCCAGCACAGACATAAATAGGACAGAGTGTTTGGAAAGGGTTAGGAATCAAACTTCAAGCACACTGGATAAACAAGTGACAATGAGAAGAGGCACGGTTAATACAGGACTGAAGGTGTTATATCTGAATGCACGCAGTATAAGGAACAAGGTAAATGAGGTTGTGGTGCAGATCGAAATTGACAGATATGACATGCTGGGCATCACGGAAACATGGCTGCAAGGGGATCAGGATTGGGAGTTGAATATCCAAGGATATACATCTTATTGAATAGATAGGCAGCTGGACAGAGGGGGTGGGGTTGCCTTATTAGTAAGAGATGAAATTAAATCAATAGTAAGAAAGGAAGTAGGATCAGATGGTGTAGAATCCGTGTGAGTAGAGTTGAGAAACCGCAGAGGTGAAAAAACACAAAGTTGAAATTATGTACAAGTCTCCAGCCAGCAGTCAGGAGCTGGGGCACAAGATAACACCAGGAGATAGAAAAGGCATGTGGGAAAGGCAAAGTTACAGTGGTCATGGGGGATTTCAATATGCAGGTGGACTGAGAAAATCAGGTTGGTAGTGGATTGCAAGAAAAGGAATTTGTGGAATGTCTATGAGATGGCTTTTTGGAACTGCTTGTAGTGGAGCCCACTAGGGAACAGGCAATACTGGATTTACTGTTGTGCAATGAGGTAGACTTGATAAGGGAGCTGAAAGTGAAGGAACCCTGAGGAAGCAGCGATCATGATATGATTGAATTTACTCTGCAATTTGGGAGGGAGAAGATAGAATCAGAGGTAATGATATTACAGCTGAATAAAGGCAACTATAGAGGCATGAGGGAGGAGCTGGGCAGAATTGACTGGAGAAGGAGCTTAGCAGGAAAGACAGTGGAACAGGAATGGCAGGAGTTTCTAGGAGTAATTCAGGAGATACTGCAAAAATTCAGCCTGAGGGAAAATAAGCGTGGTACAGGGAGGATGAGGCAACCATGGCTGACTGGGGAAGTCAGGGATAGCATAAAAGCAAAACAGAAAGCATATAATGTGGCGAAGGGCAGTGGGAAACCAGAGGATTGGGAAGCTTACGAAGTCCAATAGGGGCAACAAAAGAAAGGAGGGGGTAGATTAAATATGAGGGTAAGCTAGCCAGTAATATAAATGAAGACTGTAAGAGTTTCTTTAGACATATAAAGGGCAAAAGAGAGGCAAAAGTGGACATTGGACTGCAAGAAAATGATGCTGGGGAGATAGTAACGGAGAACAATGAAATGGCTGAGGACCTGAACAATTACGTCGCATCAGCCTTCACAGCAGAAGACACGAGTAATATCCCACAAATTCAAGAGTTAGGGGCAGAGCTGAGTATGGTGGCCATCTCCAAGGACAAAGTGCTAGAAAAACTGAATGGCCTGAAAGTGGATAAATCACCTGGACCAGATGGACTACACCCCAGAGTTCTAAAGGAGATAGCTGAAGAGATAGTGGAAGCGTTAGTGGTGATCTTTCAGGAATCGCTAGAGTCAGAGAGGGTCCCAGATGACCTGAAAATCACTAACGTGACACACTGTTTAAAAAGGGAGTAAGGCAAAAGACGGAAAATTACAGGATTATTAGCCTAACCTCGATTGTTGGTAAGATTTTAGAGTCCATTGTGAAGGATGAGATATCTGAATCCTTGGAAGGACATGGTTAAATAGGGCAAAGTCAGCACAGCTTCATTAATGGGAGGTCATGCCTGACAAATCTATCAGAATTCTTTGAGGAAGTAACAAGCAGGGTAGACCAAGGAGAACCAATGGATGTTATCTACCTGGACTTCAAGAAGGCCTTTGACAAGGTGCCGCACAGGAGGCTGCTGAGTAAGATAAGGGCCCATGCTGTTAGAGGCAAGCTACTAGCATGAATAGAAGATTGGCTGACTGGCAGAAAGCAGAGAGTGGAGGTTAAAAGGATCTTTCTCAGGATGGCAGCCTGAACAAGTGGTGTTCCGCAAGGGTCAGTGTAGGGATCACAACTTTTCACTTTGTACATTAATGATCTAGATGAAGGAACTGAGAGCATTCTGCCTAAGTTTGTAGACGATACAAAGATAGGTGGAGGGACTGGTAGTATTGAGGAGGTGGGGAGGCTGCAGAAGGATTTGGACAGGTTAGGAGAGTGGGCAAAGAAGTGGCAGATGGGGTACAACGGGAAAGTGTGAGGTTATGCACTTTGGTATGAAGAATAAAAGCATGGACTATTTTCCACATGGGGAGAAAATTCAGAAGTCTGAAGTACAGAGACTTGGGAGTTCTAGTCCAGGATTCTCTTAAGGTAAACTTGCAGGTTGAGTCAGTAGTTAGGAAGGCAAATGCAACTTTGGCATTTATTTTGAGAGGACTTGAATATAAAAGCAGGGATGTACTTCTGAGGCTCTATAAGGCTCTGTCAGGCCACATTTGAAGTATTGTGCATAGTTTTGGCCCCACAACTCAGGAAAAATGTACTGGCCCTGGAACAGGTTCAGAGGAGGTTCACAAGAATGGTCCCAGGAAGGAAAAACTTAACATACGAGGAATGTTTGAGGACTCTGGGTCTATACTCAATGGAGTTTAGAAGGATGAGGGGCTGATCTGATTGAAATTTACAGAATACTGAATGGCCTGGACAGAGTGGATGTTGGGAAGATGTTTCCTTTGATAGGAGAGTCTAGGACGTGAGGGCACAGCCTTAGAGTAAGGGGAAGACCTTTTAGAATGGAGATAAGGAGAAACTTCTTCAGCCAGAGCATGGTGAATCTATGGAATTCACTGCCAAAGAAGGCTGTGGAGGCCGGGTCATTGAGTATATTTAAGATGAAGATAGATAGGTTCTTGATTGTCAAGGTGTTCAAGGATTACTGGGAGAAAGCGGGAGAATGGAATTGAGAAACTTATTAACCATGATTGAATGGTGGAGCAGACTTGATAGGCTAGAACAGGAATGGAGCATGTGGGGGAAATATGAACACAGCTTCCTAACACTAGGCATTACTTTGTTCATTCACTCATCAAATGTTGCTTCACCAATGTCCCCTAAAACAAGAAAACAAATGTTTCCAATGTTTTGTAACTCCCCAAGTGTCAGTAAATCAGGTTTAATAAAGAATTAGCTCAAATGCCTTCATGTAATATTGGATGATTTGATTTTATTTTATGGCCAGTCTACTGTCTTTGACAGAAGTTTAACACAATAAACATACAAAATTGATGTGCAGGAAATGATGGTCCATTGGGTCTATCCCACACTTGTGATGGTGGGAGCATCATGGAAAGACACTTTCCACCAGCTCCCCTTCCCATGGACATAACAACCTCCTGAGAGAGGTAAAATAAGACAAAATCTCAGGGCCAACAAAGAAAATGTACTCTGGAAAAGCCTGACATTTACAGGTGATCAAAACCAGTTCACACATGAGCCATGTGTTCACTATCTTAACAAAACAGGCTATGCCATATGACCTCTGCTTCAGTCAAGGACCAGACCAGTTTAAAATTGAAGATAGAGCAGCAACCAGCAATACATTGCAGAGGCTCAATACTCTCTTGGAAAGAAAGCAAGGCCTCATGCTTAATGTATTGCTGCTCATGTGCAGTTTAAACTCATCTGGCATGATCCTCCCCGTTGTCAAAAAGCATAGGTCACCAACATAGACACTGTTCTTTACATCTGCCTATGTAATTAAAGTAACCTGTGGTGAACATGTGATTTTATGGGTGTGTATAACCCTGGAGAATTTCATTCTGAGAAACTGCACAATGATGAGGGAACTCAAGTGAGAAATTACAGAGCCATTGTTGGTCAGTGTAAAGTAATTACATTCAGCAATTGGCCACATTTATGCAGCCAGATATCTTTTCAATTCATTCACAGGATGTGGGTGTCACTGGCCAGGCCAGCATTTATTGCCCTTCTCTAATTGCCCAGAGGGTATTTAAGGGTCAACCACATTGCTGTAGGTTTGGAGTCACATGTAAGCCAGACCAGGTAAGGATGGCAGTTTCCTTCCCTAAAAGGCATTAGTGAACCCAGATGGGTATTTTTCCCCTAAAAATAGTTCCACGGTCATCCTTGGAGACTTAATTCCAAATTTTTATTGAACTCAAGTTCCATGTGGGGAAAGCAATGGCCTTGTGGTATTATCACTGGACTGTTAATCCAGGGACCGAGATAATGTTCTGGGAACCAGAGTTCGAATCCTGCCAGGGTAGATGGCAGAATTTGAATTCAATAAATATCTGTAATTAAGAATCTAATGATGACTGTGAATCCATTGTCAATTGTCAGAAAAAACCGTCTGGTTCACTAATGTCCTTTAGGGAGGAAACTGCCATCCTTACCTGGTCTGGTCCATATGTGACTCCAGGTCCACAGTAATGTGGTTGACTCTCAACAACCCTCTGGGAAATTAGGGATGGGCAATAAATGCTGCCTAGCCAGTGACGCCCTCATCCCATGAATGATTAAAGAAAAAATACACTATCTTCCATCAGTTCGAACCCAGGTCTCCAGAACATTGGTCTGGGTCTCTGGAATGACAGTCTAGCAATAATACCATTAGGCCATTGCCTCTCCACTTGCCAGTTGCAGGCATTAGGAATGCACCATAAATGTAGAAAGTATTAAGACCAGCATAGCTTATGCTGTGGAATGCAGAACCATTTTATTACCAGTTGGTGTCTCTGTGCACTGTGTAAATGCAATAGTGCCATCTAGTGATAATAAACTATGCGGTTAATAAATAATGTGGTTAGAAAAAGACTTCTGTTTCTCAATATAAATGAGCATCTACTTAACTCCTGTCTAAAAATAGGAGATGAAAAGTTGCTACCTGTTAGACTAACCTCACAATCCTAATTCACTTCTTGAGCGTGGTATTTGTTCCAGATGACTACATTTGCTATGCTGTGGTTCTTGCCATTTCTACCAATATATGGTAGCAGGGAAGGCTTGTTTGAGGCGGTTCACTGATCCTCCTTCATCTTGGTCCTGTCTAGTGATCAGTGGCACAGAGTACGCCACCTTAGAGTATCTACAGAAGAGGTACTATCCTTAGATATCAAGTTGGTTCATTGCATTAGTGGTGCAGCACCAGTGACCCGGATTTGTTACCGGCCTCAGGCAACTGTCTGTATAGAGTTTGCATGTTTCCCCGTGTTATGGGTGTCTGCCAGGTGCTCCTGATTCCTCACACAGTCCAAGAATGTGCAGGTTAGGTGGATTGGTCATGCTAAATTGCCCATAGTGCCCAGGGATGTGTAGGCCAGGTGGATTGGCCATGGGAACTGCAGGGTTATGGGATAGGATGGGTCTAAGTGGGATGCTATTCAGAGGGTTGGTGCAGTCTCAATGGGCTGAATGGCCTCTATCTGCACTGTAGGACCTTTGGGAGCAGGTACAGATGCCTCTGTTCACAGTTATTGTTAGACCAGCTTTTCATTCATAATATTTATAAAATTCTAATTTCACCATCTGCCATTGTGGGATTTTAAACTCATGTTCCCAGAACATTGGGCTGAGATTCTGGGTTAGATAGTCCAGGAGATGTAGTTGACAGCGAGAAAAGGTTACCTCCGAGTACAACGGGATCTTGATCAGATGGGTCAATGGGCCGAGGAGCGGCAGATGGAGTTTAATTTAGATAAATGTGAGGTGCTGCATTTTAAAAAGGCAAATCAGGGCAGGACTTATACACTTCATGGCAAGGTACTTGGGAGTGTTGCCAGATAAAGAGACCTTGGCGTGCAGGTTCATAGTTCCTTGAAAGTAGAGTCGCAGGTAGATAGGTTAGTTTGATATGCTTGCCTTTATTGGTCAACGCATTGAGCATATGTTTTGGGATGTCATGTTGCGGCTGTACAGGACATTGTTTAGGCCATTTTTGGAATACTGCATGCAATTCTGGTCTCCCTGACATAGGAAGGATGTTGTGAAACTTGGAAGGGTTCAGAGAAGTTTTATAAGGATGTTGCCAGGGTTGGAGGGGTTGAGCTATAGCGAGAGAGTGAATAAGGCTGGGGCTATTTTCCCTGGAGCATTGGAGGCTGAAGGGTGACGTTATGGAGGTTTATAAATCATGAGGGGGCATGGATAGGGTAAAGAGACAAGGTCTTTTCCCCTGGGTGGGGGAGTCCAAAACTAGAGGGCATATGTTGAAGGTGAGAGGGGAAAGATTTAAAAGGAACCAAAGGGGCAACTTTTTCATGCAGAGGGTGGAACGTGTATGGAATGAGCTGCCAGGGGAAGCAGTGGAAGCTGGTATAATTACATTTAAAAGGCATCTGGATGGGTACATGAATAGGAAAGGTTTAGAGGGAAATGGGCTAAACACTGGCAAATGGGATTAGATTAATTTAGGATATCTGGTTGGCATGGACGAGTTGGACTGAAGACTCTGTTTCCATATCGTATATCTCTATGACACCATGACATTACCGTTATGTCACTGCCTCCCCACTAGTCGTATGACATTTGACATAAGACACATACCTTGTCAACTTAAACTTCACTTCAGTAAAATTCTACATAGAACAGACTGCTGTGTTGCTCACTTGAAACACGGTATCAAAAGGGTGATTGTCCAGAGCTGAATTAAAAAGCACAGCTGCAGAGCTTGGAACTGCCTCTGAAAAGGAAATTGAAACAAAACAAAGATCACAGTGAAAACACTCCTTAAGACAAAACGGACGCAGCTTTTCCCCAATCAACTCCTGTTCAAATTATTGGGGATATGAGGCATAACTGCAAACTATTCCATGAATAATGGCAGAATTATGTAATATCCAAGTATTTGTTGAACAAACCGCAACAAGAAGAAGTGACTACACTTTTATCTCATTAGGAAAAGACTGTCTCACAATATATTCCATCCTAAATCTCTTTGAAAAACAGGAAAAAAAGCACATGGCAGAAATTTTAAAAGATTTGAAGGCATATTTTGAGCCCTGAGTTAATGTTACGTAAGAACAGCTCATATCCACTACTAGGGCACAAAGTGAAAAAGAGACCAGCTTGATTTACAGACAATGTGTGCAATGGACTGATGGAAATAATGGACTGCTAAGGCATGAAAACTGTTGTGTAGTAATTGGTAATTTCAATAACTAAAATGTACATGATAATGGATGCCTTTTTTCTTTCTTTGTATCAAAAGGCGGAGGTTAGTATTAAAAAGCAACCATGCACAAACGTAACTACTCGTCTGCCATCTAGTCTCCTGACCTATAGACACATATACACACACTGTAGGCTTAACTTCAATAATGACCTCGTGCTGAACAACTGCTGTGTTGTACACTTGAAACAATGGGGTCTGATAATGTTCACGTGAAATATGATGTGACAGATAAGATGATTTCCCACTTTTACCTAAAGGAAAGGCAGTCAATTGCTTCAAAATATTTGAATGAAATTTCAGTTCTTAACTTGCCATGCTAGGAAAGGTCTGACCATGATATTGGGCAATTCTGTTCTTTCAAACCCAGATACGTATTTCTGCCCAGCTACAAAACCCTGAGATCCTGGAGGCTTCCCATCAGCACCTCTAATCCAGTCTTTAGAAAGTGGATCTTAGCCTTGGAGTGAAGAATTCACTATCCTGGAATATAAACAGTGGCTTGTGAATGCGCCCTTACTTTGGCTGTGGTGTGAGAAGTGAAGGCAGTGGAGGGTTTTACTGGAATGATAAAGACTACATTTTACAGAAGTAGTCCATTCAACAGTTTTACATTTTCTTTACTTAAAGATGATTGTGATTGCAAGCCTTGAAGAAAATCAACTATTCTTATGGACCAGCACAAGTGTGGAAAATCCTCCTCACATTATTCAGTATCAAGTTATCCTGATTCCAAGGTGAAAAGACTAATAGAATTTGTTTTTGGAAAACTCCACAAAAAATCATTGGCTCCTTTTGCAAAGCAATAAATTGTATTTCAAAATGAGAGGTGCCATGATTCACTGCTCTGCAATTTCATAATAATGTCTCTTCCTGCATCATAATTAATTTTAATGATTTGCAATCTATACAAATCACTTAAATGCTTTGGATTTTGTATTAAGTTGTTGCTCAACATATTCCAACAAAACCTACACTTCAGCAAAATTGGGGAAGGCAAAACTATCAAAACAACATTGAGTTCTTGGCCAATTGAGGCAAGGCGTTAAAATACTGTGTCGAAACTTTATAATAGAAAATTCCTGCAAAGTCAGCAACTGAAAGGTTAAGTGGCCTCTCTCTCTTTACCTGCTCCTAGATGGAGGAACAGCAAGTCTTAACGGTCTGTCCTTTGATTACAATTAAAAAAGAAAAACACAGTTACTGTAGCCCAGACAATGCCTGCCTTAAGCTCTTATCATTCTATGATTGTCATGCATATCCAAGATTGTGTTCTTTTGCAAACTCAGTCAATACTTCTAATATTTTGTCAGATACAACCTGTCTTGATCCATGGTGGCTCAGTGGTTAGCACTGCTACCTCACAGTGCCAGGGACCCGGGTTTGATTTCAGACCTGGTGACTGTTTGGAGTCTGTACCTTCTCCACATGTCTGCGTGAGTTCCCTCTGTATGCTCCAGTTTCCTCCCACAGTCCAAAGATGTGCAGGCTAGGTGAATTAATCATGGAAAATGCAGGGTTACAGTGATAGAGTTGGGGGTGGAGGGGGTGGTCTGGGTGGAATGCTCTTCAGAGGGTTGGTGTGGACTTGATGGGCTGAATAGCCTTCTTCCACACTGTAGCAGTTCTATGATTCTATGTCACAGGCCAAGATGATTAGCTAGACTGAGTAACAAACTGATGTCTCTAAAGCATGAGTTTTCAAACACTGTTGCCTCTGTACTGCCTCACCATTAATTTTAACATTTAAGTCAAGATGGTCTCACCAGGAATTCACCACAGTCATTGACTGATTTTAAACTTAGCCTTGTGGTCAGGTTGCCCCAGTGTCGAACACAGTGTTGTTAAAGGAGCTGGTTTAGTGAAAAGGCCCACAGTTGTAAATGCTTTTAAAATTATAAGGCTCGATTTCAGTCCTGATCGCTTGTGAAGTCCAACAGTATCAGATCATAATCATTGTTCCTGTTTTGTTGGACAGCAGGTGTTAGTATTTAATCTGCTGTTTCCATTTAAAACTCACACGGACTCACTTCATGTCCCATTTCACTGTTAGTACCTCACAGAGGGTTGTCGAAATTAGGGTCTTCGGAAAAGTATCAGCTTTTTAATGCGTCCAGTAATTACACTTGCTAAGTATTTCATTGGCTGCAAAGCACATTGAGATAGCCATCATGGAGCACAAGGAATCAAGGGCTATGGGGAGAGTGCAGGTAAGTGGAGTTGAAATGGCCATCAGCCATGATTAAATGGTGAGTGGACTCGATGGGCCGAATGGCCTTACTTCCACTCCTATGTCTTATGGTCTTATGGATATTCTGGGGTTGTGAAAGGCACTATATAACTCTTTTTCTCCTCTTGTAAGCAGGTTAAGCTTTCAAACATTGCAGAAGACATTGTTGAGCTCCACATGCATGCAGTTCAACCTACACATTCACAAAGACGAAAGAGAACGTGAGAACTATGAGCAGTAACCCCTTCAAGCTTGCTTCACCATTCAATAAGATCAAGATCATCCACCGCAACTGAAGCTAGCTTTGTCCAAATGCAGCCAGATCTGGACAACATTCAGTGGCAAGGCAACATTCACTCCTTACAAATGCCTAACGTTGCTTGTCTCAAAGTCAAACGGCTTCCCTTGACATTCAACAGCTTCAACATCAGTGAATCCCCTACCATCATCATCCTGAGAGCTTGTCATTGACCAGAAAATTAACAAGACCAACCACATAGATACAATGATGACAGAAATAGATCAGAGGCTGAGCGCAGTGCACAAGTCAAGACTGTGATGGAGTACACTCCACCTGCCTAGATGAGTGCAGCTGTTATTGCTGTTGAGAAGCTTTTTGAAATATCTAGGACAAGAGATTGTCTTAAGGCTGATCGGATGATCGTTATCTCGTTAAAGGATTCATCACCAAAAGATTGGCCAGATCAACAATTTTTAAGGAACATCTTGAATGAAGCAAAGGTGTTTTCGGGAGACAATCAGGGAAGGTGGCACGATGGCTCAGTGGTTAGCACTGCTGCCTCACAGTGCCAGGGCCCTGCATTCGATTCCACCTTCGGGTGACCGTCCACGTGGTGTTTGCACATTCTCCTTGTGTCTGTGTGGGTTTCCTCCCATAGTCCGGAGATGTGCAGGTTAGGTGGATTGGTCATGCTAAATTGCCCATAGTCGCTAGAGATGTGTAGGTTGGGTGAGTCAGACACGGGAAATGCAGAATTGTGGAGGGGTGGGTCTGGGTGGGATGCCGTTTGGAGGGTCAATGTGCCAAATGGCCTGATTCCACACTGTAGAGATTCTATAAGAATTCCTAAACTTATGACTTAGGTAGCTGAAGGTATGGCCATCCTTGGAGAAATGATTAAATTAGAGATGCTCAAGGGCTCAGGATTAGATAAATGCAGATAACTCAAAGGTTGTGAGGATGGAGGAGATGCATTTGAAAATACAATTGTTAATGTCATTTCAATATCATGGTGTTGTGTAACCAGCACAACATAGAAAAGTGGGCACAGGGGTGAAAGGTAAATGGGAGTTGATAGAGTTACTGCACAGGACAACAAAGTTTTGATGACAAAGCTCCAAAAACCTGTGGATGCTGGTAATCTGAAAAAAAAACAGAAATTGTCAAAGAAACACAGCAGGTCTGGCAGCATCTGAAGAATGAAAGCAGCATTAATGTTTTGGGTCCAGTGACCCTTCTTCAGGACTGACTGTAGCCAAGAAAAGGTTGATTCTGTAACGGCAGAAGGTGTAACATCTGCTCGTTTACTTACTCTCTCCTCACCATCCAAGGCCCCAGGCACAGCTTCCAAGTGAAGTAGCAATTTGCCTACACTTTGCTCAATCTATTCTACTGTATTCACTGTTTTCAATGCAGTCTCCTTTACATTGAGGTATTGAAGCATAGACTGGGTGATCACTTTGCAGAATACCTACGTTCTGTCCACAAAACATAACCCTGAGCTTCCTGTTGCCTGACTCTTCAAAACACCACTGCATTCCCTGGCTGACATCTCTGTCTCAGGCTTGCTGCAGTACTGCAGTGAAGCTCAGTGCAAGCTGGAAGAACAGTATCACATTTTCCACTTGGGACCCAACAGCCTTCTGGACTCAATATCGAGTTCAAGGGCTGTCATCACAAAGGCTGTTACCACAATCAACTCATTGTCAGCCACTGAAGGTCTCCATTAGCAGCTATTGATTCTCTCAAGCTGACATTATCCATTCCTTTGCTGCCCAAATGTTGGTCTCTCTCTCTCTGGGCTCCATCTCCACCTATCATTTACTCCTACCCTCTTCCCCCAGGCCATGTTCAGCATATACACCAACCTTTAACTAGCTATAATCAGTTCTAAAGAAGGGTCACTGTACCAGAAATGTTAACTCTGCTTTCTCTCCACAGATGCTACCAGACCTGGTGAGTTTTTCCAGCAATTTTCTGTTTTTGTTTCAAGGTTTTCATGACCTCAAGTTCATGGAGACTAGAAAGTAGAGCACATTAGAACAGATAGGGGCAAAATTAAGCAATTTTGTGAAGGCAGAAAAAGGTGTGCTTTTCGGGAGCAATGATATGTGGTCGGAATTCATTGAGTTATTGCAAGGGGAATAGAACATAAAGGTAGGGAAGTAATGTTATAACTGTTCATTGATTTAGCAAGACCACACCTTGTACGGTTTCTGTCCCCTTATTTAGGGTGAGATTTATTTGCATTGGAATCAGTTCGGAGGAGTTGCATGAATGCCCCTTGTGAGGGCCGTAGAGTCATAGTGATGTACAGCACTAAACAGACCCTTCGGTCCAACTCGTCCATGCCGACCAGATGTTCTAAATTAATCTTGACCCATTTGCTAGCATTTGGCCCATATCCTTCTAAACCCTTCCCATTTATGTAGCCATCCAGATGCCCTTCAAATGTTGTGGAGGTGCCGGTGTTGGACTGAGGTGAGCAAAGTCAGAAGTCACATGACACCAGGTTATAGTCCAACAGGTCAATTTGAAATCACAAGCTTTTGCAGCATGTGACTTCTGACTCTTAAATGTTGTAATTGTCCCAGCATCCTCCACTTCCTCTGGCAGCTCATTCCATGCACGTACCACCCTCTGCATGAAAAGATTGCCCCTTAGGACTCTTTTAAATCTTTCCCCTCTTACTTTAAACCTATAGTTTTGGACTCCTCTACCCTGGGTAAAAGACCATGATTATTCACCCTATCTATGACCCTCATGATTTTATAAACCTCTATAAGGTCACCCCTCAGCTTCCAACACTCCAGAGAAAATAGCCCCAGCCTATTCAGCCTCTCCCTATAGATCAAACCCTCCAACCCTGGCAAATTCCTTGTAAATTTTTTCTCTTTCAAGTTTTACAACATCCTTCCTACGGCTGGGAGACCAGAATTGAACGCAGTATTCCAAAAGTGGCCTAATCAATGTCCTGTACACCTGCAACATGAGCTCCCAACTCCTATACTCAATGCAATGACCAATAAAGGCAAGCATGCCAAATGCCTTCTTCATTATCCTCTCTACCTTGGATTTGGCTTTCAAGGAACTATGAACCTGCACCCCAAGATCTCTTTATTCGCCAACACTCCCCCAGGACCTTACCAATAAATGTATAATGACTTGCTTACCAAAATGCAGCACCTCACATTTATCTAAATGAAACTCTATCTGCCACTCCTTGGCCCATCAGTTCATCTAATCAAGATCCCATTATACTCTGAGGTAACCTTCTTCATTGTTCACTACACCACCAATTTTGGTGTCATCTGAAAACTTACTAACCATACCTCCTATGTTCACATCCAAAAAATTTATATAAATGACAAAAAGCAGTGGACCCAGCACTGATCCATGCAGCACACTGCTGGTCACAGGCCTCCAGTCCAAAATGCAACCCGCTACCACCACCTTCTGTCTCCCACCTCAGGAGCAACAAAGGGAGAACAAAAATTGAGAACAAGAAAACGTGGCCCAAGTTTGACTCATGATTCAGGAGATTTGTCTGGAAGAAAAGATCACGTACCCTGGATCATCTGCAGACATTCTGACATAAGTGGTAAGGACTCACCTCAACAAGAGAGAAGTCAGAGCCTGATGAGGCAACAGAGCAGCAGGATAACGCAAAATCTTCGTGGTAAAAGACAGCAGTGAAAGTCTTGGTGAGTTTTTAAAAAATTCATTCATGGGATGAGTGTGTCACTGGCTAAGCAGCATTTATTGCCCATCCTAATTGCCCAGAGGGCAGATAAGAGTTCAACCATATTGCTGTAAATATGTGCTTTGTTAATTTTCGTATTTTTAAAAAAAGAAAGGAAATCTGTCAATGTTTAAATGATGGTACCATTAAGAATGATTGAGGAAAAGGATTGAGACAATTAAAAGCAACTGATACTCACTGGGGCATATATTCAAGAATTGATTTTCCCTTGGAAGGGGAGAAACCAGACTGGAATCTGTATTGAACTATGAAAGAAACGAGCTGTTGCGGAAGACAGACTAACTCCTGATTCCTGCTTCAGTAAATTGATGACGAGCAGCATAGCAATGACAAGCATTATGATTCAGCTTGATTTGCATTATGTGGCTACACAGTTCCACAGTATGCTGTTTATTATCCACACAGAGTATGTCAAGAATCCTATCTGAAAAGAGCTTTCACCTCTAGGTTTCACAGGTACAATAATCAACAGGAAGACTCACCTCTATGAATCCAATCTCCCTCCGGTGTGATAGTCTGATTGTGTAGCTTTCCGCAGCTCCTTTTCAAACAGCAAACAATATTTCATTATTTTCAGGAAACACCCACCTCTGTAACTTTGTCATATTAGGAGGTTTCTTGAGATTTATTTTTTCTCATCCTAGGGATTCCGTGTTTTTCTGTTTCTATTTCCGTCTCCATTCTCTTTGTGCCTGTATCACGCCCCAGCTCCTCTGTTGTAGCTGCCTTGTCTTGCAGCTCCCTTTTGTGTCTGGCTATAAAGCATGCTTTTCTGTTGGTACAGCTTCCAGGTCAAGAGTCACTACTTCAAATGCATAAGATTACTTCTATTGCCCAAGCAATTATAATTGATTTATTTACACCTGGTGAAAATGCTGAAAAGTAGTTTTGAAACACTTCTTAACAACCATGAGAGAATCCATAGACTTTTCACCAAATTTAGGGTTTTTTTTCTTACTGTTTCTGGATTAGAAACTGGATTTGATGGTCATACAGTGATGACTTTGATTGCCACTACTAAAATTGGTCACTGAGTCCAGTTAACAGCAGATCAGATTCCTGAAGGCTACAGGTTTGGTCACCATCAGGTATGACACCCTCAGCCTCTTGAGACACTGATATTCCAAAGTGTCATGGAGCATATTATCTGGCTGAAAATGCTATGTATAGGGTATGGCATACTATGAGCCACATCCCTCCATTTATTCCTCACTCCTACAGACCTCTCTCCTGTTCTGCTCAGTTGGCAGCCTCCCATCTGTTGGCTCTAGTTTACTGCTTAGAAATATTGAACCATAGAAAACCGAAGCAAGATTAGGCCACTTGGCCCACTGAGCTTGTTCTGTCATTCAGTACAATCAGTGCAGATAGTCTATCTCAACATGATATTCCAGGTCTCCTCATTTAGCTTTAGAAATCTGTATCTTCCTTAAATATATTCAGTGATTTTGCCTCCACTTCTTCACAGGGGCAGTCCTGACACCTGGCCATATGGATCTCTGACCCAGACATCAGCCTACAAGATGGAGAAAACCTTGCTCAGTCCCAAGACTGACCTTCTCAGGGCAGATCAGATCACTGAATCTCCAAAGTGTCATCAGCGCCTCCAATGTCTGCTCCTGACTTAGTTCTGTGTCAGTATCACAGAATAATATACATCTACCACCAGAAGTTATAAAAAGCTAGCTCAACCAGGCAGGATCTACTGAGCTGGCAGTGCTAATAATGAAAACCTGTGTCAGGTTACTTGTCAACACAAATCCTGTGGACAAACATTTTCATTTCAGCAGGTAAGAAAGCAGCTGGGAGGATTTATTGGAATGTTTCCCAATGATGGCTTCAGCCTCCACAATTGTTGCTCTCTTCTTACTTTGCTTTTCCTCCTGAGGTCTAGGAAAGCCGGGAAACTGGTAGAACCACTGTTAAATTCCAAACTTCAGGTTTGTGTCACCAAAGGTGAGCTGTTACTAAAGCTGGTGTCCTTTTTGACTTGATGTGCTCAAACTTTAGCAAGGAAGACGGTACAGAAAGGTAAACCTTCTGAATTGTAGGAAACAGTAGCATCCTCTTTGGATATTGCTGTTTAAATATTGAGAAGACAGAGGCCAAACACAGAAATCCAGCCAGTAAGTTTAAAATGGATGAAATAAATTTGAAACCATTTAGTGCAGGGCTCCCCATTGTGGAGGTCAGGACTCAGGGTGGGATTGCAAGCTCAAATTCTAGGGTTGAGAACTCTGACGCAGTCACAGGCACCACAGAATTTTGACAAGGCTGTAATACCCACTCTAACAGCATCCCCTAACCCACTTTCACAATTCTCATGGAGGGAGAGTGACAATTCTCAAGCTTCAAAATGGAATCACAGTGGGAAAAGGTTTAGGAAGTGTAGATCAAGTGGTTCAGTCATAATTCACCTTTAATCAACTCCATTAATTCTGACTTCCTGGGAGAACACCCTGCTTGCTCACAGCACGGGGGACCCAGGTTCGATTCCAGCCTCGGGTGACTGTCTGTGTGGAGTTTTCACATTCTCCCCAGTCTGCGTGGGTTTCCTCCTGGTGCTCCAGTTTCCTCCCACAGTCCAAAGATGTGTAGGTTAGATGGAATGGCCATGCTAAATTGCTCATAGTGTCTTGAGGTGTGCAGACAAGGTAGATTAGCCATGGGAAATGCAGTGTTACAGGGATAGGGTTGGGGGGGTGGGGATAGGTCACTCTTCAGAGGGTCAGTGTGGACTTAATGGGCTGATTGGCCTGCTTCCATACTGTAGAGATTCTGTGATGATTAATCTGAGCAAGACTCTCAAAGTGTATCAGTTCTTTGGAAATCTATCTATGCCTGTCTCTTCTCCTACATTAATTTCCTTACCCTGCTGAATCTGAACAGGTGACACAGTCTCAGCTTGTACTCTGAAAAATAAACACAGGAACATAGAAACAGGGCAAGGCCATTCAAACCATTGAGCCTGCCCTACCATTCAACACTACTATGGCTGATTGAACACTTCAATGCCTTTTACCCAATCATTCCACAACCCTGCACACCTCTAGTAATCAGAAAACCATCAATCTCAACCCTAAAACATACTCAAAGACCGAGCATGCACATCTGCCTGTGGTAGAGAATTTCAAATGTTCACAAACTTGAGTAAAAAAAAAACCTCTTCATCTTGGCATTCCCATTATTTTTAGACTGTGTTCCCTGGTTGTCGACTGTCCAATCAGGGGAAACATCTTGCCTGCATCTGCCGCATCTATCCCTTTAAGTATTTTGTAGGTGTCAATGAGGTCAACTCTCATATTTCATAACTCTAGAGAAAACAGGCCCAGTTTGCCCATTCTCTCTTTATAGGACAGCCCCAACATCCCAGGGACAAGTTAAATGAACCGTCATTTCACTCTCTCATTGGCAATAACATCTTTTCTGAGATAAGGAGACCAAAACTACACAAAGTGCTCCAGGTGTGGTGCAACCAGCTCCTATGCATTTGAAGCAAGACTTTACTACTGCTGTACTCAATTGTCGTGTAATAAAGGCGAACATTCCACTAGCCTTCCTGATAGCTTGCTGCATGTTTGACGTCAGTGACTTATTGACAAAGACACTTCTGGGTCTCTCTGTGCATCCATATTTTCCAATCTCTTACAATTTACAAAATATTCTGCATATCTGTTTCTCACATAAATGTGGAGAACCTCACATTTTCCCACATTATATTCCATCTGACATGCTCTTGGCCATTTGCTAAGCCTGTCCAAATCCTCCAGAACTTTCCATCTGCCTCACAACACATTTCCACTTTGCTTAATATCACCCACCAATTTAGAAATGTTACATTTGGTCCTAGCTCCAAATCATTGATATAAATTGTGAACAACTGAGGTTCCAATTACCGATCCTTGTGGTACTCCATTCGTCACAACCTGCCAATGGGAGAATGACCCATTTATTCCTACTTTCTGCCTTCCGTCTGTTAGCCAATCATCAATCCTAGCCAATAAATTACCTCCTATTCCAAGTGCTTCACTTTTTCCAACCCCGCGGGGGGACATTATCAAAAGCTTTTTGAAAATTTAAGCATACTGCATCCATCGGCTCACATTTATCAATTTTGTTCATAACGTCTTCAAAACAATTGTTTAATCTAATTTTATGTGATATCACTGGTTATGTCAGCATTTGTTGCACATTCATAATTGCCCAGAGATTACTTCAGAGTCAACTATATTGTTATGGGTCTGGAGTCACATGGAGGCAATGGCCTAGTGGTATTATCACTGGACTGTTAATCCAGAGACCCAGATAACATTCTGGGGACCAGGTTCAAACCCCACCACAGCAGCTGGTGGAATTTGAATTCAATAAATATCTAGAATTAATCCATTGTCGATTGTTGGGGAAAAACCCATCTGGTTCACTAATGTCCTTTAGGGAAGGAAACTGCCATCCTTACCTGGTCCGGCCTGCATGTGACTCAAGACCCACAGCAATGTGGTTCACTCTGAACTGCCCTCTGGGCAATTAGGGATGGACAGTAAATGCTGCCCTAGCCAGCGATGTCCTCATCCCATTAACAAAATAAAAACAAATGTGGACCAGACCAGGTGAGGATGGCAATTTTCCTTCTCTAGAGGATATCAGTGAACCATAGAGTCATAGAGATATACAGCATAGAAGTAGACAACGTCTATATCGACCAGATATCCTAAATAAACCTAATCCCTCTAAACCTTTCCTATTCATATCTCTATCCAGATGCCTTTCAAATGTTGTAATTGTACCAAATTTTTTAAAAATACACATTTAGTTGACAGTGGTTACATGGTAACTTTTTATACATGATTTATTTTAACTGAATTCAATTTTAGACATCTGCCATAGGAAGATTTGAACCCAGAACATTCAATTGGGATTTGTGTTACTAGTGTAGTGATGTTACCGTTACACAACAGCCTTCCTCATTTCCTGGTGTTAGAACACGATCAACAACGATGCTTAATTGCCTCTAAAGTGCTTGGATGTGTGCAGGCAGTACATAAATGAAAGTCTTTACCCTTTCTTCAAAAATAATTTTTAGGATTCTGCCACACTGCAGCAAAAGTGTTCACAGCAATGTTACCTGGGCCAACACTTCTGCTACAGTGAGATCAAGGAGCAACCTATCGCCTATTAACAGTGTTATCCCTCTCTGTGAGATTCATAGTTTCACAGCACATTTTTAGGTGATTATTGTGAGGGTTTGTCACCACCTAGTAATCGCCACGCCACCCCAGTACAACTTTTAGGTGTGTTGCCCTGTAGTAGTCCATTTCAGAATGACCTTCACTCACCCGACAGCTGCTTAGCTCATTAACACAAACCATCAAAAACTTTTTAAGAACTTTCATCTCTCTAAAGGTGAGGGGGTTGGGGAGAAATCAATAAAACTGGTTGCTGGGTAGCGGCAGGGGATCTCTTGTGGCTCAATGGGTGGTTGTGCTGTACAAAAAACAGATGGCAGCTTTCAGGACAAGGTCCACACTGTTGTTCATTGCTAAAATAAGACTAATTATAGATCAGTAATTCAACTGAAACTGAATAATTGAAAGCAATAGTTCATTGCTGAGGGAGACTAGGGGAAGGAGAGCAACATACAACACTGCAATTAAAATTAAATTGTAAGTACTGAAAATGTGACACTTTCAATCGTTTAGTAGATTGTTCACAAACTAAATATCAAAACAGCTGTGGAAAAGACTTCACACTGACTCTAGAATTAGTTTAGAGAGATACTCAGCTTTTTATTCAGAAGCATTCACAATAACGTGAGAAAATTAAATCAAAATGAGGCAGAATTTGATCCCACCAAGATTTGAACTTTACTGAAAAAATTGTGAAGCTGCAATTCATTCTAATAAAAGTATTTTTTCCCATTTTGTAACTCTTGCTTGTTTCTTTTCCAGTCCTTCTGACTTCTTATTCAATTCCTTTCATTCCAACACCCAACCACATTTGCAGAAGTTTAATTTTGAGGAAATAGGAATGTCTCCCTCAAAGTTTTGTGCAACATTGGCCAATCCTGCTCCTTAGCAGATCAGTTATTTCACTTTAATGGTGAGGTCAGTGACAAGGCTTGTTTCCAGCCGGCTATCACCGTGCTTCCTGCTAATCCTCACGATTCGGTAAAGAGGAATGAAGCATTTCTTTTTCTCAGTTGCTCACTTCTCATCTCTTTTTCACTTTCTCTCTATTTCCTCTTTCTCTCTTTATATCAATTTATCTCTATTATCTGCTTCTCTTCTTACCTCTCATGGAGTCTGAGATGAGGACGGGCAAGATTTTAAATGGAGCTGGGTTATGTGAAGCCCAATCAGTGCTCTTTCTTCAACCACTGCATGGATCAACCATTAAAACACAGACTCAGGAAAATGATTAAACAGGCCTGTACAACGTTTATACCCCAAATAAGTGCATCACATCATAATCATTATACTTAAATGAAACAATTTTATGCAAGGCCCCTGGTAGGAGTTGTGTATCCAGTCCTGACAGCGAACTAGGGTTGTCTTTTAATTGCACCCTGGACAGCTGGTTATGTTTCAAAGAATTTCAATTCACAAATTAATATGCTACATCTGGCATTCAATTTCGCATGTAAACGGGCCATGTATAGTTGCAATAAAGCCTGTGTGATCACTTTTACCTTCATATTCAAAGAATCAGTAAAGCTTCCATTTAAGATAGGATTTAAGGCTGGTAAATTAACCAAATTTCAAGGCACATTCTGCCAGACCACTCAATCCTTCATCAACTTCTATATGAACCACCTTTTAGAACTCTTGTTTTCATGCTCTATTAGATTCCACACGTAGCAACAAAAGTAACTGATTTAATACAAGGCACACCTAAAATGTAAGTGAAGACATCTTCATGCCCCACTCCATTGTGCTTTGATATTGTAGCAGAAGCTTAAGCCGTTTACTTTAAATAAATTAATACTGAACCTAGAATGGTGGGTTGTTATGGAGTCATAGTGGGAATGCAGATAATCACCAAATACAAGCAGAAAGTGCACTCTGAACACAGGCTTCTTAATTATAAATGTTCTACTTTCAATTAAACCAGGCTAAAGATAATTTGAGAAACGCTATGTGCTCATTTTCCTGCCTTGCTTCCCATTTTGAGAAACATTATGAAAACGTATTCTACCTCTCCAGTGTAGTCACAGAATTATCTGCAATAGCTTCTCTTTACCCATCCACACCTTTAACCCTGGTGTCCCCTATCTTTGCCCCATTGTTGTTTTTCATGTTGCCACTTGGTGACATGGTCTGAATTCTACACATTGTTGGTGACCCCCATGGATGGGCCCACTCACGAAGCCCTGAGGTGATTGTATGACCTTTGACCAATCCTTGGGGAAAACTCCAGCCCTAACCACCTCAGAGAGTGTCGGCCAATCAGGACTTACACCCCACCCCCCTTCCCAGCGGTGTGACCGGGGGCAGTGGTCAATGCTGACACTCAAGCAGTCACCTACAAAGTATGCTACTGGAGTCAGATAAGAAGGTGAATCTGGTCATGTGGGTGAGGGTGGGGGTGGTTTTATCTCAATCTTATCACCAACTCACTTAACTTTTCCACTGTCACTAATTTGTCATCATGCTTGTTTGACACCCAACAGGAGATAAGAAGAAATTTCCTCCAACTAAAAACTGGCAAGACTGAAGCCACTTTCCCCCTGAGAAATTCCATATCTAGTCACTCCATGCATCTCAGTGGTTATTGCTGGGGCTGAACCAGGCTATTCACAACATTGATGTAATTTTCGAATGGAAAATGAACTTGTGACTATGTATCCATTTTATTACAAAACTTCCTAACTCGTAAAAATGAATTGATTCCACCCCTGCCTTAACACACCTGAGAGATGACTATTCTTATGCATTTCTGGCCAGCTTCCCATTTGTCACCCTCTATAAACTTGAGGTTACCTCAACCTGGTCATATTCTAACTTGTACCAAGTTCTGTGCATCTATCAAACCTGTGCTTGTAGACCTACATTAGGTTCTGCTCCAGTATTGCCTCAATTTTAAAATTTCTGTCCTTACTTTCAGTCACCCTATAGTTTCACCTACTTCCCCCCTTTCTCCTTCAACCTTACAATCCTCTGAACTTTCCAGTTCTGGCCTTTCATACATCCCTAATTGTAATTGTTTCAGCATTAGGGACCATTTACCTAGGCCACAAGTCCTGGTGTTGGAATCTCTTTCTTCCTGTAAGTCATTCCTTAAAACTTAACTCTTCTCTGCCCTAATAAATCACATTGATCAGTGATAACTTTTGTTCCATCATTCTCCTGTGAACTGTCTTGAACACTTATTATGTTAAGGGGGTTAGATAAATGCAGGTAGTTGTTGTTAGTCTCTAATTTTGCACCATCCAATTTGTAGGTTTTTTTCTCTATCGAGCAGCGTTTGATGTTGTATAACCAGAGCTAAATGTAAAAGGCAAGTGTGGAATTGGGGTATTCTATCAATGGGAAAGGGCAGCAACACAGCTGTCCCGGCTCCATCACCACCTGACATCCACATACATGTTTCCAGCAAAGGTCAGTGGCTAATGATGAAGAGTAGGATTCCTGCCAGGCTTTCTTCTCCCTAGCTAAGGCTATGAGACTGTTGAGAATTGTAACAAGCTATTTCCAGTTGACTTTGGGGAAATTTAAAGGCCTTTAAATTCTGCAGTTACCGCTTTAAGAAATCCTTCTCGGATAAATGCTTAAGATCTTGCTTCTGGTTGCTGCATTAGTTCTTTTAATGTTTTAAGCATAACTGAGAGAAACTATGTTAGAGAACACATACAATTTTGTATATATATATGTATATTGCAAGGTATATAAAATGGACAGCTTGTTTTGCTAGATGGTCCTTCCTTTTCACTTTTAATTGTTATTGATAATAATTGTGCTGAGTCTTGGAACAGATACTTAATCCATTAAAAATTAACATTGCTATGATTCCAGGTTTCCTGATATTGACTTTCTATCATATTATGGGGATTAGTTTAAATTAAATTTATACAATTTAACATTTAATAATTTGTGATGAAGGTTCATTATGTATTTTATTATTTTGGGAGCTTAATTTCTGAAATGGAAGGAAAATGGATTTTAGTTTTCAGTTCTGCGATGATCTGACTTTTTTAAAAAGAGGCCAGAAAGTCATTTCTTGAACAGTGAGCTGAAGATTCCAAAAACACATATGATTTCACTTAAATGACTGGTGAGCATCTCCCCCAGCTCCACCACCACCCCCCCCCGCACCCCCTACCCACCCCCAACCAAGCACCTGGGAAATAATTGCTGCGGTGTTTGATGACTTGTGATTTAAAACCCACAAAAAGTGAATGAGAGGCTCAGTAATGCATTTAGTCAGGCAAAAACTGGTTCACTCAAAGTGAAGACGTCCTTAAAAGAAGACTTTCTCCTATAACCAGTTCAAGCAGACAGGGCTGTCAGAAGTGAGCCTAAGGAACCTATATAAAAACTGAAAGAACTGCGAAAGCTGTAAATCAGGAACAAAAAACAAAAGTTGCTGGAAAGACTCAGCAGGTCTGGCAGCATCTGTGAAGAAAAATCAGAGTTAACGTTTCTGGTCCGGTGACCCTTCCTCAGAACTGGGGGACTTGCAGTTCTGAGAAAAAATCAC